>OY540801.1:3423655-3935278 GCA_961205885.1 Ptychoptera albimana | reverse complement strand
ATGGCAATGGTAATGTTAATTTTTTAATAGCAATGTTAATATTGTTCGAGTTTAGTTTCGTTATTTTTTTTTTTTACTGTTTTTCTATTTATTTGCAATAAGTAAAAGGTGAAATAAAATAATTTTTTTTTTATCTTGAATATATCTAAGCTTTCATTAATGTTTCTTTATACAGAAAAAAATAAATGCAAAAGAGAACGAGAGAGAGGAAAAAAGTATTAAAAACGCAAGCAAAAAAAAAATTTTTACAAAAAAAGATATAAAATAAATGAGATAGATTAATTAGTTATTAATAATATTTTTAAATATTATTTATGTGATTTATATCAGGTGACTTAAGTAATACGCATTATTATTATTAATCTTATAACCGTTTAATCAATGTAATAAAAAAAAAAAAAAAAAAAAAAAAAACACCCACTGTCAGTTTTGTAAACATTTAAACAACAGCAATACATAAACTAATCTAACCACATTAAGTCAATTTTGTATCTTATGATGCGTTAGTTTTATGCATTTGATGTTTGACTAGCGAATTAATCATAAAAAACATTTATTGTTTTTTCTTCACTGATTTCCATTACAATTTTTCATTCTGTTTTTCTTTTCTTTTTTATTTTCACTCCTACACAAATGAATTCCTTTTATATTAAACAAATGTATTTCCTTAATTTTAGTTACAGTGATTTTTCGTTGCCTTTAGTGTTTAGTTTCGAGCGAATTTTTATATATTCGACAGGTAATTTATACTGTGCATTGGTATATTGTCTCGTATCCTTACTATTTGATGGAGAAAAACTACTTTTATTACACACACTGCCTACAGACATTTTATTTACCAATTATTTAATTCATCATACATCCACCTACAATAGAGTTAATAAAAATGTCACACCATTATTTTGACAAAACAAAACAAAAATAATAAATTTGCAAATTCTAGGTTGTCATGTCGACGACTGGCCTTGACTTAACAATGATTTAAAAAATTTTGGTTTATCAAAAAAAATAAATTTTATTACAAATTCTTTTCTGTTTTTCCTATAAACGATTCGAATAATAATAATAATAAAAATTAATATACTTAACTAAACAACAGCATTAGTGATTCTCAATCCTAGTTAAAGTCGCTTAAAAAGCTTTAAAAAAAGCTAAATAAATGTGTTGAATTTACCATTAACGATAAGAGAAATCAATAAAAAATAAATAATATAAAATTGTTTCAGTTCAAGAACCGAAAATGGGACAAGAGTTTAAATAAGAAAAAAAAAATCATTCTTTTTTGTCTATTTTTAATGCTAATTAATTGCCTTTACTTAAATCACAATAAGTAACAACAACAACAACAACAACAACAACAACAACAAAAAACTGCAATTAATGACTTTGTATTAACCAAGCTTATTTCGCAGAAATTAAAGCTGCGTTGTTTTCTTTTTGTTCGCTCTCACACAATCATTTTGTTTTTTCTTCGAATACTAAAAAAATAAGAAAAAAAATTAAATTTTTCTACACTTAAGCTAGTTTACAGATTTACTGCTGTAATATTTTTTATTTTCGATTTTTATTACTTTTTATTCGTTTTCTTTTCAGTCTGCACTATTTGCGATTTTTAGATGGTTTTTTTTTTTGTATTTAAGTCATGCATTTATTAGTTTTGTTAAGCAAACTGATGAGTTTTAGTTTTTAAAAGAGAAATGTTTAGATTTTTTTATTTTGTAATGTTTTAAGTCAGAATAAGCACAGACACACACACAGAAAATATATGTTTTAAGAAGAGATTAACAAAACGAGAATTACACCTTTATTTTTAGATGTTCTTGTAATTGTTAATTCTTCTTAAGAAATAGTTAAGTCAAGTCGAAGAATTTTTCAGAATAATGAATAATAATTTTTGCAATATTTACACTGTTTGTTTAAGAATAATATTTATTCACTTAGCTAAAGTCTTTTTCTTGTTGTTATTACCAGACAAGACAGAATAATCAAAGTAAAAGTGAAAATAAAAAAAAACAATTAATAAGCAATGTGTAAAGTTTATAAGACTAATGACTATAAGTACGTCAAGTATGTCATGTAGAAACGATGAGTAAACAATGTTGACGCCAAGTAAATAGTTAAATAAATCATTAACTTACAAAAATTAAAACATAGTGAATTAATTTTTGCATGTAGAAAACATAAGAGAAAATAATGATTAAAAGCTTTTAAGTAGAAATTGATTCAAAAGTCTAATTACATTGATAATTTGTTTTAATAAATTCAATAAACTTGTCGACATTATAACACAAAACGCACGACAATTTCAAAATCGTTCTATGTTAATTATTTATTTATACAAATATCTACATGTTATGTATAACAAATAATTAAATAAATAAATTAACAAAATATTATTTAAGATCCAATTGCATTTTACTAGAACAACATTTTTCCGAATTTTTTCTGTTAACGATGAAACAACAAAAACCAAATCTAATTATAATAATTCTTTGAAAAATAAATAAATAATAAAAGAAAAAACATACAACATTTGTTTGTTAATTTGTAAAATAAACATGTAATTTTATAATTATCACAACATATATACAATATAGAAATAAATAACCGGAAAACTATATATAAGAAAGAATGAAAAAAAAAATTCGAATTTTTCGTGGAAATTTTAGAAAAATTATTTAAAAAAAAAAAAAAAACGTATTAATGATTGAAACAGGTTTTCTTTCTCTTAAGTTTAAATAAAAAGCAACAAACCATATCTAAGCAAATGAAAATCAATTATAAAAAAAAAAAAATAATAATAATTATAATATGCATAAAAGTTATTAAAAACTTTTCTACTTTAAATGCAAACACAAAAATTATGTAAACTAGTGAGAAAGTCCTTTAAAATTTTCTATCTTTTGTCGGCTGAATGATGTTTTTTTTCTTTTTTTCTTTAGACTTTAGATAAGCGTTAAAGAAAAAGAAAAAAAAAAAAAGGTGGCTTGCCGACTGTCGGTGACATATGTAGCTACAACTTTCTTTTGTGTTGACGTCTTGTTAGGTCCCCCCATTGATATATAATAAACGTCCGTTGCTGTTCGCCTACAAATAATAATAACAACAAACAAAAAAAAAAAAAAAAAACTAGATGACGATCATAGAGACGACCAACTATGATACACATTACCATTAACCATTAAGTTACATTGCACCGTTGTTGTTCATCGTTTATTTGTTCTGTTTATTTTCATATTTACCTCAACAACAAAATAAATATTATTTTCAAAAGAGTGGTTTTTCTGAAAAAAAAAAAAAAAAAAAAAAAAATCTTCGTTTTTCTATTAATTGTGGTCGTGTTATAAATAAATAAATAAAAAAAAAACCAGTAGGGCTTCGTTTTGGTACTTGATTATGATGTTTCGGTTTTTTTTTTTTTTTTTTGCCCTTAAAAGGAAGACATCTAAAGTCTAAAAACATTAAAAAGGTTAGAAGATTTAAATTAATTCAACCAGCTTAAATTATGAGAAGTAAAATAATGAATAATAATAATAATAATTCAACCGGAAATCCATGTAATCGATGCTCATAAAATAAAATAAAAAAAAAATTAATTCAAGCAAATGAAAATGATGAATTAAAAGTTCTTTTACCTTTAATTTATCATTTATTTAACCTTAACACGATAGATTATTCATTGTTCAACTTATAACATTCAATACTTACTTAATTATAATGAATAATCATCAGAAAGCTTTTATTATAATTTTTTTTTTTTTGTTCTTTAATAGAAAATTGCATTTTGCATAATTTTATTCTATTAAAATGCAGCAAATTTCCCCCTATTTCCCCCATCATTTTTCTATCTTTATAAATTTTTTATTAAAATCAATTTATTATTAAAGTAAAAAAAAAAAAAAATGTAGTTAAATAAGATTGAAAACTGGTAAGATCTATGTGATTTTTTTTTTCTGTCTTCATAATTTATTTATTTTTGCACTTAAAAAAAAAAAGCATAAGTGTCGGCCGCGATTCGACAACAATTTACCTCTCTTTCTCTTTGACTTTTCTCTTAAAGACGTTTAGTTTGTACCATTTTGTTACATACAAGTAATGTAAAGTAAAAAAAAATATATAATAAAGTAAATAGAAGAATTAAGCGAATAAAAAAAAAAAAAGTAATAAATAAATGAATTAAACCGAGATGCCGGTCACTTATACATGTTTATTTATTAAATTGGTTCACAAATATGCTGCTTATACGGATGTTACGGATGCTGTTGATGTTGCTGCTGCTGCTGTTGCTACTTCTACTGTTGTTGTTGTTAAATCTTTTTTCATTATTATTATTATTATTATTATTATTATTATTATTATTATTATTATTATTGGTAACCACAACGTAACGCAGCACCTCAATTTTAGCTTTTAATTTTTTTTTTTTCATATTAATTTTAATTCTCTTCTTCGATGATGCTGATGCTGATGATGATTGTGCAATGCGGCGCGATGAGGTTGCGTGTATGTTTTATGAATTGTGATTTAATAATAAAAAAAAAAATTTATTATTTATTTATTTCTTATTCTTTAATATCATTTCATCATTATTGTGCACTGACACACACCGATACAGATAGACCGATCAAAATATAAACAAAGCAAATTTTTCTTTACAAGCAAAACATTTTTTTTTTTTCTCAATTCAACTCATAGAGCTTTCATTATTATTATTTTTATTATTATTAAATCAAACACAAATTCACTAATTAATTAAATTATTTTTTTTTTTTTTTGACCACTTTATTGAATAAATAAATAAAATTCAATCAATAAATTATCAGCGTTGTATTGGAAAATTTATTTTTACATTTTTTTGTTGTTTATTCTGTATGAAATAAATTCACATTAAAAATTAAACAAATATAAAAATTGTAAAATTTATTATTATTTCTATAATATGTATGTATGTTGTGCTAATATTACGAATTAATATTATTGTTGGTGTAGTATGATCTTTAATGTTTAAACGTACCTTTTTCTGTAATATAATACGTTTGCTAATAAACTTCAGACAACACGTTCTTGAGTACACGGTAAGTAGAGAATATAACAAGATCAACAGCAAGTGTGGAGACTTTTACACACGTTTATTATTATTTGTTCATAAAACATTTTACACCAATGTGCGCTAGTGATGAAACTTAATACAGAACAATGTGTATGATGGTGTAACCCTTTTTTTTTTGTATTACTTTTAAGCTAACTTTAAATGTTAAGTAAAGTCTTATTACGAACTGTTCGAAATGTAAATGCTAGGCAATTTATGTTTAAACACAATTCATAACCAACCAACTCGAAGATCGATTAAAATTTTTTACAAACGAAATTATATAACCAAAAAAGTTGAATCAATTAGGCATAAACTTCACTTAAGCCAGCTCTTATAAATTTATTACTTTTATACTGTATGCACTAATGTATATACGTATATTCTTTTTTTTTTTTTTTTGTATTCAATTCATTTCATTTCTGTACACACAAGAAAAACAAAAAAAATTCAACAATAATGTTAAAACAACGTGAAAAAATACAGAAATAAAAAACAAAAAAAAAAACCCAAAATACAAATATACAGAAAAAAAAAAGAAAAAAAAAACTAAATATATAATATTTAAATAATAACAAAAGTAAAAATAAAAATAATTCTCTTTCTCTCTCTTGTGACTACCTTTTATAAAAAAAAAAAAATAAGTCAGTCAGTGCAACAGTGAAACATCTTAAGTAAACTTAAATATTATCTACCTTCGTTAGTTTTTCTTTTACTTCTTTTTTTTTTCTGTATTAAAATAAATGTTTGCTGTTTATATATATATATATATATACCATCGTGTTGTATAAAAGTTTTTTTTTTTTTTTTTTTTTTGTAGTTCTGTTAAGCTAAAGTGTCTTGTTGTTAAACGACATACTGAGAACTTTTAATCATTTCACATGTGAATTGGTTTTTAGTGACTTAACAACAAATATTATTGTGCAAGAAATTTTATATGACAAATATTGATTAAAAATTTAATTTCAAATGTAAAATAGTGACTTAGAGTTAAATCACAATTAAAAAAAAAAAAAAAGTTTTTAATTAATAAACAAATTCACGTGTAAGTAGTTTAAGCGGACAAACTGTGTATCTTCGCTGTGATTTAAATACAGAAAAAGTAAATAAAATTAAGTAATAAAAATGCTAAAGCATAAGAATGGTTAAGCTAAGTCAAATTGAGTTAAGTTAAGTCAAAATACAGTCGACTCTGTTATTAACATCACTTGACTGTAGTTTTTATTTATTTTTCAAAACGCACACAAAGCTAAGCATAAACTTTTTTTTTTTTTTACTTTTTTATACTTTTCTTACTTCTTTTGTATTTCTTAACCATTTTCCACATTACGTGCTCTTACACTAGCAAAAAAAAAAAAATAATTGTTAAACCATAACCAAATACACACACAGGTTTAATAATATATTTAAAAGAATTAAAACCAAGAGGTAAAATAAATAAATAGGAGAAATAAAAGAAGAAAAAAAAAAAAATGTTAAGCAAATAAAATCAATATTGGAGATAAATCTATGTAAAATCCATCATACACAGGCACAGAATTGTTTTTTTTTCTTTGGCTTTCTGTTGATTCTTTTTAAGTTTATCAGCGCACACTTTTAACCAACAAGCACAGTTGGTACGTATCACGTAACACTTATACATGGAAAAATTATTCTTTTTTTTTTTTTTTTTTAATAAAATTTTAATAAAAGAAAAGGTTCTTTAGTCTCATAAATGTAACGAGTGTGTTGTGACGTTATAATAGTTTTTCTCTCCTCTGTGGTTTTCCTTGTTTTTGTTTTGGTTTTTTTTTTTGTTTTGTTTTGTTTGTTTGTTGTTTTTATTTTTAATCAAATTAATAATAATTAAAAAAAAAAAAAAATAATAATAATAATAATGTGATCTAATGTGCATGATTTATAAGTAAAATTCATTTTAAAAATTATCCATTAGTTTTTGCAATTTTTTGTTTGTATTTAATTAACTTTGTGATTTGTTTTTTTTTCTCAATTAACGAATAAAAATTAGAAGAAAAAAGTTTTACGGAACGTATAAATTGAGAGTGAATAAAGTAATTAATTAATTAAACTAATAGGAAAGAAGCACATCTTTAAACAGGGAAAGAGTAGTACATAAAACACGCGAATAACAATAATAAAACCACACACACACACACATTTTGTGTCCACAATTGGTAACAAATTTATTTTAAACACAGAAAAAAAAAAAAATAAATACTTTTTCTGTCCACATATTCTTTGAACTTTTTGTATTTTTTTGGTTTTTTTTTTTTTTTTGGTTTATTTAATTTTTATTTATTTTATTTCTTTCTCTTTGTTTGAAAAAATCAAAAATCAAATAAAAAAAAAAAAAAAACATAATTTTTCTGTTTTTTAACATCGATAAATAAAAATGTATTGGGTTTTGAGATGTAATAATAATAATAATAATAATAATAATAATAATAATAAAATCGAGTAAAAATAACAAAAATAAAACCATAAAAAATCATTAAACATAAGATCATATATGGTTGGTTATGTTTCCTCTCTTTACTAGAGATACTGTCTGGTCTGATTGTTACGTTGATTGCGGCTACACATCTTTTATTCCTTTTATTTTTATTTTTTCTTTATCATATTTGTCGCAAATATATTTATATATTTCTTAATCTTAATTATTAACTTTATGAGGTATTTATTTGTTGTTGCTGGTTGCTTATTGCTTGTAAGAACAAAATGTACGAAAGAAAGAATATGCGAAAAAAAAAAAAAAAAATCTGCAACACTGCAAAGATGTTAATACGATTTTAATTGTTTTCAATTCTTTTTTTAGCCGTTGTTAATGTTGTTGTTTTACTTTACTTTACTTTACTTTACTTTACTTTACTTTACTTTACTTTACTTTACTTTACTTTACTTTACTTTTTGCTCTTTCTCTTCTTTTAGCTGCTTATTTAATATATATTTTTTTTTTTTATATAAATATATTTAACGTTGCTTCTTTAGAGATTCTTTTTAGTTTCTTTTCCTTTTCTTAATTTTTACCTTTGCCGTTTTTTTTTTTCTTTTTTTTTTTTTTTAATTCTTTTAATTCAACTTCGTTCTTATAATAAAACTTGCAATAAAGTAATGTAATGGTAGATGGTACAAAATGAAGAGTTTTTTATTATTATTATTATTATTATTATTATAATAATAATAATAAAATCAGCACAATACATAAATAATCAAACAGTGCCACTCTACTGTGTGACTGACCAAACAACAACAATAATAATAATAATAATAATAATAATAATAATAATAATAATAATAATAATAATAATAATAATAATAATCAAAATGAACCAAACTATAACCAAACGAAATCCAAAACCAACCATTTTGTTTGGTCTGCGTTTTTCTGCGCATGCAATCTCGTCGTCATCGTGTATCGTATATATTTATTTATTTATTAAAAGAAAAGACTTTAAGCGAAAAAAAAAAAAAAAAAGAAAAAAGCATCAGTATTTAAAAGAAGTAAAGAAAAAAAAAAAATTAATAAAAAAGAAAGAATTTTAGCTGTTTTGTCGCCATAGTCGACGTCGTCATCGCCGTTCATTGCCTTGTTGGTTTTGTTTCTGCTGCTGTTGCTGTTGCTGTTGCTTTTGGTTTTGTTGTTGTTATTAATGCTGCTGCTGTTATTGCTTTTACGACTTGCTGCTGATACTGATGATGATGGTGGTAGTTGTCCACCAGGCTGGTCAGGTTTATTTATTTATTTTTATTTTTTTTATTCTGTTAAAAATAACAACATTGCATTTACCAAATACCATCATCAACAGCATCACAATTGCAATGATAATGGTGACCAAGTTGTTTCTGCATTTTCACCTTGTTCCTTCCTCTTTTTTTTTTTTTCTTTTCTTCGCTCTTACATTTTTTTTTTTTTTTTCGTTTTTTACCATTAACATTTATACGTTGAAACATTATTCACAATTTAGCGCACCACAAAATTCTTAAGTCATAAATTTGTTACTTGGTTTTCGGGAAAAAACGGCGATAATTTCTCTTTATTAATATTATAAAGTTTTTTTTTTTTTTTCTTTTCGATTTTAAATAATAAATAAAACCAATTAAGCGTTATTTGTTTCGTTAATTAATTTATTTTTTTTTTTGTTGCAAAAATAAAGTAAAGCAAAAACCGAAAGAAATTTTTTTACTAAAAACCAAAATTGTTTTTAAATGGAATGAAAGACACGAAGAATTAAGATTATTTTATTTTTTTTCTCTCTTAATAATGTCAAACAACTCTGATTTCGTTGCGACCGATTTAATAGAAAAGCAAAACGAAAAAGACAAAAAAAAAATAAAAAATTCCTCAAACATCATTATCACAAATTTATTTATTTCTTCATTAGAGCTTTTTTTTTTTTTTTTTAATATTTATTCATTGATAATAATCGTATCATCTTAATTTTGTTTTTTTTATCATCAAGATTTTTTTTTCTTTTTCAATAATTTTCTTCAACTTCTATCATCTTTAAATCATGATTTATTTTATTTTTAACTAATTTTTACAAAACATTCTTCTATGCAAATTTAATGCAAAAAAATTATGATTAGAAGATTATTATATAACCAATACACTGCTACAGAATTATTTATAATTTCATAAGGATGACGATGATCATGATGATAATGATGATTTTGTTGAAGACGAAAGATGACAAATAAATAAATTATTTATTTATTTTTATTTTACTTCTCAAGATTATATTAAAAATTAATTTACATAATTTTTGTGTTTGAAAACAGATTTTTTTTTTTTTTTTTCTTTCCATTCTCTTGTTTGAATAAAGATCTCAAACAATTTTATTTGATTATTTTGTCTTTCGTTACTAAAGACAAAAAAAAAAAAATAAATAAAAAAAATTGGTTTTTTCTCGATCTTACTAGAATAATACGGGAAGAACAAGAAGATAACATTCTACCACACATAATTCTCTCTTAAATCACAGAAAAAATAAAAGACTTCATCGATTTTTGTTTTTTTTTTTTTTTTTTTTCATATAAAAAAAATAAGCGACGAACCGACTACTTCTTTGTCGCGTTATAAAAGTTTTTGTCGTCGCATAATTTTTTTTTTTAACTTGTTTCATCGCTTGTTTAGATTATTATTTTATTTATTTATTTTTTTATTTTGGTCAATAAAATTTGAAACATTCATTTTTGTACATTGGCGCATTAACACCAACGCATAAACGGTCAAGATTTTATTACTTTTTTTTTTTTTTTTCATTTTACTCTTGTTGTTGATGATTGTTGCTGTTTGCTATTTATGGTTATGATAATTTTTGTTTTTTAATACTTTTATTATTATATTACATATCTAAACATCGTTTGCGGAAGAAATTTTATTGTTTATTTATATGGTTTAGGCGCTAGCAGTGGCATTAACGAGTGTAAAATATTGCGTTGCTAGGTGAACAAAAAAAAAAGGTTAAAAACATTCACATAAACAAGAAAATGCATGTAATGCGTCATACCCTTGACAATCATTTATTTAAATTACGTAAAAAAAAAAAATTAATAATTAATTTGTATTTTGTTAATAATTGTTGTGGTTATCACTTTGTCAAAGCGGCGACACAGGTAAACGAAACTTGTTTTTCTTGTTGACTTTTTTTTTTTTTTCTTTTCTTTTTTGTCTATAAATACAATAGAAAATTAATTAACTATGAGAAAAATAATATAAACAAGATAAAACAATAAAAAAAAAAAAATTAAGTTTAATTAAAAGACTACAACGATAGTCCTCTTGGTAGAAAATACTAAACGACGAACCCGATTATTATTTTTTTTTTCTTTTTTTTTTGTGGCAATAACATTTGATTTTTATTATTATTCTGATTATTATTACCCGTTTGATTCTCTATAATAATAATTTATTGATAAATAGAAACGTAATAATAATAATTAACTTGATTCAAGGGGAAAATAAATTTCATTCATTCAGAGATTCTTTTTTATGTTTTTATTTTTTTTTTAATTGAGAAAACAAAACATTAAAAAAGCTTAATTGTGTATTAATAATCAATATTATTTTATTTACTTTCATTAGGAAAGACAATTATAAGAATAAATATTTTGTAAAAATAAATCAAAAAAAAAAAAAAAAAAAATGTGCTTAAGTGATTTAGATTAAACAAAATCGAATTTATTTAAACGATAAAAATAAAAAAAAGATTAAAAGTGATAAAATTGTTTAAACAAAACAATTGTTTGTAGGAAAGAAAGGTTTTTTTTTTTTTTTAACGGGGAAAAAGGTAATTAAAGGCTAGCCAATGATGATGGTGTATCCGGAAGAGCCCATATGGGCTATACCTCCTATACCAGGACTATACGATGAAGGCGATTATGGTGGTAAGACGAACAAAAGGTTTTTTTCTTTTTTCTTAAATAATTGTTTTTGTTCAAAAAGTCACAAATTCACCATCTTTAGTCACTCATCGTTGTCAAACACCTGCTGAAATAAAAATAAAAATGTTTACTGTGTAAAAATAGCTAAAAGCATATTTATAATTAACAATAATTTGTGATTTGTCATTTATTCTTGTTTTCTATTAAGATTTTTATTAATTTATTTCCTTTACACCTATAATTGTTTCTTGTTGTTTGTTTCGTTTCTTTTTCTTCATTCATTTTCTCAATTGTAATTGATTATTGTAATACGAATCTGATTGTAAATTATACTGTAATAAATAAATATTTATTATTAATATTTTTATTATATCATCTTGTCAATATCTAATGCGGAGACTATCAATTAATTGAATGATTGATGTTTCTTTTTCTTTTGCTGGTTGTTTTTCTCTTTTTTTTTATTTTCGTTTCATAGAAAGTGAATGATTATGTAACGTAACTTAACATAAACTAATGTAATGTATTGTAATTATGTATGTGACAAAACAAAAATAAGACAAGACAAGACAACAACAACAGCTACAAATATAACACTAATAGAAAGTGAATTGATTCGTTACAAAATACTAATAAATAAAAAAACGAACGAAAAATGAATGAAAATTTTCATTACAAAACACACATTTGACAGGTTGATTATTATTTCTTTCTTTTCTTTTCTCTACTTTTCTTGTTATTTATTGGCTTATTTCGTTCTTTCTTACATTGATTTATTTTTATTTGAATAAAAAATAAATTTTGTCGCGTAATTGTGCTTAATTTAAATTTTATATCCAATTGTTATGCAATAAGGTACTGTGTCGTTTGTATGCAAAAAAAAAATTTTTTTAGTAAATTCGTGATTGTATTTAGTAATTAATTAAGTTTTGTTTCCTGTCTAATTTGTAATCATGGAATTTATAAGCTTTTAGCTTTTATTTATCATTTACAAAATAGTTTTTTTTCTTTTTCGTATAAGAATTAAATGAATTTTAACACACTAGCACCAGCTAGCCCAACACCAATAACAAAAAATTCTTTTCATTTCTTTAATTAATTTTATCATAAATTTTATCGTTTAATTGTTTTAAACAGATATAATACTAATAATATTATTAATATATTGAAATGTCTTAAACCTAAAGCCCAAAAAAAAAAATAATAATAATAATTTAAATTATTTAATTAAAAATACAGAAACGAAAACAAATCTACTCTTCAGTCAATCAATTCACATCTAAAAAGTTAAATAGAGAGAAAGAAAAATGAATAAATAAAAAAAAAAAACAATAATAATAATAAGAATAAGTTAGGTTAATAAAATAGTTAAGTTAAGTCGTCTTCTTAGAAAAGAAAAAAAAACCTCTACGATTCTCGTTTCTTTTAGGTTTCTTTTCCCCCTTTTCTTTGATTATTTTAATTTTTCTTAATGTCTACATATGTTATGCACAAGAATTTATTTTTTTTTTGATCTTTTTCGTTTGTAAGTTTTTTAAATTAGTAGATAAGTAACGATGAAAAATAAAAAAAAATTTAATTTTTTAATTAAAAAACGAAGAAAAAAAAAATTCTAAATGCTCCCACACGTTTCACTGTTAATATTCATAAGGTATATTCAGAATGGTAAGGTGTTTTCATTCTGTTCTGTTCTTTTTTTAAAGTAAATTAAACAATTTAACATGACAAGATCATAAAAAACAATGAAATGTGTGTGGAGAGAGTGTGATCGTACATTTGTTCAACTTTGTTATGCTACGTTAAACACATTTTTTTTTTTGTTTTACTTTTCATTCTTTAACGTTTATTCAACAAATTCGTCCTTCGTTTTAATTCTTTATTGAAATGAATTAATAAAAATTTTTTTTTTTTTTGTTAAATTTAGTTAATGTTGTCGAGGCACTACAAGAATTTTGGCAGATGAAACAAGCTCGCGGTGCTGAATTAAAAAATGGTGCACTTGTTATATATGAATCAGTGCCAGCAAATAGTCAGCCATATGTGTGTTATGTAACATTACCAGGTGGCAGCTGTTTTGGTAGTTTTCAGGTTGGTTTATAATTTTTATTTTCTGAAAGCATTTAAGCGATCTAATTTCATTTAGTAATTTAATATTAATTCTCTTTGTTTTTGTTTTTTTTTTTAATTTTTTTGAATTTTTTAATTTTTGAATTCTTGTGTACAGAATTGTCCAACAAAGGCAGAAGCTAGACGTAGTTCGGCAAAAATTGCACTTATGAATTCGGTGTTTAATGAACATCCATCACGACGGATCAGTGATGATTTCATTGAAAAGGCTGTTAACGAGGCGAGAGCATCTTTTAAAGGTGAAGCCAGTCAAGAGGGTAGTGATGGTCCAGACACTGGAATTGGTGCATTCAGGTAAATTTAATTAGATTAAATAAAAAACCATAACAAAGCAAAAAAGAAAAAGAAACAAAATTAGTATTAAATTATATTTTTATGATTAGATTTATGCTAGAAGCAAATAAAGGACGCACAATGCTTGAATTTCAAGAGTTAATGACTGTATTTCAATTGTTACACTGGAATGGATCGTTAAAGGCGATGCGTGAACGTCAATGTTCACGTCAAGAGGTGGTCGCACATTATTCAAATCGGGCGCTAGACGATGATATGCGTGCCCAGATGGCACTTGATTGGATTGCCCGCGAACAAGAGAATCCCGGTGTATTGGTCAGGGAGCTAGCTGTCGCCGAGAGAGAATTAGAGACTGCCCGCTTAGCTGGAAGGGAGTTACGATTTCCAAAAGAGAAAAAGGACATTCTAATGCTGGCGCACACGCAACTGGGTGGCGGTAACGTGATGAATAGTTGAATAAAAAAATAAAAAAAAAGAAATGTTTTTTTTGTTTTTTCGTTTATGTTTTCTACGTGTGTGAGTGAAGTTTATTTTTTTAATTTTAATTCGTGAAAATGTGAATATCTTTAGCCTTACTAGAGTTAAATTGTTTTTTTTTTTTTTTTTATTGATTATAATTATTTTTGTGTCTTTCATCACCAAAAAAAAAAAAAAAAAAACACTGCGCGCATTTAGTTTTTTTTTTCTCTTTACTTTGACCAAATTTTTTTCTTGTTTATCAAATCAAAATTTTTCTTAAATTATTTTTTATTATTCTTATCTATAAACATTTATTATTACTAATAACAATTTTATTATTATAATTTTAGAAATTTATATATCATTATAAATAAAAAAAAATGAAAAAAGAAAAAGAGAAGAAAAAAAAAATTGAATATAAAGCAAATGTGATGAATTTATTTATGTTTTAATTTTTTTTTTTTTTTGGTTGTTTTATTATTATTATTATTATTATTATTATTATTATTATTATTATTATAATTTAATTAATTGTGAAATGACAAAATAATGTAATGGAAAAATAATTTTATCTATTTTGTTTTTGTTTTTAATTTTTTTTTTTTTGTATAAAAGAAATAAATAATTTAGGAATGGAAAGAAGAATGGAAAATTCACTGCCAATTGAAATGAATACAAACATTTTTTTATTATAATTTAACCAAAATTTTGTATTTCAATAAAAGAAAAAAAAAAAAGAAAATAAAAGGAATTCTTAAAAAATTCGCTGTTAAATTAATTTAGCTAATTAACTTTAGCTGTGTCTTAGCTATTTCTACGTATTCAATGCGAATTTTTACATCCAATGTCATTTAATTACTTCATAACTGTCTTATAACATTGGCATGGTTGTAAAGTAATATTCCCATAATATTTTATTTAATTAAATCAATCAATTTTAATCAATTAAATCAAATGTGATTAATAAAGAAAAAAAAAATTTAAGTTTTTATATCGAAATGAATTAAATAAATTAGTTAAGAAGCGAAGAATTAAAGAGTTTTCACTTCCATAAAAGAGTGAGAAAAAGCCAGAGCAAGCAATATAAATAAAAGAATTAAAATAATTAAGAAGAAAGAGAAATTTTAAATTTTTTTTTAATTATTGTGAATGAAAACAAAAAAAAATATTAAAATTAAAATTAAATAATTAAAAAAAATTAATAATAAAAAAAAATTAAAATATAAAAAAAAAACTTTTTATTGTAAATTTATCTATATACAGACATATGTATAAATACTAGTATATATATATATAAATATATACTTTCTAATTAAAATTCAATTAAAATAAATAATTAAAAAATTATATTATTTTTGTGTGAGAGACAGACAGATGCAGACAGATCGATAGAGAGTTGATAGAAAATAAAAGATTAAAAATGTATGAAAATATTAAAGAAAAAATTTTTGAACAAAAACACGGTTCAGTGAGAATTCTTTCGATCAATAAATAAAAACGAAAAATAAAAAAATAAAACATTAAAAAAAAAAAAAAAATTTATATATTAATTAAATTTTATTTAGTATTTAGTTAAGAAAATAAATATTATTATTATTATTATTATTAAAAAAGAAATTAAAATTAAAAATAAAATAAATATAAAAATAAAAATGAAAATTAATTAATTAATAATAAACAAAAAAAAAAAAAAAAAAAATCAATAAAATAATAAAATTATAATAAAGAAGAAGAAAAGTTTTTTTTTTTTTTTTTTAAATAAATTTTAAGTTGTGAAGATTTGTTGCTTGCATTAAGCAGGTTGTAGCATCAGTAATTAGCTTATATTGTGTATTGTGTAAATAAAGGTAAGTCAGGTGAATAAATATTAATCGAGTTTACAAAGCACTGCAAGGGTTTTAGAGTTCATTGATAGGTGTTATCAATCTCGTTAGCTAGTTTAGCAACTTACTGATTTAATTATTATTTGTTACTGAAGAACGTACGTTTTTTCTATGATGTCCTATTTTACTACAATTGATCCTCTCCAGTATACCATTAGCATTTCTTGAACAATGCTGTTCCACCACCAAATTGTAGGTGTTTTGTTAAACTAAGCCATCAACGATCAATTTCAATTTCTTTTTGCATAGTTAGGTAAAGGTTGAAGCAAAAATGTGTTATTATCCTAATGCAGGTACTCAGCTTTCTTTCTTTCAATAGCATGAGCGATCGTCCTTTATAGCCTCGTTTATTTATTTGCTCCATAATTAAGTCATCGCTTGTTTGCTGATAAGCGGCTATGCATCTTCCCCATGTTTTATTATTGTTTAAAAACCGATATGCAAATTAAAAGAAGACAAAAACACACTTCTTACAGATTCAGTAAGATGCTCGAAAATAGATTCTAAAAGATTATCGTAATACTACTATTGCCAAACATAATCAACAAATGGTTTCTGTATCCAGTATTAATTTAATTTTAAAAAAAATGTTTTAATCAGCAATCAAATAGTATATACTTCCTAATAGCTATATAAACAATCTTCTGTATCTCCACTTGTCATCAAATCACATATTAATTGCATGATTCAAGAAGAAGAAAAAAAAAATTCCAACCGTTTATAATGCAAAAAACAGCTATTGGATTAACTAATTATTTAATTAATTAATTAATTTTCTTTTTCTTTTGCATTATAATTGATTATAAATGGAAAGGATTAAAATATTTAAAATAACTAAAATAGTTAGAGCTGCTATAATTAAATAAATAGTTTTCTCCTTCTTCTTCAACTTTTTCTTCTACTTATTGTTATTATATAATGTGGATAAGATGTGGATAAATATAATTACTTAACGCTAACAAAACGATATAAGAATATATAGAAAAAATTATCAAACAGATGGTTTAAGAATTTTTCTTTTATTTTTTTTTTTTTTTACTACTGCATTCATTTCTATAAAGGCTGTAACTCTGGTCATAGTTTTGCTTCCTTAGTTTTTCTGTATTTCTTTTTATCTTTATTAACATTTAATTTTTTCTACATTTAATTATATTATAATAATAATAATAATAATAATAATAATAATAATAATAATAATAATAATAATAATAATAATAATAATAATAAAAATAAAAAAGAAATAAACATAGAGAAGTATTTTATGATTATTTATATATTTTAATTACAGACGCCACATAAACAATAGAATAGAATTAAATTTTATATGAAATTTTTTTATCATAGTTTTAAAAGCGTAACGAACTGACTTAACGTTTGATTTCTTTCTTTTTTTTTTTCTTACTTAATTAATTAAGATATACAACAATTTGTAATAGAAACAAGAAAAATTTCTTAAACAATAGAGTAAAATAGTCGCACGAGTCATTCATAAGCATAAGCATATAAGCTAGCGTACGTTAAGTCTATTGTGTTATGACGTACGAATGAATTTTTAACTACATGACTGTTTTATTTTTTTTTTTTTTTTTACCTTTAACTCAGTTTAATAAATTGATATCTCTAGCATTTTCAATTAATGATAATAAATAAAATTAATCGGATTAATCACGACAAGTCAATAAATGATCATCATACATCGCAATTAGATGAATTAGATGAAGGAAAAAAACATGAAAAAATTAATGCATGATGATCAGAATTTGCTTCGGTTTATTATTTAGGTGTTACGGTACCCACTTTTTTTTTTTTTTTGGTTTGGGTTACCATCTACATGTATAACCTAATTTATCGTATTTACCTAATTTAAATATTGATAAACAGTTTTGCTAAATCAATTTACAATTCAATTAAATAATTTTCTAATAATGGAGAAAAATAAAAAAAATACAAACAGCTGTACAACAAACCGTTTTCAGTATTCTATCAAAATCAATTAAGTTGTTTTACTCAGCTTGACTGGCAATTTTTTATTTATTTAAATCCAGACAAATAATGTAAATTCCAACACGTAAAATATAGGAAATGATATTCACTTTCGTTAAACAAACGATAAAACAAGCGCTAAAACACAGACAATAATAAAAAAAAGGTAAAATGTTCACGACATGACATGACAAAAAAAAATATAAACTATTTATATTTTCTTTTAATGTCATTTTTTTTTTCTCATTTTACCATTAGTTTGTTTTTTATTTAATAATTAATTAAATTTTTACATGCAAAAAAAAAAAATATAAGTTTGTTTAGAAAGACTCCAAAAAAAAAAGTGTTAATTTTGTCTGGTACAGTAGATCGTTGCTACTAAACGCTTTAACAAGTGTTACAAAATGGATTAATAACTTTAATCATGCACGATTTTCGATAAAAATGTTTGTGTTTCTTAATGTGGAATAATTCATCCACTGTATTCAACAAGTACCAGCACAATCATCAGCAGCACAGTATAAACACTTAACCGTAATTACATTTAATATCTCATGTAAAACAAAGTAATTACTAAAAAAAAAATTAACATTTAAAAGTTAATTTATTTTTATTAATGTCAATCTGTTGTGTGCTTTTAACCTTTTTTTTTAATTATTAATATACAAAATGTCATCATTTAAATGGCAATAAATGTTTTTTATCCTCATCTTTACAGCATTATCATCAGTTTATAACATTTTTTTTTTTTTTTTTGTGTGTTATTTACCATGGAAATAAATTTTTTTTAAATTTTTTTATTATTTAATTAAATGTTGAGATTAATCTTAAAAATACACGGTGTTTTTGTAATATTAAGATGAGTTAAGACAAGTAATGTAATAAAAAATTGCTCATTAATATTAAAAAAAAAAAATAAGAAAAAGAATTATTTTTAAATGTTTTCTTCTATCTTAATGTCTTGTAATCACAATAAATGACAACGAAACACCAGAAGTTATGGAAATAATATTCCATAAAAAAAAATGTATAAAAAATTAATAAAACATATATAAAAAAAAAAAAAAAACAACTAAATACTGCCTACCATCGTGTTAATAATAGTAATTATTTTTCCTTTTATTTTTTTTTTTTACATTATCATTAAAATTTATTCGTATAAATAATCTATTCTGATTATTGGTGTGAAAAAAACAATTTTAATTATAGTTTTATTTTTTTTCTTTACAGTAGAATATTATTAATTATTATTATTAATTTAATTAATTAATTTATAAAAAAAAAAATAGTGTAATTTTCCAACAGCGAATTATTAATTATGGTAATTTGTACGTAGAAAATGTTTTTTATTCTTATTAAGTTTTGTGTAGTCTAACTCTTGGCGACTCGTTTTTAAAGAAACAACAAAGAAACAAAATCCGTTTTAACAATACAATCACCGGTAAACAATTAATTAAGTAACCAAAAAAACAAACAGTTTTTTTTTTTTTTTTAATTTTATTCACTTTAAAAGTATTTCTTTTGTTTATAACAAATCAATTAGTAATTATAAATGCCTAAATACAGGCAATATTAATAGATAAATAAACAAATTTATGCTTAATTTTGCTTAATTTCACTGCTTTCTGTTTTTTTTTTTTTTTTATTAGCTGAGAAAAAAGGTAAATGATTATATAACCGGATGTTTTTCCATTATACGTATAGATTAACTGAAAAGAAAAGAAAAAAAAAAATGCTTTGTAATTCCCTATAAAATGTAATTTCAGTTGAAAATCACTTTGTTGATTAAGACGGATGATGATGACTAGAGAAATTTAATCAGTAATTCAATGTAATAACTTTTACTTTGCTTTATAAGATATCTTTTTCGTGCTTAATTAATTTTTTTTTTGGTTTTATTATAATGGTTTATAATAGATTATTATAATAAAATTAAAATAATAATAAAAATGGATATGAATACTCTGATAAAAGATTAATCTAATCCAGGTGACATTTCTTGTATACAAAAACGACGATTTTATTAATTAACGAATTTTTTCTTGATGTTTTAAAGATAATAATTTTTTTTTTTTTTTTAATATATTTACATATAACGAAGTCGATAGATAATAAAGATTATATCTGATGACTATTAAGTGCGAATTTTATTACCAATTTAATCTTTTTTTTTTTTTTATTTTCAATCATAAAAAAGTTGATTTAGTCTGATGAAAATTGTTAAGTAATTAACACAAATAACATATTATTAACCAGTTAATCTGCTTTAGCTTAACAAAACTTACTTAACGTACAAACAATAATAAAATTAACCAAAAAAAAAAAAAAAAATACATGTTTATTTAAATGACATTTTAATTATTTATTAACAAAAAATTGTCAGTACTGTATCAACCAGTAATTAACTATAATCATAATTATAAAAAAAAAAAAAAGAAAAAAATTATTTAACTTTTATACAATAAAAACGAAAGAATCATTAAACTTTTTTTTTTATAAATCACGCAATAATTATTTGGTTTTTTTTTTTATTATTTTTATTTTCATTTTTAATCATCAAAATTTCTAATTAAGAATTTTTTTACTTTTTTTTATTTATTTATTTATTTATCATGCATTTGTTGTTGGTTGTTGTTTTTTTTTTATTTTATCTAGTTTTATTGTATTTTTCCTGTAATTAAATTTATTTATTTTCTTGTATTTTTATATCAGAAAGAAGACAATAATAAAAATAAGAAAAAATAATAATTCTGTTGTTATGTGGACTATTATTAACCACCTGAAGAAAAAGGTATAATGATGTTATAGATAAAATTAAATAACAAATAAGAAATACATTTTTATGATATTATTTAACTATCATAAACATTAAAAAAAAAAATAAATAAATAATTATAATAAAGTTTAAACAAAGAAAATAACGATGACACTTTTTTTCTTATTTTTTTTTTTTTTTTGTATTCTTATTTTGCATGAAGTTAGTTAAATTAATTAAAAACAAAACGTTAAATTTTGTATTTGCATTAATCTCTTCTTTATTTAATCATAGAATCTGTAACACTTTTATTTATTAATTATTAATGAGACGTGTATGGTGATTTTTACTCGTTTTGTAGCTTTTTGTTAATCGAATTATTCATTATTATTATAATTATTAAATTTCATAGCTTATTGTCCTTAATGGACGTTTTATAACTTAAGAAATTTCATCTAAGGTTAGATAAACGAATTACTAGTAAATAGACGAACTATGTTATTTAAATTTATTAAAATTCAGCTAAATATAATATTTAATAATTTTATATTTATATAAAAGTGTGTATTTGTTGGTTATAACAAATTTAATAGTAGCTTTTGTTAAGTAAACCTTATGTCCATTCTACGCAGGCTAATACATAAACACAATATTACAGGCATTCCACGAAACTATCTCATTAACAAATCAATCGTAAAAGAAAGAAAAGCATAATTATCATTATATAGAATGATTAAGATAAGGAAAGTTAATTCTACAGTAAATCCCCTTACCTATGGAAAGATCTGTAGAGTTAAAAAGATTCAGTAATAAACGTTCAACTAAAAACATCCCTTAAACATAAAATTTAACCATAAAAGAAGCGTATCTAGTTATAGCATAATAAAACATAAAACCATAACAAAAACCTACTAAAAAAAAAAAAGCATTAAAAAGAAATGAAATGAAATGAAATTCAAACCGAGTCGGAAGCACCATAACATTTATTTAAATTTTTTTTAAATATTTTTATGTTTATTTTTTGTATATTTATCTATTTATTATGTTATGTATTCTTTATATGTTTATAATTTTTATATTTATTTTTATGTGTGATAATGAAAATCATTCAATAAATGATTAAACAATGAAATAAGTTTGAAAATAGAAAACAAAATAAAATAAAAACACTTTAATTAAGTAAACTAGAGTTGAAAATGCGACGTTACGATATTAATTCGTTGTATAACGGATTTCAAATAAAAGAAAATTAAAAGTAAATTGACCATACTTTGACTGTTTTTTTATTTAGTTCACAGTCATTTCTACTCTCACAACCTTTTTACTCTTTCATCCTTTACATTTCATCAACGATTTAATCATGTTGCTAGAAACATAACTAAAAACATTTATTAATGAATTTAGAAAATTTTTTATTAAACAACAAACATACATAAATTTATTTCAAATGTCAAAATACATTTCTTTTTTTTTTTAATAAGGATTAAACAAGTAGAAAATCACAAATGAATTATAAAAAAAAAAAATTCGTCGTGATTAGCGTATTTTCTCTTAAAAAATCTTAAAGCAAAAATATAATTTTTTTTTTTTATAATTTAAACGTAATCGTGATGTATTAATATTATTACAGGGCGTTTATTAATTTATAATTTAATAAACGTGAGAATTAAATAAGAAAATTTTTATTTTCAGGAAATAATAATAATAATAACAGACAAACGGATTGACGGTTTGCAGAAAACACAAAAACTTATAAATAAAACTCCCGAAAAAAATAAAAATCATCATTATAGTCCAATAAAAAATTGACACTTTACACAAAATTATAATAAAATAATAATTTTATATCCAACGAAGTTTTCTTTTTTTTTTTTTTTTTTTTCCTTCTTATTAATATTAAACCCTGGAGACTAATGAGGAAAACGGTTTTTATAACATCGCATTGCATTTTGTTCCCTAAGGAGAAATTAAATGATTTGTTTGATTTTTTCATTAAAAAAAAAAAAAAAATTCTTATTGCTTCGGGTTTTATGACACAACATTCATTATGCATTTTTGTAAATTATTACTTTTAGTAAACAAGAGAATACTCGGTTATTTATAATAAAATTACTAATATACAGGTACACCCTGTATGTATTACTATTAATAAAAAAAAAAAAATATATATTAATTATTATTAATAAATCGTGTCGTGTTAAGTTTGTTCTAATATTTCTAATGCTTAATTTACCATTTATTTGCTTTTAACAAATAAAAATTATCAAAAAAAAAAAAAAAAATATTTCTCTATACAAAATTATGCACGATTTTAATATTTGCGAGATAAAATAAAAAGTCTTGAAAATGTAAGCTTTTAACATGAAAACAGTGCTTTCAGTGTGTTATCTTAATTTCATAATAAATTTATTTATTTTTTCTACCTTGTTGTGTTTGTTGCTCTATTACTGTTTGATTAAAAAAAAAAAAAGTTTTTTTTTTTTGCTGCTTTTTTTGTTTGACTTTGGCTTGTTTTAATCATGCACAGACCAAAAATTGCTGCTTTTCTTTTTCGTTCGTTTATTTAATTTAATTTTTTTTTTTTTTTTGTTATAAGAAAACTTGATTCTATGTTTTTGAGAGTTGAATAAACCATTTTGTGCATATTACATGAATTTATTGCATTATTGTTTGTATGCGCGGTGTTTATTCTTTCCCATCATTGTCATCTCATCTTCTCGTCATCTTATTGTTTTGTAACTTTTCGCTTGTTGCAGTTTTTCTTTTTTTTTTTTTTTTTTTTTGTTTTATTATCATTTTATACTTTATGCATTTATCTTTGATGTAGTTTTTGGGGTTATTTAATAATAATTATAATTATTATAATGATAACTGTCGCGTTGTTTCGCGTGCAGACAATTAAATTTATATAAAAGACATAAATCAATGCAATTCTCTTTCCTTAAAGAAAACTCTTTTTTTTTTTTCGTAATTTTGTTAACTAGTTTATTTGTACATGACATTTACTTTCATTACATCATTTATATTTTTATATTATGTACATACATTATTTACATTTGTTTTTATTATTTTTTTGTATGATTATTGTCTGTTGCCAGTGATGTTTTTTTTTCTTTTTTTCTTTCTTTGCTGTCTGTTTCCCCATATGGTTTTAAGAATTTCACTGTAGTTTTTTCGCTTTTTTATAACAACAAGTATACACACTTTCCGGCTTTTTTTTTTTTGTGTACACAATTTTAAATCCTTTTTATTAGTTTTATACATTTTAAATCATTTCATCTTCCGTGCAAACACCACTCCTATGAAATTTAGTTTTTTATTTTCTTTTAAATTCATTTCTACACACATTGTCAACGTGTTTTAGTTAAGTAAACTCGACTTAACTTTAGTTTTAAACAAAAAAAAAAAAAAACGGGTAAAATAAATTGCAAAATGTCGCCAAATAACAGAAAAAAAAAAGAAAAAAATAACAAAGTTCAGGTTTTTGTTCTTTCATACATCAAGTCTTTCCTTTTTTTTTTTTTTTTTTGTTTTAATTTTTCTTTTTCTCTAAATTCTGCTGCCCGTTAAATCATATAAGTGGTATATATAGTGGTGGTTATCCTTTCGGCATTTTTATATATATATATATATATATTATATTATATTTAATGTTTATAAAAATTAACTACAAAACGAACCAAAAAGAAAAAGTTTTATCAAAAAAAACAAAAAAAGTCATAATATGAGAATTATTTTTGTTTTTTTTTTTTTCTGTTCCTTTTTACGAAGTGCGTTATGTTGTTAGTTGATTTTTCTCTTCTTTCTTACTCTTTTATATTATATTCTTTATCTATATACAATTTGGTATTATTATTATTATTTATTTCGTTATTATTTTAATACCACAAACAATGAACTCTTGTTATCGCAATATATGGCGCGACAAAAAACAGCAAGCAAAAAAAAAAAAAAAACTTTATAAATTATAACACAAGTAACAAACAGGTACAGGGAAAGGTAGATTGAAGGTAAGGATCATTACAATAAAACTATTGATGATACAACACCTGACAATATAAATTCTTATTCCTTAGTTTATAAAACTTCATTAAGGAGTCAACAAAAGTTTATGTTTTCCATTCAAATCATTGAAATGGATAATTGTTATAGGAACTTCTAATACCAAAAATAAAAAAAGAAACTTTTATATCCTTGTGAAAATAAAATACCTCAAATGCACACATGCAAATCACTGCTTTTTTTTTTTTCTTCTTCTTTTTATTTTATCCGCTCCACCACAACATCCACTAGAATGTTAACCTCTTCATTTATCTGCATGCATATAATAATCTATTGCAAACTGCATTTCACTTTGTCGCATTGTTTTTAATAAATTTAATGTTATTTTAATAGCTATGCAATTAATGCATTAAAAAAAATAAAAAATTATCCAGGTAAAACTGTTCTTTATATTTTATTTTTCATTCTTGTATATAAAAATCAGCATCGTCAGCAGCAGAAGCAGCATCAACAGCAAATGTAAAATAATAAAAAAAAAAAAAATTTTTTTTTTTTTTTTGAAAAAGCACATCATAATGTGAATTATATAAAAAAAAAAATTATAATTTTATAGTAATGATCACTTATGCCTCTGTTTTAAAAAATAAATAAATAAATTTATGCCATCATGCATGTTAAAAAAAAAAATAAAATAATAATAATTTTTCTTCATCGTTTTTGATCAATCTGTAAGAATTTTTAATAATTTAACAACAAATTTATTAAAATAAAATTAAAAAAAAAAAAGGAGCACAAACCAGATATGTATGTTGGTACATATTCAATGTATATACATACATTTATACATTTAACAACAACAGCAAAACACGAAATAATTCAAGTTTTGTATCAAAATGTCGCCAAAATTGTATGCATTACTCTGGTAAATTAGTTCTTTAAATTCAAAACAAAACGGAGAGGAAAAAAAAAATTTCTACTGCATTTTATTCGTCTTCCTGTCCTGCTCTTGGTTATTTTTTATTTATTTTTTCGTTTTATTATTTGTTGTTTTACTTAACATTTTTCCTTTTTTAACATTGTTGGATCGGTTTAACAATTTGTACATAGAGTGCCCGCTGTGTCCAAAAGTCATTCTCGAAATGTATAAAATTGACGAACCAGCTAAAGTAGAAATGTCAAAAGCTCCAAAAGTTCTCTTCTTTTTTTTTTATTTGTTATGTAGAAACAAGAATAGAATAAAAGTTCCATACGACGAGCACTTAGTATTTACCAAATTAAAGCATAAAGGAAATTTTAAAAACTCCAGTTGATGCTTAAAGGACAGTTTTTTTTAGCGTTTCTTCACCTTCCTATCATTGTTGATGTAGCTTTTACTTGTTGTTACACAACAATGCTAATAATTTCGACTTGGTTAAATAACAAAATAAATTTAAAAAAAACAACACAGAAAACAATATAAAAGGAACAACAAAGGTAATATTTACAATTTAGTAGCCACGGTTTTATTTTGTTTGTTAGTTTTTGATTTAAATTTTTTTGGTTTTTATATTATGTTCTTAGAATTTTTACTGAACCCTTACTGAATCTGCACTCTGGTATTTTTCGATAAAGTTAACAATTCATAATGATTGTACAGATATAGTTTTATTCAGAGAGAAATGATTAAGATTAAGATTCTAGCTCTAGTTTAATCTGATAATTCAGAATTGTACTTTAGTAAAGATTTTTGTTCTCTAGATCTAGTTAAAACATTAATTATAAATACATTAAATAATATTAATCATTAATGGTGTATAAAGAAACAAAAAGTAAATAATTAACAAGAATTTTTAATCGAAAATTTAACAAAGCAAATAAATGTACAACGAAGAATAATATAAGTGAAATAATAAATGTCAACAATATCAACAACAACAACCACCACCAAAATTACATTTAATTGTATAATTATTAATTAAACAGACTTTAACTAATTCTTCCTTTTTTAATTTTATTTTATTTCTACATTTTCTCATCTCTTTCCATTGCCGACAATTAATTATTTTGTTTAACCAAAAGTAAGCAGGAAAAAAATTGTTTAAAACAACTTGTTAACAAAATGCAGCAAAAACAACAACAGCAGCAGCAACAGAAAAAGAAGCAAAAAAAAAAAAACATTTTCAACAAACAAAAATTATATTTCATTAAGATTCTTTTTTTTTATTTTTAATTAAGTTCTGATGGCATTTTTATTTATGTACATAATGAGAAAAACACAAAAAAAATAATTTAATTCTTAAATTACAAACTTGGCAATTTAACATTTAATGAAAGTCCAATTAAAATGATTCGTATTAACCCTGTTTAAATAAAAATAATATTTAATTATAAATTATGTTAATTGAGAAGAGATTTTTCTGTTTTATGTTTTAATGTTTTTAAATGAAAATAAATTTTATAAATTATTTAATGCGGAATCATAATTTGAATACAAAGCTTAATCTATTACATCCTAATCCAGGTATTAAATAATTTTATTTTTATTCGTACACATTTCGATCTTTTTAATCAGAGTGCTGCAGAGCTTTATCTATTACAATCTAGGGAAAGTATCAAATGATTGTTTAAAGATTTGCTTAAATAACTACTGTAAGTATTGTATCAATTTTTTTTAAATATTCACTTGAATAACTACTAATATGCAATATGTTGTAAAAATTTGTCATGATTTCCAAATAGTCAACTTGTCGTAAAAGATCTTAAATCAGATAGATACAGAGCTTAATCTATAACAGCCTAGTGGAAGAATTAAACACCTTTTTAATGATGAATTTATACGACAACTGTAAGTATTACAAAAAGCACAAAAATGTCATTGTTTTTAAGTCAATAATAACGTAAAAAAAACTTTAATCAAAATGCAATCAAAACCAATATTTGATAAAACTGCATTAAAAAAGCTGAAATATAATTACAACCACCTTAATTTAATGTATTATTGCCAGGAAAACATTATTTTATTATAAAATTAAAGAAAAAAAAAAATTGAAAAGTTTATAGTTATGTCTTATAGAAACGACACAAAAATCCTTAATAAACTCATTAATTAATCACCTGTTTGTCAGTTATTTATTTTCTCTCTCTAATCCATCTATAACTTACCCAATAACTTTAATTAAAATTACAATAATAAAATCCAACACAATAATAAAACTATAAAAGGTTACATTAGATCCAAATAAAACGTATTTTCCTCTAACCAAGAAAAAACAAGAAACATTATGTTGAGGTCACTAAACGCAGGATAATAAAGTTATAATAATAATCAACAACAAAGAATTAATTAATCAAAAATACAACAACAACAACAATAAAGGTATACATAAGCTCATCAAGCTTTTACATAACAACCAGGTTTTTTTTTTTTATATAACAGAAAAAATATCAAGTTTAAGCAATAAAATTCATTAAAATTAAAGGACAATGACATTTCCTTTTTAGCTATTTTATTTTTTATTGTTTTTCTTTTTTAATATGTTTATAACTAAAAATTTGACACGCGCTTTCTTCCATCAAATAAATAAATAATTAAATATCTCTCTCTCCCTCAAACAAATACTTGTTTTTCATTTTAATTATAATTTTATTTATTTATTTTTTTGATAAATTATTTCACAGGAAATTCATCACAGCCAAAATAGTTTTATAAATCATCAAACAACAACCAACCAACAGATAATAAGAATTAAATTAAAAAAAAAAAAAAACGTGCAAAACATTAATATTAAACATTATTTGTTGAAATGTTGTTTATTCTTTTGTTTTAAAACCATATAAAAAAAAAAAAAAGAAAATAAATAATAAATAAACTTTTTTTAAAATCAACAAACTACCAAACAACAGCAAATGAAACAAACAAACTAAATGTGTCCAATCAAAATAACATAAAAAAAAAAAATCCTTATAACTTTTAATTACAAACAGAGAGTGGAAAACAAAGGTAAAAGCTTTATAAACATAACGAAAAGCTTAAATTAAATTAAATAACTGTGGAGAATAACAAAAAACATGAATTTAAGCCGGCATTACAATAATTACATGAAAATTTGTAAATTTTTCCATTATTATTATTTTTTTTTTTTTTGACTACAAACACATCAGCAGTTTGTTGTTTTCTTGTTATTAAATTGTACTTGGCCTTTGTTTTATTATTTATTTACCCAAAAAACGAAAAGAAGATAATAAATGTATAGAAAAAGGAATTGAATTAAATAAATGATATAAAATTCGTTAGCAAAAATCCAACTGACAACTTGATGAAATTAAAAAGAAAAGAAAGAAAAAAGCGCAAGCAAAGAAAACATTGTTTTGTCTTACCTCGTTCATGTCCATGTTTTTCTCCTTTAAACCCAAAAAAAAAAAAAAAGAGAAAAAAACCCGAATCAACATATTAACAGTAGCGCGGCTAACAACGATATCATTGTTGTTCATCATCCCATCCCAAATCTGGGGACATTTTTTCTCGCTATTTTACTTAAAAAAAAAAACATTTAATTTTCTGTTATGTTCTGTTTGTGTTTTCACCACCAAAAATATCAATCAAGTGTCCAAGAGCATTGTCAAAATATTCTTTATGTACAAAATCAATATTATTTTTAAAAAAAAATTAACGAATAAAAATAATTCATATGTTTATACAATATGTACATATTTTATGTTATTTTAAAGATAACAATAAAAGTAATATTTTTTTTTATTCACGTCCACGATAAAATTATGCAATTTTATCTTCATCTTCTTCTTCTTATTATTATTGCTTTAAAATAAAAAAAAATTCTTTTCTCTTATATCATCGTCATTGTCGTAACGTAATTGTCAAAAAAAAAAACTAACCTCCTTGGCATCTTTGCTCTCTTAGAGCTTTTATCATTTTCGCTTGTGTGATTAAAAACTTTTTGAGTTTTCTTTCTTTTTCTTTTTTTCGTTTGTTTGTTAAATAATTTCGTAACAACATTGTTGTGTGTTTGTTTGACGCTCACACAAATGATGATTTTTATCTTTATACGGTTCACAATTGTAGTGTATACCAATTGCGCTTACATTGTGTGGCTGTGTGTGATCTTTTATTACTATTTTTGGGCTTTTTTTTTTTTTTTTTCTGTTGTTAAATAAGTTTTTATTTTGGGTCGCGGTTCTTTGCTTTTAATTTTTTTCGTTTTCTCGTTTTTTTAATTCCTTGTTGAAGTTTCAGTTTATATAAAAATGTATGTTTTGCCGCGGTTACTTTACTTTAATTTTACTGCAAATATTTTTACTCTATATATTGGTCATGTTGTCCACAAATTTACCGCATATGACTTTATTTTTTCTTTTTTTTATTAGAGAATTTAATTTTTATTATTATTAAACTAACAACAAGAAAGACATAAAATAAAATAACACAACACACATCATTTTATACGAAAGAATTCTTTATTCATTCTTCTTTCGTTATTATTATTTATTTATTTATTTATTATTTTATTATTTTATTTTTTTTTTTTCTTTGCGTTTTGTTTTATTTTTTAACTTTTATACGTGATATATTTTTGAAGAGTGCACAGGTTTTAATGTTTGATGCAATTTTATACAGAGATGACAACGGCGATGATGATAACGATGAGGAGAAAAGGACAATGTACTCTAAAATATTGGCAGATGTATATAGATAAAAATGTGTCCACTTTTTATTTATGTTTTTTTTTTTTTTTCGTAAATATTTTAACTCTTTTTTGTTGTGTAAAACGTTTATTGAAAATTCATTATAATTATTTTTATTTATTTTATTTTCTTTTATGTTTTGTTGTTTCGTTTTTTTTTTTTTTTTTTTTTTTTTATTCGATTAATTTGATTTTTTTTAAATTAATGTGCGTTGAAGTCAATTAAAGCTTTTTTAAAAAGTTTTTTTTTTTTTTTTTAGTATCCACCTACTACTGTTTCCAGTTCTTTTGCAAGTTTTACACAAGACTTTCACCAAATCTTTCACAAGTCTTTCATCAAGTATTTCACATATCTTTAATCAAGTCCTTCACAAAACTTTCACCAAATATTTCACAAAAGCTAGTAGAGTAAAGTCTAATAAACCAACTTAGTTCTTACAAATTATATTAAATCTGTCCCTTAATTAATATTCCTTTAACAAAATACCTGCAACAGTACATAATTCCCATGCAATAGTCCAAACAAAACGATTTCACAAAACCAACAAATTACCAATTAAAGAAAATTTTAATCCAATAGCATTAAAAACAAGAAAAACGAAAACATAATCAAATGATTGATTGATGATAAAATAAAACTCAACACAGGTGTCTAATAAAATTATTTAAACATAATTTATCATTCGTGTTTAAATTATGTTCAGCTAAATCTCCACCAGCATATCTTAATCTAAATTGAATAAAGAAAAACTGAAAAACCATCAAAGAGATTAATTCAATTTAAATAACACATTTCAATTCAATTTATATAAAAGTTAATTATTTTCCTGTCATTTTTCGTTATAATTTTTTTTTTCTTTCTTTCCTTCTTTCTTTTGCGAAATATCCAAAATAAAAATTTCGTGAAAGAATAATTACAGAGAATCGTTTATATTTTTATTTTAATTCGTTTTTGATGGTTTAATAATAATAAATATATAAAATAAATAAAGAAGAGAAAATGCAACAAACAATCAAGATCTAAATACATTTGGCGTTAAGTATTCTTTAATTATATTCATTAGACGCGATACGTCAAGAAAACGTTTAACGTTAAACAAGTTAAATGCGATGACCCACGTTTTTATTCAATCATTTAACATGCTATTTTCTTATTATTATTATTATTTTTGTTTTTTATTAAATTAAAATTAAAAACAATTTAAGGTTTATTTAATAAATGAAAATAACACGCCACACACGATGTAAATACTTCCGTACTGTGCGTATGAAATTTAACAGAAGTTTCATGTATGTCATTTTACTGAATATTTTCATTAATTTATTTACTGAATCGGTATTCTACTAATTTCTAAAGTTTAATCAGCATTATTTAAAGCAAATAAATTACTACACACCTTAACAGTAATTTATTTCCTTATTTATTTCACTTAAAAAAAATTTTTTTCTTAGGTGCAAACGTACTTTCCTCACGTGCTGACTTTTTTTTTTACTACCATTAAAGCTTTTAATGAAAACAAAAAAAATGCGAAACAAATATGTAAATAAAAATTCTATAAATAATCATAAATATTTTATTTATTAAAACATAATTTATGCAAACACGAGAACCCCTTAAACATTATTTCCATTCCATACATTTAATAATATAATTCCTGTCTGTCTGTTTGTTTGTTCATATCGGTCCAACCATTCTCACACTTATTACTTCTGTTTGTTTCACCTGAATTTCTTGATATTATGTATGTTTTACATTGCAATGATTGTTTTCTTTTGGCGTTTTGTAAAAATCTGTACAGAAGAATTTTTTTTTTTTTTTTTTATTATAATTTCATTTTCGTTAAATTGAAATGAAAATACAGAAAATAAAAATAAAAAAATATTATTCTCTCTGTATGTATGATGGATAAATTTGTGCTTTTTTCTTCTTCATTTTTTTTTTTTTGTTTTGTTTTTATTTAGGCCCAGCGGCTCAAAAACATTTAAATAAACAATTTAACACTCTAATGACAACTGCCCCCAGCTATATTTATGTATATCTGTTTGATTTTTTTTTTTTTTTTAATTTTATTTATTATTTAATTTTTTTTTTTTGAATAATGACGAATGAGTAGCAATGGGTAGCTAATAATATTACATTTGTGTCGTCAGTCGTGACGTGATATAATAATATAGCTTTTACTGATAATCGTATTAAATTGTAATACATTGAAATACGATTCTGTTGTTGTCTGTCTGTAACAAATGATTGTTTATCGACTCAATTATCACATTGCAACAAATTGTTTATCAATTACTCTAATTATTTATTATTTGGTGTTTTTACTTTTTTTTTTAGAGGGCATTCTTTACTTTAAAATGTTTTTATTTGTTGGCTTTAGGCTCGCTTTAAAGCATTTTTTTTTTTTTTGTAAACACTAAAGATTATTAAATCTAAAGTAAATGTAAATGATCTTTTATAGCGATCATCATACATAACAAAGTTTATCCATTAATTAATCTAATCTGTAAAATAAAAATGATTTTCTCACAGCTTTTATTTTTTTATTTTAATCAAACGAATCAAATTCCATTCATAAATTAAAAACAACTTAATAAGAATTGATAAAAGAAAAAAGAAAATAATGATTAATATCAAGTAATTATGAGGAGAATAAAAAAATATAATTTAAATTAGTTTATTAGCCTTTAGGGGTGATCGTATAGTATAATATCAAACATAAAACTCTCTCTCTCTCTCTTTCTTTGCTGTTTTACTATATTTTAATTAATTATATAAACACAACTATAATTTATGTATAACTTATAATAATTATTGTTATTATTGAACAATTTAAAATCCATCATTATTTACGATCATACGATATTAAGTAAGAAAAATATCAGAAAAAAAAGCGATGATGATAATGAATATTTACATTCTGTTTTGTTGACTATCATTATTATTGTTATTATTATTATTATTATCAATCATATTAGTCTATATATAGCATAGATAATTTTTTTTTTTTATAGTTTTTATTCATAATTACAAAACTGATCATCGTCACATTCATTCAAATATGTATTTAAACTATCAACCATCGTGTACGATCACGATCATACGTATTCTGTATTATCATAAAATATTATCTAAACGATTATTATCTTGTCTTTTATTATTATTTGTAATTAGTAAATTTATAATCAAGTTGTGTTAATTTTATAAATGATTTATTGAGTCTTAAAAACTCACTTTTTGTTAGTCTTTTTTTATCATATTTTTTAATTAATTTAAACTATTATTGTTTGTATTATTACTAAAATAGATTTTTTGTTTAACATTCTTATTATTTTAACGATTATTTATTTAAAGAAACAATTTAGTCGTAAAATTAAATAATAAAATTTGAATAATTTGTTAATAAAAAAAAATTTTTTTTGTTTGTATCTTAAACTGAACTAATAAAATAATTAAATAATCGAGGATTTTTTATTTTAAAGTTGACAAAGATGGTAAAAGCAAGTTGGTAACCTCATTAACAGGATATTGTTGTGAGTAGTTTCAGCCAGGTGATTTTATAAGTGATCAAAAACGCACTATGTAGTCATAATTTTTTTTTTTTTTTTTTGTATATATAAAAGGCGACAATAGCCTTCAATCTTCCTCATCTGCCATTTACTTTTCAATATTTTTTTTTTCTTTTTTGTTTCTCATTCTATCATCAACCAATTCAGTCAATTTTTCCCCATTAACATATTGTAGCGACAACAACATACCCAAAGAAATAGCCTAAAGCTATAAATACCCATCGATGTATGATAAAAATAATAAAAATATGCAACAACATATTGCATATTTACAAAGCAAAAAAAAAAAATAATAAAATAAATAAAAAATCTCTGTGTACACGAGATCACAAAACATTACGCATTATTATTAATAATTAAATATTTAAATAAGGAAAAACAACCAAACGTTAATTTCATATATCATAAAACATTTAAAAATAATTTAACAAAAAAAAAAAATAATAATAATAAAATTAAATTAACAAAAATTTATAATTCGATTTTTGTTTCTTTTTTCCATCATCTTTTCCTTTATTTTCTTTTCTTCTGTTTTTAACCTGTTGTTCTGTTAAAATTCTGTCTGTTAAATAAAATTAAATCACAGCTTTTTATAATATTTAAATTAAGAATATATAAGTAAACGAACATGCATTGTTTAATTTTTTTTTTATATTACTTTTAATAAACTAATTTTCTTTAATAATAATAAATAAAGAAAAAAAGAAAAGTAACAAACGCGACAATGTTTTTCCATTTAATTATTATTTTTTTTATTTTTATAATTTATAATTTTAAATGTAATGTTTTACGATCAACCCTGAAGGCTATTTAGTTTATAAATATATAAAAACAAAATTCTCCATTTATTTGATTGAAGGTGGTATGTACTTACTACTTGTGGTAAATTCTTGCTATAAACAAGTAACAAATCTCCATTGCCATGGCGTCAGAAGTTCATCATCGGCAAGCAAATTGTATTAACATTAATGTTTTTGTAATCATTTTTCCTTCTTTTTATTATTATTAAATATCATCCAAAACATGACGATGATGAACGATGAACAACAAGTCATAAATAAAACATAAAAAACACAAAACAAAAAAAAATGCAAGAGAAAAAAAAAAGAAAAATTAATCAAAGGTACAAAAAGAGCAACAATTTGATTATGATGATGAATAAAAAATTCTTGTCAAACAGGAAGTTGATAATTTTTCATTTTGTAGTTTTTCAATTTTTCTTTTCATTAAATTTTCATTTTTTTTTTCAAATCCAATTATGTTGATTCATTTTTTTTTTTTTTCGCTTTTCTTAACAAAGCAGAATATTTATTATTTACACAAAAATACATCCTCAAGGAATTATATTTCTCAACATTAAAGTTAAACCATTTAACATGCATTATCTATATAATTTTCTATTAATTTCACATCTATTAATCAACATATAATCAGATAAATATTTGAAATAGAAAAATGATGCAACAACCGATTATTACATAGAGATTAAGGTAGCAATTTGATTTTTTTGTTTCTTCTTTAATACAAAGATTATCAAAACCATTTACTTAAACCATTAAAAATGATTTTATTATACAAATTACAGACGCCAAATTACTTATTAAAAGTTTCAGATAATCAGTAGAAACATTTTATTGCAAGTAAAAGACTTTTTAATTTACTTCTTTAACGATTTTTTTTTATAAAAAAAATTATATTAGAATTACATATAAATAACAATTTTACAGTATCTATAGTAAATTAATTTCCCCTAAAATAATTAAGAATAACATTAGCATCATGCAATTGTATTTTCCTTGGGTGGAATAATTGGTGTTGGCAAAATGTTTTCCTATTTTAAGAGAAAAAAAATTGAACCATATAATTTTTCAGAAATAATTACAGCATTGTACTTACTGGTACTTTATCTTCAACAGTTGTTGGTGGCTGCTCTAAAACACTATCAATTATCCCTAGTTGTTTTGCTTCCATCGGATTTAAAAATGTGTCACGTTCCATTTTATCTACTAACGTACTATAAGTTTGCTTTGTATGTTTAGCATAAATTTCTGTTAACTGTTTTTTTACTTTAATTATCTCTTCTGCTTGGATTTGAATGTCTGTTGCTTGGCCCTTAAAAATGTTTTAAAAATTATTTTTAAAATATATTTGTTAGTTAATTAAATCGTTTATATTACTTGTGCACCGCCTGAAGGTTGATGTATCATTATTCTAGCATGTGGAAGTGAATGTCTCATTCCTGGTGCTCCTGCTGCTAGTAATAAAGATCCCATAGAACAAGCTTGACCAACACACCTAATGATTCGAAAGCAAAAGATTGATTAGTATTTCTACTTTAAAAAAAAAAATTATCAGATAATACCATGTTGCTATTGGAGGCTTAACATATTGCATTGTGTCATAAATAGCTAATCCGGCAGTGACACTTCCTCCTGGTGAATTAATGTACATGTGTATTGGCTTTGTGCCATTTTCAGATTGTAAAAACAACAGTTGAGCTACAACTAACGAACTAAGATCATCATGCACAGGTCCCATAACACAGATAATTCTTTCCTTTAATAATCGTGAAAATATATCATATGCTCTTTCGCCACGTCCAGTTTGTTCGATAACAATCGGAACAAGATTTAAATTTCTCCTACATATTGGAGTTACATTTTTCTGTAAAACAAACCAAAAAACTTTATAATGCAATAAATTAATAAACGTAAAATATGTACTTACACTTATTAAATTTAAAATTGGTTTTAACTTGAGCATTGTGTAATTTATTTGAGAATATCTTATTTATAAAATATATTATCTTTTTAAACAGCAAAAAATAAAAGAGAAAACAATTTTAATTTTGACAATTCATTGTATAATTTCTGATTGTCATATTGTTTCGATAAAGTACGTCGCCTGAATTGCAAAAACATATCGATAAAGCATATGATATGAAAAATAAATTTACTTACCGTTTTTAATGTCAAATACATTTTTCAATAAATGTAAACAAAAATTTAATTGGAAAAATAATATTTTATTTAAAGGATAATTTATAAAAAAAAACTTTTTTTTCTTCTTTTAATAATAATCAATAATAATAATAATGGTTTCGATTGAAGAAGAAATAAAAACCTTGTGCCGGTTATGTGGAGAAAATGAGAATGACATTTTATTTGATATTTTCGAAACGGATGTATCGAATAAAATATCTTTAAATGAATTAATTGTTTCAATATTAGATATAAGTACAACAAATAATGAAAACTTACCAAAAAACATATGTATTACCTGTAAAAATGCAGTTACTAAGTTCTACAACTTTAAGGAAAAATGTTCTAAAATTGATGGCATGTTTCAACAAATAATTCAGAATTCATATATGAATAAAAGTCATTCCACAGAGGGTAATATTAAAAATAAAAATGTGACAAAACCTTTAGAGATTATTTACGTTGAAGACAATACAACAAAATATTTAATCAAAGATCCAGAAATTATAAATAAACAAATGATTGATGTTGCACTCCAATGCTCCCAGTGTCTTAAGGTAATAGAAATATTTTTACTCAAATATAATTTCATTTCTTTGTATATAAAATATTTTATTATAAAGGTTTATTCAACACGTTCCAGTCTTTTACGACACCGCAAATCATGCATTATGATAAATGAAAATAATAAATTTTCTTGTGAGAGATGTGGAGAGATTTTAGCGTCTAGTTTAACACTTAAATTGCATATAGATAAGCATGAACATGATGAAAATACTATTCAAGAAAAACTAGAAAATAAAACGACAAAAACACCGGATAAAATTCTATGTCAATATTGTGGTAAACTATTTAAAAAGTCAAATGATTTAAAAATTCATTTGATCAGTCATACAAAATTGAAAATATACGAGTGTCCAGATTGTGATAAAAAATTCTCTATTCATGTAATTAAATTATTAATAGATTTGTAACCTTGTTTTAATTATTTATGTCGGTACGTTTGTATTATTTTAGTCACGATTAAAAGACCACATGAACCAACATTTAAATGAAAAGAAATTTTTGTGTAAAATTTGTGAAAAGAGTTTTTTCACCTATCGTAATCTGTACAAACATAAAAAAATTCATGATTCACAGTATCGACGTCATCATTGCACATTGTGCCCAAAACTATTTGCTTATCCATATCAATTACAAACCCATATGATGGTACACACAGGAAATCGTCCACACATTTGCCAATTATGTTATGCAAAATTTCGGTAAAACATTTCATTAGTTTAATTATAGTAATAATCATTAATATTTTTTTTTATTTTTTTTTTTTAGTTTTAATTGGGACTTACAAAAGCATATAACAAAAAATCATACAGCAGAAAAATTACCTCCGGATGTCATAACATCAATAATGTATGAAGATATTTTAGAAACTTCTGACGTTAATATTTTAAATTTAGATGAATATACAATTGAAATTAATTCAAACATTTAATTTCATGATAAAAATCTATAATTAAAACACAATTTGTTATTTCCATCATATATTTATAAAAACTAAATGTTTACCATTTACTTTTGATTATACAAAACGAAAAATGTGGTCTCCGTGTTACTGTTGGTTTATTTTCATTTTCTTTACTTCAGCATATGGATTTTCAATGAATTTTGTAAGTAAATCCGTTTATTAAAATCGTATTTATTGTAATTTGTATTTATTTTAAAAAGAAACCAAAAGATTTTCGTGTAACAAAATTATTGAATTGTGAGAATACTGATAATTATCCAATCAAATGGAATGGCTCATTGAATTCAATAAAAAAGGGAAAAATAACATTTAATGGTGAATTTATAATAAGTGAAGATGTAACTGGACCAATGCAATATGATATGACGGTTGTACGTTGTTCAACTGATTTATCACGATGTGAAAATTATGATAAATTATCGTTTAAAAAAATTTGTAATAAAATTGCTGATAAAGATGCTATATGGACTCCGTTTATAGATAAGATAAAACCAAAGTTTGAGTGTCCATTAAAAAAGGTGAAGGATTTTTATAAATATTTTATTCTTGTATAAATAATTTGATTTTTTTTTTGTTTATATTAATCAGGGAAGGTATGAGCTAAAGGATGGAACCTTTGATTTTACCACAATAGCGGTTTTACCATTAGAAGGTAATATATGGGAGGTAACACATAGATTTTATCGCATACCAGATGGTGAACCAAAAACACCTGTATTTTGTTTACAAAGTGATGTACACATATCTGTACCACGAATGTCAAAAAATAATTAATTTTCACTCTTTTCTTTAATTTTTTTTTTTATTTAATTGATTTTAAATTCAATGGAATTTAATTTTCTTCTTTTACCTTTTCTTTTTTTCATCTATTTTCTGTTTTTTTTTTTTACATAAGTTTTTCTTTTAATAACATGTTAATTAAATTGTATTTTAAAATTTTTACTTATTTTTTTGGCAAATATATATTTTGAATATATTTTTTATGTGTTTTATCAGTGGTTTTTATTTATTTATTTATTTATTAATTGATTTTACTGCAAATTACTTGTTTTTTTTATAGTTACTTTACTTTACTTTAATCGAAATAAGTTTTTTTTAATTTTACAAATTTTTTCTTAAATTAACTTTTGTGTTTTATTTATTTTATAATAGTATAAAGTTATTTTTTTTTCTGTTTATTAATTTCTATGCATTATACCAAAAAAAAAAAAAAGAATTATTTTTATATTTATTTTGCTTAAAGTTAAATTGTTAAACAAAGTGATAACAAATGCTGATGATGGTACTTAGATTTTTTTTTTCATATAATAAAATCAATAAATTATTAAATTTTATTAATTTATTACATTTTTCAATTTTATATTTGTTGTGATTCTATTATCACAATTAACTCATATTGTAGTCAGAATTTTTTTTTTTTAAACATAAATTATGAGTTAGTTGTTAGATTTTTTGTTTTAATTTAATTAATTTTTACATAATAAAAATGAATTAAATTTTACATTTAATTAATAGAAGGAAAAAGATAAAAAAAAAAAGAACTCTAATATAAAATATAACAGCATTAGGTATCACCTTGTTGTTTATTTAATAGCTTAATTGAATAGCTGATGCACAGCATAAATCCAAAACATATTTCATTATAATTAAATGTAATTTTATTATTTTTATTGTTAATTTAATTAAATTTATTTCAAAAATTGACATAAGGGACGTTTAAATATATATTGTAATTTTATTTTATTTTATTTATTTAAATCAAAGTTTTTCTCTCTAACTTAATTTCACTTTTAAAATTGACAAAGAAAAAACAATTTATTTTTTATTTTTTTTACTTCTTATGAGTCTACAAAGTTTTCTGTTCTTTTATTTATTATTTATTATTATTAAAAAAATATTTTGTTACTACTAATTACATTTGTAGCTTAATTATGTTTTAATTATCTTTTCCTCTTCATTTTTTTAATTAGCTTCATCATTGTTCTGCATCATTTAATATCAATAAAAAAAATGTTTATTTTATTAATTATTATTATTATTCTAGTTTTTTAAATTGATTACAAAAACAAACAAAATTTAAGCGTTAATTAATTACAAAAACGTAAAATAAACAAAATTAAGCGTTTTGCTGATCAACAAAAAAAAAAAAAACATTTTCTTTTAAATTTAAGTGTTAATAATATTTTTATTAATTTTTTTATTAAAGCTTTTTAATTGTGCTTAAAGTGTTTTGTGATTAAACTTAACAACTTTTTTTTCTTTTATTTATTTTATTTTTTATTTTTATATAAGGTACTAAGCATAATATTTATTAAAATTAATTAAAAATATTTAATTAATTGTTTTAGTAGTCATTGGTTTTTTTTTTTTTTTTTTTTTTGCCATTTTCTAGTTATGAAAATTATTTAATTTTGTACGAAAGGAAATTTTTTTTTATTTTATTTTATTTTTAATGCTAATTAATCTCCTAATAATTACAAAAATTAAATTTAATTAGCTACAACCCTTAACGTATTTATTTTTATTAAAAAAAAAAAACAGAAAATTAACAGCCAATTTGTGAGGTTTCTGTCACTTTAGCTTTATTTTAATTAATTAATAACTAAGATTTATTGATTGAAGAAAAAAATTGGCTAAAAACAAGCCGAAAAAAAAAGAAAAAAAAAACACCACGATCGGCAAAAATCGATAAATTGTTTCATTAACTTTTAATTAATTACTATTATTACTATTATATTTATTATAACTATTATCAAGTGTACTATTATTAATAAAATAATAAATAAAAAAAAAATGTTTGTTGTATTTTCTAAGTAAAAAATTAAATTTCAAAAGAAAAAAAAAACTTATTTTTAATTATTTATGGAACTTTAATTTGATTAATTTCACTTTTAAATTAAATTATGACTAAAATGTAATATTAATTTATTTCTTTTCTTTTAATTTTATATTCACAGAATGGCAATAGTTATATTTTTTTTTAATTTAAATTTAAATTTCTTTACTAATATATTACAAATTTTAATATTAATTAGCAATTATTTATTAATTTTAATTACATTTATGTCACTAGGCAGCCTATTTATTAGTTAAATTTTTATTATTTTTTTTTTCTTCTTTTATTATTATTTAATTAATTAATAAATAAATGGACGCATTTGTATTAAATTAAAAACCAAAAATTCTTTCTATTAATATTCTAAAAAAAATCTATTAATTAATTAATTATAGTAATTAAAACAAAAAAAAAAAAACGTAAATATTTTATTGCAAATCTAAATAAGTAATAAATTTTTATTTTTTGATTAATTTTAATCGTTGCTTGATTGTATATTTACTTATATTTATTAAACTTTTCACTTTAAACCAACCAATTTAAATAAATGTTTAAAGGGAAATGAATAAAAAAAAAAGAAAGCTTATTAATAATCTGATTTTAATACAAAATGACTTAATATAAAAAAAAAAATTATTTTTTTATTGTCAAAATATAATTCGATAATAAAGCAGCAGCAGCAGCAATGAGGGTTTTTCTCTGTTTTTATTCTTTTTTGTTACTAATTTTACTGTTTAATTTACCGTCTGTCTCATTTAAACAAATGTTTTAACAGTCTAATTTGAATAATTATATTTAATTTTAAATATGACCTAATTATACTCGGTTTTGGTGTTATTTCTCAACATATTTTTTTTTTTTTTCTTTTTGACCACCAGTCATTTTTCTTTCTTTTCTACATAAATTTGTAATGGTGGGTCGGGTTAAACAGTTTTTTTTTTTAATCATAACAAACGAATAATAAAATCAGATTATTAATTCAATTAATAAAAAATAATTAAAACAAACCCTTTTTTTTTTTTTTTTGCACACAATTATACTGAATAAATACATAAGCTGGTTACACGTTAAATAAATGTTAAAACATAATTCGATGATTATTTATGGTATTAATTCTAACAAACATCAAAAAAAAATCATTTTTTCTTTCTTTAACTTAACATTCGGTTAATTATTGATTTTATGGACGTACGTAAGATTTTTTTTTTTTCTTTTAATTAAAGCAAAACAAAAAAAAATTATAATTTTATGTAATCTGAGTTTGTTTAGTGTGTGATCTTTTATTTATTCACAATTACACCTTTGTTTCATTTATTTCATTGTGAACACAATGTTTCTCAGTTACACCAATTCAATGTATGATTTATTAAAAATCATTTAATGGATTACACGCTATTTTCTTACTTCAATTAACTAAACAATTTTCATTTCAACAACATTTAGCTAAACGATGATTTTTCTTTTTTTTTTAATATCAATGTTGTTGCTCTATAAAAACCAATAAAAAAAATCAAAATTCTTATTATAATTCACCTCAATGAATGAATAAATAATAAAAAACGTAAAATTATTATTCAACACGCAGTTTTTAATTACTTTTTACGTTAATTCAGTTAAATTTTCTGCAAAGTAAAAAACAGAAATTCAAGTCAGTATGACATTGAATGGCATGTAGCTTATATTTTTTTATGCTTTAAAGCTATGTATTGTTTTAGTTGGTTTACGTTATATGTTTTTCCTTAACATCAGTAATTAATTAAATTTATTTTTTTTTTATTACTTAAGAAATAAAACTGAGTTGATTAATGATTTCTTTCAGTTATTTAAGAATGTTTGTGAAATTTTTTTTTTTTATTAATTTTGGCAATAAGTTTGTTTAAATTATTAATATTATTTACATTTTTTTCATTTAATTTTATAATTATTGTTGATTTTATTTCAATTATTAAAGAGAAATTTCGTTAATTAGTTTTATGTCATTTTTGAGCGATTTTATTAAAGATAAAAAAAAAACGATTACTAAAAATAATAGTTTATAACTTAAAAATTAAATAAGGATTGTAACGAGTGTTCTAAGGAGTTTTTTTTTTATTTTGAATAATCTTTTCCTTTGCTTTATTATTATTATTACTATTATTATTAAAAATGTAATAAAAAAAAAAGTTTTCCATCTAGCATATTTACTTAATTAATAAAAAGATGAAGAAAAAAAAAATTATAATTTTATTATAACAATAACAATTCAATAATGAGTTTTTCTTTTAATAAATAAAAAAAAAAAAACTATTAAAATGTTATTATTGTTTAAAGCTTTAGAAATAAGTAAATTTAATTAGAAAATTATTTTAAATAAAATTTTGATTCATTTTAATGAACCAAAAAAGGAAAGCCAAGCAAATGTAATAAATAAAAATTAAATACAATTAAAGGGTTTTTGTTTACTGAATAATTTTCGTTACTATTTTCAGCATTTATTTAATTAATTTAAATGTTTTTTTCCCTTTATTTTTTTCTACTTTCCTACCTTTGTATTTAAATTTAAATTAATTTATTAATACATAATAATGAAAAATAAATTATCTTTTATCAAAATATGTTTGTAGTTTATTTAGGTTTATTTTATTATTTATAAGATTTTTTTTTTGTTTATGACCATTTTCATCTATGGTCCCCATTTTAAGTGTAATAAATTTAATTATTTAATTTGTCATTTATGGTTTTTTGTCTGTGTGAATTTTGTATTGTTTAAATAAAAAAAAAAATAGTACGAAAAACAACACAAGAAAAGAATTTTATTTAATTTTATGTGTATCAAAAGTCAAAAATTGTTTCAAATTTTTTAAATAAAAATTCTTTTAACGGTTGATAATATTGATAACGTAAAGATAACATTTCTGGCCAATTTTTAAATGTAACAAATATTTCCGAATCACTTTCTAATATAAATATTGTTGTTATTATTAATAATATAACAACAAATATAAATGATGGTACAAATGCATGTAATAATGAGAATTTTTTATTTATACCATTATTATTATGTTTATTATTTAATTTTGTTGTTAATAAACCATGATTACCTGTACCATTATTACTAATTCTTGCTGTATTTGATGCATTTTGTTGATTTATTAAATTTGTTGTATTATTATGTAATGTTCCATGTTGTTGCTGTTGTAATGATGACATATTATCGGAAGCACTATATTGTCGTCCATGTGGACCAACACCACCACCACCTAACATATTAACCATACGTGAATCAGTTAAACTTGTTAAACCGCTTTCAGATGATGAATGATCAAATGAATCTCGAAAATAATAATCTGACATATGATCCGGATTTTCTAATAAAAAAAAAAAAAAAAAATTAGAAATAATTAACTAAACCAATTATGAATTTATCTAATTTATTATCTAAAAATTGTGCTAATTAATTAATAAACTTTTTTTTTTTTCTGTTTTTATATTTTTGTTTTAGTTTTTCTTTTGAATTTATGAAAATTATTTGCAATGAAATTAAAAGTGACTAAGCAAACACTAAAAATGAAAAATAATTAAAAAAAAAAAAAAATTCTTTCTTTCTTTCTTTTTGTTTTTCTTTTTTTGTTTTTTTTTTGTTTTTTTTTTTTTTAATATATTGACAAAAGTAATAAATTCTTACCAGCATGCCTTCGTGCTTCCTCAGATACAGTTTCTAGTAAAGGAAGTGCACTTTCTGGACAATAAGCTGATGATAATTGATCAGAGCATGGTGGTTCTGACATTGTTGAACGTGGCAAACTACTATAACCTAATATAAATTATATTTAACCATTTTGTTTTTAAACTAATTTATTGTTATTTTATCTAAATATTAAACAACAGAATAAGCCAATAATAATACTTAAAATAATAAAATTCTACATGCATTAACTAAAGAAATAAAAATAATAGACACACATAATGCACAGAGAGAAGAAAATTAAAAAAAAAAAAAAAAAGAAGACAAAAAACTTACGAATTGCTGCCAAATCACCTTGTGGACTAGATGGTGTTGCTGGAACACTGTTCGCTTTACGTTTACTTGGCGTTGTATTACTCGTTAATTGTTGTTGTCGTAATGCATTTATTCCCTCATTAAGTATCTCTCTTTCCGTACGTCCAGAATACCGAAATTTCGTACCCCATGAAAAAAAACCACCGCCACTCATCACTGACGCATTTTGACTATTTGGTAAACTGTAATTTGTCAAAATATATAATAACGATTTATTAATTTTTAAACTAAATAATTAGTTATAAAGACAAGTAATACTTACGTAAAAAATAACATTTGTTCGATGGCACATCGCCAAACATAACGACAGGCAGAACCCGTAGGACATTTAAAACCAATTGTATGTTTTTTCGGCTCTCTACTAGCATCCGTATAACTTAAATGAGCAATAAACATTTTCCCTTCATAATTTAATTTATGTACTTCTGGCCAACGGAAATGTTGTGCACGCCGTCCAGCAGCAAATGTACTTATACCAGAATAATTAATACCTAAATACTGTTGTGTTCCACGGTGATCCTAATTAAAAAACATTTTCATTATTTATTAACGTAAAGAATAAATTATTTAGGTTTTTTTTTTTTTTTGCATTTACTTTAACAGGATGTGGATCAATTCCGTATGTTTCTAGACCACGCGCAATACCAATGAATTCATCTGGTAGCCCACTTGGATCCTGTCCAGGTTCATGTTTCTGATGTAAATCAATTATTTTCCGTTCTAATTGATCAGTTTGTCGTAATGCTAATCGTAATGGTGACACATAATCACCAGCATGTAGATCAGGATCATAATCGCCAAGCTCCTCTATTAAAATACAAAAAAAAAAAAAAAATAATAATAATTACTTATTTCAGAATTAAAATGCTATTAATCATAATTAAAATAATAACAACAATTATAAAACCGATTAAAATCCGGTTAGTGTTTCAATTAAAAATGTTTATATAAATCAAAAAAATTTTATTGAGAATAATTTAATTACGTTAAAAAGCTCGTTGCGTTTAAATTGAAGCAGAACATAAAAAAAAAATGCTACAAGTAACAAAAATCAATTGTTTTCTACTTGTTTGTTTAATATTTTTTGTCAAAAATGCATACCAAGCCAAAGGTGTAAGTAGTTTAATTCAATTTCTATCAAAATAATAATAATAATAATAATTTTTTATTTTCTATGATAAGCGCCAAAAATATTTTCAAATCGGTGATGCATATGCTTGTCCTGATAGTGATACTATGCCAAGTTATTTTAATGGAAGCGCACATAAAGAGCAACAAATAAATAAAATATCATTTTACGGTTATATAAATGTTACAGAGGATATTTCAGGACCATGGGAGGTAATTTTATTAGTTTTATTATTTAAAATAAGGGAAAACAAAACAATTGTCACAAACAATCTACTCAACAGATGTTTTTATTGAATTTTTTTTTTATTATTATTATTATTATTATTAGAGCTAAAAGTAATTAAATGTTTAAATAAAATACAAAGACGTGTAGTACTTTAATTAAATAATTATTTCATTCTTTTAATAGTTTGTTATGGATGTGACACGATGTAAATTAGATATGAAATTCTGTGATGAGACCCATAAAGTTGTTATACCAAAGATGTGCGGTAAGGTTCAGGATAAAAATGCAACATGGGCAACATTTTTTGATGGTTTTACACCACGTATTACCTGTCCAATTAAAAAAGGTGTTTATACAACAAATAATGCAACATTAGACGTTAGCTTTTTAGTTAATTTTGCATTAGAAAATTATCGCTGGATGTGTCATAGTAAAATAATACAAATTGGTAAAAATAATGAAAGAATATCAGCATTTTGTTTAGATTATAATGTTGCGATAACTATAGCAAAAATAAAACGTAATTAAAATATGATTACCTTGTACAATTAATGCACCTAATGCAGCTGCTTCACCCGATGAACAATATAAACGTCCATGACGTAAATCTCTTTTTAATTGTTGATAAAACATAAATTTACCATTATTTGTTAAACGAAATGGATCAGCTGGATAAAATTTAACACGAAATGAAAACAGAACAGGATCAACATCTACAAAAAAAAAAAAAAAATTCAAGATTACGATTTTTAATAATTAAAATAAATATTTCAAAATAAATAGAAAATTACCTTTAACTTGTTTAATTATTGATTTTGCTAAATCTAGCCAGTGCTTTAAAGAGAATAAAATAAATATTTTTATTAAATTTAATTAATTGATTAATTGATAGCAATGTATTACCCGTTGTTTTGTTGAATCAACATAACGTAAACCAAAGTAATCCCTTTCAGCAATTTCTAATTGTTCACAAATATATTCTAATAGGAAAATACCCTTATGATGTGGCTAAAATAACAAAATAAAAAAAAAAATTAAAAATGTAAAAAGAAAATAGTTTTTTAATCAATTTCAGCAAAATAAAAATTCCTAAATCATTACTTATTTACAAAAGAGAAAACAGAAAAATTCTAAATTCCCCCAAGCAAAATGATTTGTGTCTGAGGAATTTAAAGAATTTTCGTTCTTCTCTTTAAAAACAAAAAGATAAATTGAATTCAATTGATTTTATTTTATTTCTCTGTGGCCTAGTGTACCGAAATACATTTAAGCTCCCTTAATCTTAATTCAAGCTAATTACATACATACAGAATTTCTTTTTTTTATTCTCTTTAACTTACTTGAAATTCACATTCTAAAACATCAGCATCCTCTAGTAATCGCACCGTACATTTGTACACGACATTCCCTTCGCTACGACTTTTAAACATATTTAATCGACTTCCCGATTTCTGGCCAACCAACAATATATAAAAAAAAAAAACAACACACACACACAAAAGGTAAGAAATACTTAAATAAAATTTAACTTCATTAAAGTTAGAAGCGACAAAAAAAAATTAAAAAACCTCAACTGGAGAAGGTAGAAAACTAAATGCTCCACTTTCACAAGATTTGATTTCCTTTTTTTTTTTATTCTACTTAAAGACAAGTAAAACTTTAATTTTTTTTCTTTTATCCCTATACAAAGATTTTCTTTTCTTAAACTTTTTTTTAGTTGTTGTTGTTGTTGATTCCTTCGTATTTTTTAATATATATTTTTTTTTTTGCTTTTCTAACAAATTCAGCACATTTTACGACAACGAACACTTTAATGCACTTTACATGTACGAAATGAAAAAGAAAAACAAGAAAATATATTATGTATGGGAAATATTTAAAGAGAAATAAAAAAAAAAAAAGGAAAAGAAAAATAATAATAAAAAGGAAAATCAATTAAAACCAAGAAAACCACTGTGTTTCTGACCACAGATTTTTCACTATTTTAACCAACAAAATAAGCAAAGGATGATGAAAAAAAAAAAAAACAACCAAAAAAACTTAAAAAAATTGATGAGTTGAGGAAAATTTTCTTATTTTCACACGAAAATTAAAGTTTTTCTTTTTTGTCCTTTTATTATTAACTAAATAAAACATCACCATCACCTGTATTTACTGATTTTTCTTTTCTTCTTTTTTTTTTTTTTTTTTGGAATTTTTCTTCAACTTTTTTTTTTTCGTTCACGTTTTTAATGATTTAATTAGACTTTCCTAACTAATGAACTGCACTTTGTGTTTAAATTTTCTTTTCATTTATACAGGTAACACAATTATTAATTTTTAATTAAAACATTATTAAATATTTTGTTAATTAATTAATAAACGAAAAAAAAAAAAAAAAAGTTTATAAATTTTTAGTGTGAAAATGTGAAAAATGCCCGAATGTAGACAACCCAGTCACAAATATACACTTTGACATTTTAACGATGACTAGAAATGTCTGCGTTTTTTAGAATGTTTAATGTCAAAATTTTTTTTTAACATTATAAATATAAGGGAAGAATTTTTTTATTATGAAAATGTTCAATAGGGGAGTTTTATAAAATAATTTAACAGAAATATATTTTTTTTTTGTGAGAATATAATATAATTTCAAGAGAAAATATATATAGAAAAATGTGTATCCCTTCACAGCTGCTATTCCGGTGCTCATATAACTAAACAAAAATAATACAAAAAAAAGCCGCTTTCAGTAGAAAACATTTGTAAAGATTTTTCTCTTCTCATAAAAAAAAATAACATTTGTAACGAAGTAACCAACAATACATGGTTGAGTATTATTTGGCGCAGTACTAACAACATTACAAAAATTAATAAAAAATAAAATAAAACATTTTCTCAGCGAAATTAATTTCTGTTTTTGAAATGAAAATAACAAAAAGGAAAATCTGAGGAAAATTTGTATATTTTCGTTAATTTTTATAAATAAATTCACTTTATTGGTGTTTCGCCAACACAGAAAATTCACAAAAAAAAAAAAGAAAAGAAAATAAAACCAAACGCAACGCAACGAAACGAAACAAAAAAAAAAAAAAAATTGAATAAAAAACGAAACCAGAAGAAAAAAAATTCTTTTTTTGTTGCTTATTTTCTAATTTTGTATGATTTAAATGGATTTTCTTGAAGGAGTAAATGGAAAAGAATGAAAAATATTTAACCAAGGTTATATAGTGCAATTATTTAAAATAAAAAAATTAATTTATTTCATTTATTTACGTTTGTATGGTATGTTGAATAAATTTCTCCATAAATTTTCTTTCATAAAACATCTGTTTATGTAATTTAAATAATTAACTCATAAATTTATGTATAATTCGGTTTGTAGACGACTATTGGGTGATTTGGTGTTAATCAATTATGGAAATTAAAATGTTGATAGATGTTGTCAGCTGTTGAGTTATATTTTTCAACAGTGAAAATACATTTTCTGTTGTAACAACCAACAAAATTAATAGTCTGGCAGGAATAATAATAGAAAAACTATGGTACGGAAACAAACTTCTTATTTGTGCATAAAATAAAAAAAAAAACAAAACAAATTCTAATGATTCGTAAAAAAAAAAATCCTGAGTTTTTTTTATTATGTCAATTCATATTTTATAACAAAAATCACCAGCTTGATCACTTTTTTCATGTTCAGCTTCGCTATACCTCTGCGAGCAAGTATCACATATTTTATCCTCTGGTGTAAGCAATCGCATTGGTACCGTTGACAATGTTGAATTTGTAAATTTTGTTTCTGGATTAATAAAAAAGAATTTTTTACAATCATTTGAATTTACTTCACGAAAACTTTTGCGTATCGGTCTCATATGGGTATCTAATAAAAACCGAAATAATCTTAGCTAAAAATGTTTAAAGAAATTATTTTTTTTTAATTTTAAACAAATCATTTTTTCTTATTTGGTTATATTTACCTGTTCCACAGATATATTTGTTAATTCTCGTGTTATTATCCACATTAAACAAGGTGTAGTGTCCTTTGTATGCACCATACCGCCATATACATAATAATCATTCACAAACGGATACAGTAAAGTTGTGATAACGAATGGTTCCAGAGCAACTGATGTATTTGCAAATTTTATTGCATGAAATGCAGATACGATACGATGCATCGCGGAACTATGTTTTGATTTTATCTACAAAATTAGTTTTTTGTATTTATTTACGTTTTTAAAATATAAAAAAAAATTCCAAATAATTTTTTACATTGAATAAATAAACTAGGACAATCACACCATTCTTCACCAGTAATGCATCTTCTTGACACAAATATTCCTTGTTATAATGTATTGCGTGCATTTCCAATGGTTGTCTACAAGAACTGAATGTTACCAATGACAAAAAATATGCCAATAAAAAGGAATTAACCTGCCGCCATCAAATGTATGTTCGCTTCCTTCAAGTGCATCTTTGCCCCAATGAAAGTGCGCTTGAGAGAATACATAGGAACCTTTAAGTGGTCCTCCTGATAAATATGGACGAACAGAAGGCCATTTTGCACTTAATATTACTAAAATATAGTAACACAAATCAGTAACACTTGAGCGTAATCTCATAAATATTTAATACCATACAAGTTTGTCCGGAATTTGTCAGTTTCACTTTTTTCGGCATTTTTTCATAATTATTCCATATCAAGGTTGGCAATTTAAGTTCTTTCGCATTATTAATATTAATATTTATTGGCGACGATACCAAACAGTCATCAACTTGTTCATGAAGTGTATCCAAATTTACCATTTTCTCTTCATGGTCTTCGGATAAATTAGAACTATCGGTATCTGTTGTATCAGTTGTAGTTTCGGTAGTAGTAGTATTCTCTGCCTCAGTCATTTTATTTTAGAAATTTTTTAACAATTAATTTGGAATCCTGAAAATAAAAACGAAATACTCTAAAAAGAATTTTTAATTTTACAAACATCAAAATCATTTTCCTTTTTTAAACTATTTTGGGTGGCATGCTTGGATTTTTTATTTATTTTTTTCATTTTTCTCTAATTTATGTCAGATGGGAATTTTTTTTTTGTTTTAAGGTGAATTATTATGAAGCAGTGTGTTTGTTGTTCCTACAGTAATTTTTCTACAATAAAAACGTTTGTAATCTTAAAAAAATCTTCGCCATACAACCGTACACCGGTGTATATATGATGTTAGAAAAGCCACACGCAGGTGTGGAAAATGACCTAAATTCAAAAATGTAAATAAATCAGAATAACAACAAAATTTATTTTCGTTTATTTCTGCTAGTTAAACAGATTTAGATTATAAAATGCCCTAGATTGGTGAAAGTGTTTAATATAAATATTATTTATTGTTCTATAAAGTAGTTACGTCGATGTTGATGATAATAAAATAATACCATGCTGTAGAAGCCATTTTAAGGTAAGAAATTGTTAAACAAAAAAACTATTAAGTGTGCACGCACAAGTAACCAAAAAAGAAAAATCCACATACGAGGTAACACCGATTAAAATAATTTTATTTTATTATTATTATTAAAAATATTTTAAATAACAAATTTACTATAAATAGGAGTTTGAAAGTATTTCGTTTGCAGTTTTTAACGACAAATAAACGAGAAAATAATTCTACAACAAGTGTCCTACATAGAAAAACTTTCTATTTTCTACAAAAAAATTTATTTTTATTACAAAATATTTTACTCTTTTTTTTTTTTTTTTGAAATTCTTTTTTAGTTTTCCATTTCTCTGTGTCACAATGTGGTGTTTGTTTAAGAATAAAATGCGTTTCGTGTGTTGAGAATAAATAAAGAAAATTTTACAAGCACAACAGGAAAAACTAAAAAATTGCCAACAAATTATAATGCATTGAATTTTTAAACAGAAAGTTTGTGTAAATTAAATTTTATTAATTTAATTAATAAAAATCTAAATCCTGTACCAAGTGATTTATTTGTCAAATGTTCTTGTCATCGCGACAACACATTATTTCTCAATTAATTTCACTCTAAATATAATTCTTTTATTATTATTATTATTATTATTATTATTATTATTATTATTATTATTATTATTATTATTATTATTATTATTATTATTATTATTATTATTATAAATAATTATTAAATTTTTATTTATGCAAGGAATAAAGCAAATATCCTTTTAAGAATATTTTCTATAATTAAATGTGAAGCGAAAAAATAAAAACGTTTCACCTGTTGAATTATTTTAATAAAATTTGCTGAGCATACAGAAACAATAACCTAACAACAGCATTAATAATTTTTAATTAAAAACATTACAAATGTAAAATCAATTTTTATTGATTTTTATTAATAAAAACATTTTTTAATTAAAACTTAAACGAAAAATTCAATTAGTTACGAATATTAGTATAAAATAGTTTGTTTTTTTTTTTAATTTTGGTTATTTTAATTTAATTTTTTTTTTATTTATTTGTTTTTTTTTTTTTTGCTTACTGGTTATGGGTACGCAATGCTTTACACGTTTTTGTATATGTTTCGGTGAGAAAGAAAATCAAATTGGGCTAACTGCCAAATAAAAAAAAGAAAAATTAAAATTAAAATCAAGAAGAAAATATAAGAAAAACTAATACGAAAAAGCCCACCAGTTAAAATGAAAAAAAAATATAAAAAAAAATTTCATTTTCGCTAGCCGTAAGACATAAAAAATAACAGATCGCCCCACACACTACCACCTCATACACTTCTTATCCTTTTTATAGCCTCACATCTCAGAATAAATATGTGTACAAGACAAATACGTCTTTATCTATTAAAAAAGAAAATATAGAAACAACACAATTTTCTTTAAAACAGAATTATTCTTATTTTTTTTCTTTAACAGATTTTTTTCTAATGAAATTCAGTGTGAGTTGGGCATCGAGACGCGTCGTATTCATTCAAATATGAATAATTAAAGTTTTTTTTTTTTTATTTTGTTTTAATTTGTTTTTCTATAATAATAATTATAAATTTTTTCTTCTTTTTAATAATAATAATAATTGTGGTTTTGTCTGAAAATAAATAAAGTGTGAAGCAAAAAAAAAATAAATAAATAATAATAATAATAAAATTTGCGTAAGAGAGGAAAACTAAAAGCAATACGAAAAGAGTTTTGGTTAAAAAAAAAAAAATTATTATACAACTCGCAAAAGAAAAAAGGAAAAAATAAATTAAAAAAAGGAGTTTAATGGGAGTTTTTTAAGGAGTTTATGGGATCCTAAAGTTATATTTTGTTTTCTGTAAATAAATTATAATAAAAAAAAAGTTTTCTTGATTAGTGATTTTTTTTTTATAAACAAGCTAAGCTTTAACTAAGGAATATAATGGATTCCTCAAATGGGTGAGTTTGGAAATTTTTACTAAAGTTTTTTTTAATTGAATTTCTAGCCAAAATTAAAAATAAAGAAAAATTGATTTGGATTAAGTGGGAATTGTGTTAATTACAGGGAAATTTTATTTTATTTAATTGCCCACATTTGCTTTAATTTAATTGAAAGAAAAGAATTTAATTTTCTTTCATCAAAAGAGGAAAATCTATATAAATTACAATATAAATGTGATTCATAAAATATTCCTTAATAATTATGACTTAAAAATGAATATTTTTATGTTGGTTTAATTAATTTCAATTTTTCATTTATTTGTAATTTGCCAATTTTATTTTTAGTCATTATTTGTTCAACCAAAAATGCAGTGAAATTTAATTTTCTGTTATTTTTCTTGGAAATTGGCTGCCTTTTAGAATTTTATTGCTGCTCGTAATCCTGATTTTATATATATTCTGATATTATATATTTATTTTTTTTTTGTTTGTGTGAATTTTCCCAAATTTTTACATCAACGAAAATAATTAAATTTTCCGCTGAAAAATGAAATTTAATTTTTTTTTTATTTATTTATAATTTTCCATTGATTTTTCCTTTTTCTATTTTTGAAGAAAAAAAAATAAATTTGTAGCATAATAAATTTATTAACATGTTGATCGGGAAAAAACGATTTTAAAATTTATTTTAAAGACAAATTTAATTAAATGAAACATTTTTTTTTTTTTTTTTTTTAATGGATTGAGAAGTGTTTTTATCTAGACATCTTGTCAAAATACGAGAATTAATAAATTACGTCTTGGTAATTATTTTCTTATATTAAATTTTTGGTAAAACTTTATTTTTTCTCTGGTAAACTTTAATCGATGTTTTATCGTTCATGGTTTAACGTTTAGCGTTTTTTTTACTTGAATTTTTATCTTTAAGTGGCGCTAATAGATAAAACTTATTATTATGTTAAAACAAGCTTAATTAAAGCTTAAGATAAATCGTTATTAAAACAATAATTTCTAGCCTGGAGATATATAAAATAATCATTCGTTCGTTTAACAAACAATTTGTGACTCAAAATTATTTTGTATTTGTAAAAAAGTTTTTTTTTTTATTAGTTTCTTTGTTGCCAAAAATAGAATCACGAAGCAATAAAACAATCGGTTAATAATAAAATATTATGAATATTTAATGTAATAATAATAATAATAAAAATAAAAATAAAAGCACATGAAAACACAGGACATGAATAGAAAAATTAACCGCGTCAAAAAATCAAACACACAAAGGAATTAAATGTTGAGACAAATTGACAATTTTCAAACAATTGGTTACAAACATATTTTATCGTTTTTATTTATGTAATTTCATTGAAATGTTCACAAAATAAACAAATTAACTTAAGTTAAGTTAAGTTACAGAACAAAAACATTAAAAGGTTTTTATCTCTCACTCGGTGTGTGCGTTGAAAAGTTATAAAAAAGAAAAAAAAAATTAAAAATAGAAACATATTTCCTATACACTTTGCTAAAATACTTTGTTACTTAACGAAAAAAAAAAAAAACGTTTGGTTAACATGATTTAAGTAAAGCTTTAGCCAATAATTTAATTAAAGAATTTTTTGTTGTTTAATCAAATTACGTTTTGAATCAGATGATTCACGAAGAAAATTTCAATTCAATAATGAAAAAAAAAAAAAAAAAAAAATTCTACAAGACTTAAAACTTAAGTAAACTAATCTCAATAAAAATTATAAAATAATTAATTTAATTTTTTTTATCGAATAGTTTTATTTTGTTTATTACATTTAAATTGTTTCTCGTTGTTTTTTTTTTTTTTTATAATTTATATCAATTACGTCAATAGCGCGATTCAATTGAATGAAAATAATTTTGTTCATTTTTGCGAGAGAAGTTTATTTAGTTTATTTATTCTAAAGGATCTAAAACTAAAAATAATTTCTATTTGTTGCATATTTGTTTGCTTAGATTAGTTGATTTAATTAAATAAAATTTAGTTAAAAATAAATTATTTAATACAGATTATAAATGATAATGTCGCTGTTAATTTGGTTGTGAATTTTATTTCATTTTTTTTTTTTTTTTTTTTTTTGTTGACGTGGTTGGGTGACGCGTAACGTTGTCACCACACCACCCATTTTCATCTATTTTATGATTACATTTAGATGCAACAATAAGAATAGTAAATACTTAAGGTTAATATACTCTCACTTTTTTAACGTTATTAACAGCCGTGCATGCCTATACGTCTTAAACTTATTATTAGCTCTGTTGGATTGTGCTTGATGCCTCTGTTTTAATTATATATTTAACAAAATATTTAAAATAAATTAATGTTTATTAAAATGCAATCGAATTCGTAATAAATTGTTTTTTTCATGTTAAAATTAAAAGAGAAAAAAAAAGCCACAGATGCCAATGACACGTTTTAATAAGAAAATACATTCACCTTGTGAAGTTTGCGTATTTTTTTTTTTTTCTTTCTTTCTTTTCTAAATAATATTCTTAACAAATGTTAAGTCGCCAACTTTTGTTTAGAAAAGAAAATTTAAGTTAAGTTAGGTAACAAAAAGAAAAAGCAAAAAAAAAAACTTTAAGTCAACTTGTAATAAATTATGTAATTTCTTAATAAGAAATTCAACTTAGTTGGAATAAATAAAAATTAAGTTAAGTCAGCACAGAGATTAATTTTCTACAATGCAATAGGCATAATTTTGTCATAATTTTCATAACAAAACCAATTTTATTTAATTATTTTTCTTCATTAAGCCTAGATTGCTCTAAATTCAAATTTATTAAATAAACATTTTGCAAAGTGAAAAGAAAAAGCAAAGCAAAAAAATATATTAAGCCTGCACTAACGTCTGTTTCGTTACATTAAAATCGCGTTACTTAATTTTTTTTTTGTATTTTTTTTTTAAGAAAAAATAAAATTACATTTACCATTAAACTCGTCCTCACAATTTCATTTATTTTTGGTTGTTATTATTATATTTCTTTTAATTCGTCGTTAATGCCTACGCACGCATTCAAAAATAAATTCAATTTTGTTTCATTTTTACTTTTTTTTTTTTTTTTTATTAATCAAGGAAAAAAATATAAAGAAATAAAAAATTATTACAAGCGAAAATGTAATGAAATTATTATTTTATTTATTTTTTTTTTTCGCTTAAATTTTCTATATAATTCATTTGGAAATTGAAATAATTTTTCCGTTTTATGATGTAGAAAAATAAAAAATTTATTAGTAGCTGTGTGAATACACTGTCTGCTACTCTGCCAGATTTTTAACCATATGAAAATTATGTATGTTCCTCTTCATCATATAATGCTTATAGTTTTGTGTTATTTGTCTTGTTTTACATTTGTGTAATATAAAAATTGTCGTGCCAAAAAAAAAAAATGTTTTTGCGTTCAAAGTGATAATTATGAGGTTTTATAAAGCTTGTTTGTGGGTTAACAGTTGATACAACAATGTTCGATCAATAAACACATTATTATCTATGTACGAGTAGATATTTATGCAGTTTTTATATTTTTAAATAATATATTAAGTAGCTTCCTACGGATTGTGTCTGGTTTTTTTTTCTTTTTTTTTTTTTTTGCTAATATCACACATTAATTATTCTAATTTATTTTTATTCGGTGATGTTTGTAGGTAGTTTTGTAAAATTTTTCTATAATCTGTTTGTCAACAAATTGTTTAATAATAATAACATTACTTAACACGAACCACCTACTGAGGAAAACATTTTTTTATTAGTTTTCCGTATTTCACTTTTTTCCTAACATTAATTTTACTCTACTTTATCATTAACGTTTAACCACACTAAATAAGCATAATTCTCTTCAATTACTATAAACACTGTACTCGTTATTCAATACCAAATATTTCGTAATAATATATTTTTTATTTTTTTTTTTTTGAATAATTATGACATTGATTTAAAATAAAACAGCCATTAACCGCATTTAAACAAAGAAAATAATATTAAATTTCTTTGCGGCAACATCAAAAATAAAAAAAAAAAATCCGCGATATCTATCATCAAAACATGTCTTGTGATTTTTAGTTTTGAAATTTTTATTAATTTTTTTTTTTTTTAATATTATTTATTAATTCATAACGAGTGAAATAAATTTAATAGGTACGAAGCCTTTTTATTATTTCTTTTATTTTAAAAATTTGTTAAAATTGATTCTCTTCCGCCAATATTTTTTTTTTTCCTCTTTCGTCATGAGTTTAGAACAGTGAAATGTATAAAAAAAAAAAAAAAACACTTTGATGTCTGTAGTAAGGAGAAAAATGTAAAAGAAATTATTTTAAAAAAAAACGCGTAATTTTGCATAATAACAGCAACAACGAGAAAAGTTAATAATTTTCAACATTTTTGCATACAAATGCTGTAGCAAAATTATAAATAAATGAAAAAAAAAAAAAAAAAACTGTACAAAAAAACTATAATTAAACATTTTTTTATTATTTTTTTTTTTTAACACCCGCGCTTGTATTTGTTTTACATTTTTTTCAATTAATTACATTATCATTGTGTTTGTAATTTAATTTCAATCAACTTAACCATAAAGAATTATAATAAAAATAAGAAAACTAACATTTATAACGTACACGAGCCGCGTGTGCTGATTTAAATGTTAAAAATAAAAAATTTTAAATCATTGTGCTCTCGCCGTCTAAATGTCTTTTAATATTTTCGATTTTAATCATTTTCATTGTCGTTTTTCATTACGTTTCTATTATTATTATTATTATTATCAATATTGTTTTTATTTTTATTTTCTCTTGTTCCTGTTCAGTTAATTATTTATTTCATTCCTTAATTCAATGCCATTTCGTTACATTTCATTTGAATTTATTTTTATAAGAAGCAGAACAACAATTTTTACGCATTTATAAAAAAAAAAAATCTCATACTTATGAGCGTCATCATGTTAAATTGTCTTTATTTTCACTCATTTCATTTGTTTTATGTCACCCAAAAGCACACAAAATAAATTAAAATTAAATAAATCTTCTTTTTTTTTTCAAATTAAAAAACACGAAAACAACGAAAATAAATAAAAAAAAAAAGACGCGAAACGAGCCAATTTTTTATTTATTTTTTTTGTTAAATAGCAACAAAAAAGTCTTAATTAAGTGTCAGACAATGATTAAAATAAAAAACAAAAGGAACTACGACGAAAGCTTATGTTAAGTCAACGAACAACGTTTATTTTGTAATAGTTAAACCGGTTAAACATTTTTGTTTAGTTTTTTTTTAATTAAGGAAACTTATTGATAAAATTAAACGTAAAATTTAATTAAATAAAATTTAAATATCTTTTAATAGTGAATTAATTAAGACAGATTTTTTTTTTTTTTTTTTTTTTGTGTATATATTTCCGTATTTTTTTTTTTTTTTTTTGGTAAATAGAAATAATGTGAACAAAACTATAGTGAAAGTGATAAAATTAAACTATATTAGCTTGACTTATGTTAACAAAAAATAATATAAACGATTGAAAAATTATCATAAATACAATAAATAAAATTACTTTGACATATTTTAATCCTATTTTAGTTTTTTTTCTACTACAATAGATCGTTATTCAAGAAAGAAATAAATGAAAAAAAAAGTGAAATTTCCATCCAGAAAATGATTATATTTCCTAGAAATGATTGTGGAATTTTATAAAATCACCTGAAAACGGAATAGAAATGATTTAAAGTGAAATTATTTTCGATGTAAAAAAAAAAAACAAAAAATACCGATAATACTTTTGCTTTTAATCCGAGTAAACAATCCAAACTAAGCTAGTTGCTTGCTTACTTGTTTGTTGTTTTATTTTTTTTTTTCTATTAAAAAAATTACCTTAAGTTAGGTTTGGTCAAGTTAAGTAAACGTGAATTGCATTAAATTATTACAATAAATAAATGATTTCATAGAAATTGTTTATAATTTATAAAGGCAATGACCGTATGCATTTTAAAATAAGAAATTGACTTAACTCCAAGTTATTGTTAATAATTAATTTAATTTTTTTTTTTGTTAATAAAAACGATAAACAAATTGTCAAAAATTTTAAGTCACAGCTGCAAAATAATATTCATCTCTCTAGTCACACACAATAATTAATTTTTTGATTTTTTGTTTTAAATTAAAACAACAAGCAAATAAGTTTTTAATTTATTACATTAAATAATAGAAAATTTAACATTTCTGTTTGAAATAAATTAAGGTAATAAAAACGATACAGTGATTGTTAATTTTTGATATGAAAATTTGTTATTTAAAACATTAATTGGCTAATTATATAGAAATCAAATGTTAATGAAATTTAATACAGAAAAATATTTAATCAACGATTATATAGGCAAGGAAGTAATGAATGTTTTTTTTTTTATTTACACAAAATTGTTTAAAATGAAACATAATCATCTCTAAAATCAAGAAAAAAAAAAAACAAATTTAATGAAACTTTCACCGTAATGTAACTAGTTATTCAAATAAAAAATTTTCTTTAATCATCCTGCGACAAGTGATATTTATGCATTTTGTTGTTGTTTTTTTTTTTTCTTTACAAATTTTAATTGTTTTGCTTATAAATCTCGTTATAAACTATGAAAATTAAAAAAAAAAAATAGAAATTCTAAAAATAAAATTCATAAATCATAATCAAAGATTATTTAGAAAAGTTGTTAGAAAATTTGTTTTTGTTTAAACATTAAAATTAAATAAACAAATAATTATTGAATATAAATAATGTTTAAAAAAAAAAAAAGAAAAAAGAAATTTCTTCAAATGCCTAAAATGCAATAGTGAGAAATATTTTCTTTTCGTTGTGTTTTCGGGTTTGTTTTTTTTTATTTAATATTTTATGCGACGACAATATTTAGCGAAAGTTACAAGTTGCATTCGTTTTGTTTTTGTTATTTTTTTTTTAATGATGATTAAATAAAATAATTTTTGTTCATCTGTTGTTTGTATAATAATCGTGGTCAATTCTTTACTGATTTTAATTATTAATTAGTTAGAATAATGATCACTTGTAATCGGTACATTAAACAATTTTCTTTTATAAACTCTCATAAAACCGTGTACGCACTGTATTAAAATAACCAAAAAACAACAAAAGATGTACAAATATTAAGAATAAATACAAAAAAAAAAAAAAACAAGTTTATGGAAAAGCAAAAAAAAAAAAAAAACAGTAAAACATAATTAGTAATAATAATAAAAATCATGCAAATAACTTTCAAGTACAAGGTTTTTAAAAAAAAAAAACTAAAAAACAATTTAGAAGAAGCAAAAATAAAGATAAATTATAAAGCGAAATGATATAATTAATTTAGTAATAAATTAAAATTAATAAAACATTAAACGGGTTAAGATTACTTGATTTGCTTACTTAAGAAAAAAAAAAAAACAAAACTAACCAAAAGCTACACGAGAAAGTTGTCGTACCCGTAGAGATGAGGTTATGTTTTATTATTAAATTTATTTAAACCATAACCGCCAACAATTAATGTTTTTCTTTCTGTTTTTTATTTATTTATTAAAGCATTGGGAATGGGATCGCATTTTATAAAATAATATTTTGCAAAATACGCGCTATCCCCACATTTACGTACATTTACGCAATTTTATCTTTAGCATAACTTTCTTATGATTTTTCTTTTCTTTCTTTTAATTTTTCGTTTTTTTTTTTTTTTTTATTAACTTTAACGTCTGTCTTGTTTTGTTTTGTTTTTGTTTATTCGAAATCGCACAAAGCCACACACAACAGCCAGATTAACATGAAAGAAATAATTTGTTAAAACTCTTTTAGCGATACGATTTGTTTCTTATGGTCTCAGTTTTAAAGAAACTACGATATCTGTTAGACGTACAATTTAATACTTGTCTAGTGTCTTGGTTTAAATAAATTTGTTAAGAAAGAAAAGTTCATTAATCAATTAATAATAAAAAAACATTTAATTAAACGATTAACATTTGTTTTAACTTAAATTAACTAAAGTATTAATCACTTAAATTACGGTTTTTGTTTTGTTTTTTTTTTCTGTTCTTGTGTAGAAAATAATTAATCACTATAATCAGCAGACCTACTTTAATTAATTTTAAATGCAATTAGTTTAATTTTTAAAATAAAAACGCAAAAAAAAAAAACATTTTAAAAATTAATTAATCTTACTTGAAGATTTCGTTTCTACAGTTCAATGAATTTTTAAAAACAAAGAAAATTAAGCGAAAAAAAAAAACAAAAATTTATTTGAATATTTTTTAACGGCCTCCTACGAGTCTGGACTAAAATAATTTAATAAAAAGTGGTGCCTACAGTGTTTGTCTTGTGTTTTTTTTTTTGTTTATAATTTTTAATGTTTTAATAGTTTTAATTAGCTATCTGCATAATAAAAACAGTGATAATGTGTTGATAAACATTACATAATTTGATTATTTTGATTTTTATTTTATTTAAAAAAAAAGTTTGATTATTATTATTATTATTATTATTATAATTACTTGACTTTATTTTAAATTTTAAAGTAAAAAAAAAAAAAGAAACAATAAGAAATGGCAACAACAATGCCTAATCATACACAAAAAATACCGAGTACCGATTTAAAACATTTAGTTTATTCAAAATATTGTGATTTAATCGGTTCATATAATGATAAAGCGTGTAAAGTATTAAAATTACCATCATACATTGAGCACGAGGATAAATATTTTACTGTTAATAAAAATAATAATTTAAAAAAATTTACGTAAGTTTTATATTCGCTATATAATGCGAAATTTTTTTTTTATTTTATTTATTTATCTTAATAGAAGTTAAATAAGTTAAATCATTTGCCACCATTAAATAATCAACATTGTACGTTTCCTTGTGTTGAAATATATATTAAATTAAATTATAATCAACGAATAGATTTAGAATTAAAAAAAAACAGAAAGAAATTTATGTATATAAAAAAACCAGAAGAGAAATAATAATAATAATAATAATAAAGATGAAATAAAAATTCTAAAAATAATGTTTTCGTATAAACTTCTTTTTTTCTTTTTTTTTTTTATTATTTTAAACACAAGCTGTTGGGATTAGCAAAGAATATAATTTTATCGGTTTTAATAAGAAAATATTGAATTTATAGTTTTTTTTTTTTTTATTTGCTTTTATTTGCTTTTATTTTATTAAATTGATACAACGAGGTTATTGTTTTACTCTTAGAATTATTTTACATGTTTTATTCCCACATTTATCAATAAAACTGTCTTTGATTTGTTAGTTAATGGAAAATCATACATAAAACACTTTCAAATCTTTAACTTTAATTAAAATCATGTTAAGTCAGCATAGTTAAAATTAAATAAAGGTTCAATGATGACTAGTCAACTGTTGTTTGTTTACTTATTTAACAATTTATCGGTTTTTTTTTTTTTTTTTTGTGTATATTAAATTTATAAAGGGACACAAGGATTCTCATTTAAATAAAGAAAAATAAGAATATTAGTCATATAGTGTTTTGATTTTTGTTGGTTGTTTAATAACAAGAAATAACCTTGCTGTCGAAATGATCAAAAAAAAAAATAAAAAAATACGAAACACCTGACACCATCAATGAATTTATTAATATGATTTCGTTTAAAACTATTAAAAAAAAAAAATTTCTTTTACTAGATTTTAGTCAATGTCAATTAGCATTAAATGTTTTCCTTTTTTTTTTTTTTAATCTTTGATAAATTAAATCATACTGAAGCTTCCTTACAAAAAAAAAAATGTCTAGCGCTAAGAATAAATATTTATTAAAAAAAATTATTTTTTCATCATTTATAATCGCAATTTTAACGTAACGTCTGCAAATATTTACATTTTATCTGATTTACAATAATAAAAAATTTATTTTTTTTCTTTATGTAACAAAACGCACAGCCAGCATCCCACTTTCTCCAGTGAGATCATTCTATATTGAAACATTTCTAGGTCAAAAAAAAAAAAAAAAAAATAAAATAAACATTAATTTATAGTCGAACTATTTAAATCCTATAAAAATGACCTCATAGATTTTATTTTTATTACTTTTATATTATTTTTTAAGAAATGTTAAATAAAAGAACGAAAATATTCCATAAAATTTATATATATATTTTTTTAAATTTATTACCTTATCGTTAATTAATAAATAGAAAATGTAAATAAAGGAAATAAAATCTACAGAAAAAGAATGTCCTTCGTTAGATGCCAACTTTTTTTTCTTCTATATTTTCACTTTATTTATGTTACAAATGTCAATAAAATTCTATACATATAATTATAATAGTATTATAAACATAGTTTTAAAAAGTTTATTAATTAATTAACGTTTAAAAAAATAGAAAATTATATTTTTAACTTATGTTGAGTTCATGGTAATTTGTTCGGTTATTTAATTAGAAAAAAGCATAGCAAATGTTTTGTTTTTTTTTTTTTACATTTGTACGGCTTTGATTAAAATTTTTTTGTCACAAACTTTTTTATTCATTATTTAACATAAATGAGTTTATTATAACATTATGATTTTATTATTATTTTAATTAAATAATAATTTATTTAAATCAAATAAGAAAGAAGGAAATTAACATTTTTTTTTTTTGTTTTGTATAAAGTGAGAATAAATTACCAAATTTCACCTGTATTGTTATCATTTATTTGTGTGTTTTTGATTAACAGGAAATTAAATTTTTAGTTTTTTATTAAAAAAAAAAAAAAAAAGAAAAAACAATAAATTTATTATATATTTGCAAATAAATATTATAAAATACAAATGTCTATTGACTATTTTTTTATTTTAATTAATTGTCTATTTATAAATTTCATCATTTCTTTCTATTAACACTTAAAGCGCAATCAAATATATAAACGATTTAGTGAAAATATAACAAAATCAACATAAATGAATTAATTTATAAAAGAAATTTAAATCGTTGCAATATTATTTTTGTTTTTTTAAACCAAACGAAAATGAAACGTTTTTTGTGTAAAAAAGCAGAAAGAAGAAAAATCAGTGGAATTCAAATAAAAAAAATAAGACAAAAAACGTTTTAATTGATGGCAAAAGCAATATAAAATTAAATTAAAATTCATAATGAAAATGAAAGCAATGAATGTACATATTGTTGGCTTTAGTTAAAAATTGTTATTTTTCTACTTATTGCAGTTACAGTTGCTATTAAAGTGTCATTATAAGCCAGTTTTGGACGACTAGTTTCACATTAAAATTAACGGCTTTGGTAATTTTCTACCGAGCTTTAATAGTGGGTTTATCAGGTTTTCATGTTTAATTTATAGTGAAAACATAGTGTTAAAAGAAGAAACAAAAAACAATTAAATAGAGTAGAGTGTAACGAATCAATTTTGTTGAACATTGAAGAACAAAACATAAACGTGAATAAGATAAATGACTTTGTTTCCTTTTTTTAAATTATAATTATAATAGATTAAAACATGACATGTAGATTAATAAAAATTAATCGTAAATACATAGTTTTCTGTTTATATCTTTGACACAATTTATTACCTATAATTTTCTCTTATCTTATATACAACAACGATAATAACTTTGTTACAAATTGTTAATTAATGTTTTTTTTTTGCTCTTTGATATATTTTTATTACTTTAATAATAATAATAATAAAAGAAGCGTATGCAAATCTTTCCCACCCACCATCATTATTTATTCGTTGCGAATTATTTATTCGTTTGTGTTATAACACAGCACTATGATGACTGTACAGTGTACACACAAATGTAAATAAACTTTTAATTAATTTAATTTATTTAAATTACGACGAATATTATTATTAAATAAATTATAATAGAATTGTTCCATATATGAATCATCTTTGAAAAGACACAAAAAACAACAAAACATTTATTAATAAATTTTCTAAAAATAATTTTTTGCTTCTTTTTTATTATATTAAAAATAATTTACTCATCTCATATCCATATACTAAATAAACAACGAATTTTTCTAATTATTAGCGAGATTCTTTTACATTTTTTTTTTAATTAGCAAACTAATTTTTTTGACATTTATTTTCGCAACGCAAAATTTATTGTCACCAGAATTTTCATTATTAATTTTCATATTTTGCAAGTGAAAATAGTTTTTTCTATGATTTAAATATGAAATAAATTGTCATTTGGGTGCAATATAAAGTCAAATTAAATCAAAAGAACCATAAACCAGCATTATGTAATATTATCCGGAAAATTTTCTTACAAAATTTAAAATTTCATTTAATTTTTTTTTTTTTATCAAGGAAACGATTTGTCTCGTCTTGCTACACATATGCAATTTTATTTTGTAACAAATGGAAAACTTTAGATTTTTTTTTTATAACACTTTGTATACAAAAATAGCACAAATATATATATATATTTTTTTTTCATCTAATAAATAAAAAATAAAGAATGAAAATAGCTGGCTTGTGGTCAATTATGCAATCAAAAATGCAATATCTTACCGTTTTATAATGGATTTCTTAAATATTTTTTTTTTTCTTCTCTCTTATTTAAATAAGAGGAATTAGGTTAATTTATTAGAATTTTCCACTTGATAGATAAATGGGGAACCACGTGTTGAATACAAGAAAGAAAATTTAATAAAAATTAAACAGCAAAAAACAAAAAATCTGTATCCATGCTGAGTGACAAATTGTTATAAAATAACCTGGGGATTATTCTTGGAATAATACCTAGTTTGTTTAATAACTTTAAGCTCTCTAATTTAATTAAATATTTTTATTTTTTTCTACTTTATTTATCTTTATTTGATGATGCAATTAGATACAAAAAAAAAAAAAACAAAACAAAAATTAAAATAAATAAACAACCAAAATAATTTCACACTAATTTCACCTAATTAAAAGTTTTTCTTTTTCTTCTTCTTTTTGTAATATTTCTTAATAATTTAATTAAATTGTTGCATTATATAGGGTGTTCTAAAAAAAAAAAAAAATTTGAATATTATTTGAATAAATTTTATTGAGAATTTCTAGAGCAAAAAGTCATAATTGAATCAACAGTTAGTAGGTGTAAAATCGTATTGACAACACCGTTGTGATTTTTTTTTTTTTTATTAATAATTTTTACGATTATGTTAAAGATTAAATTATAAACAAATTTGCAAAAAGAAAAAAAAAAACATTTCCACCTCTGTCTTTATTTCTTTAAAAGCAATTAATCCATCAAAAATGTCTCATCATAAGAACATTAACGTTAACGCCGTATTTTGTACTTTACTAATAAATAAACAAACAGAAACACAAATTTATGATCAAAAAAAAAAAAAAAAAAAACATTCTTATTTTAATTAAAATATTAAAACATTTACATACAAAACCGCCTACACTGAATATAAAAAAGCATTACAGAAAATTATAAAAACAATAATTATTCCTAATCATCCTGTTGTTGACTTTAAAAGAAAAGCAAAAAAAAAAAAATTCATTGTATTAACATATTTTTAGCATTACTTTACCTAAAATTAAATAAATAAGCGTGTAAATCAGCTACACATGTTTCATATAACATAGATTCTAAAGACGAATAACAAAAAAAAAAAAAAAAAAAAAAAAAACACTTGCCGTATGTATAGCTTCAGCTACAACCACTAACAAGATCTTTGTACCTAATATTAATATAAACAAAGTGAACAAAACGTTAAAAGCGTTAACTGTAAGAAGAAAAGAAAATTCGTTTAATAAAAATTGTGTTTCGAGGTTGATTTTTCCTATATATTGAGGTCAATGGCGTAAAAGATTTATTTTTAAACGTTTTTTTTTTTTTTTTCATTAAATTTTTATGCCTCGTTGTTTGTTTGTTTTTTTTTTTTTTTTTTTTTCTTTACATAAACTATCACTATTCGTTGCTTTTATTTTTTTAAGCCACTCAAATTTCTCTGTCTATTAATATTAGGGAAACGTAGATAAAATTTTTAAAAATACATAACATGTGACAAATTTTATTTTAATTTTTCTTCTATGCGAACAAGAATTTTTTTTTTCTATGCATTTTCATTAATTATTAATTAACCTAATTTTGTTTTGTTTTTTTTTTTTTGTCGTTTATTTTAGCTATGGTGCTCCACCACCACCACCACCACTTAGTATGGGTTCTATACCCGCAAGAAGATTACAAACACAGGCAAGTGCATTTTACAGGATTTATAGCGAATAAATAATTTGAAAATTATTTTTTTTTTTCGGTAAAGATGGTCGCTGAGCCACCGTCATGTGTTCAAAATGCTATGATGACTAAAGATAAAAAACCATTTACATATACACCTGGTGGCATTGATTTATCACAAATCAAATCACCACGAATGGCTAAACGTTTGGCAAGAAATGCATGCAGTGAAGGTGTTACAAATAAACCAAAATTATCGCCGCTCGCCCAACAGGTGCAAACAAATTTATTATTTTTTAATTTTATCAATTAGCAGCAAACGATTATATTTTTTAGCATCCGAACACAATTGTTCAACCACCAACTCCACCAGCTCCACCAATGGCAGCATCTGCACTTGGAATGCCAGTTCAGGTATTCCCAACCGGTCCTCCAGCACCACCACCAGCTCCCAAGCATCAATTAGCACCGACTAACGGAAATAGTAATCGATCTCCAGTGGCTGAAAGAAAATCACCAGTACAAGCTTTTGATCCACCACCATTAGGCTTCAGACCAGAAATAAAAATTCCACCAAATCCAATGGCTAGTTTGAAACCAACGCCTAAACCACAACAGAAGGAAGAATTCTGGGTAGAAGAATACAAAAAAGAAAGATCAAAGAGTCCAATGTTGACAAAAAGTCAAGGTAATTCAACTTCTATTAACAACTTCCTATTTGATAATTAAAATAATATTTGATCCATAAAAGACACATCACGTGAACCAAGTCCGAGACCACAGGATGAAAATTCATATAGACCACAACAACCACAGTCTCCAGCGCAAGCACCTGTTCAAATGGAACAACAGAATAGAAACGCAAGCAATGCTACTCAAATGCGTAAGGCAAGTCCAGTAAGATCGGCCAGTCCAGCACAAGAAGAAGAAGAATCGGAAGAGGAAACAGAATCTGAATCAGAAGAATCAGTAAGTCCTGCACCGCCACAAAGTAAGCCAAATGGACATTTAACTCCGATAGCATTGAAGCAGCGTGACGATAGTCCAACTACAATGCAATTACCACGACCATTGAGTCCAATTCGTATGCAAACACAAAGATCAAACAGTCCGGGACGAACAATGCCCGTACAAAAAATTGATAGCCCTGTCGGTGCCCAACCACCTAGATCAGCTAGTCCAGCGAAAATATCACAACAACATTATCAAGAGCAACAATTAGAACAGCAGCAACGACAAAAGCAATTGCAACAACAGCAAATTCATCAGCAGCAAATGCAACAGCAACAGCAGCAGCAAATTCAACAACAAAAAATGCAACAGCAAATTCAACAGCAGCAACAACAGATGCAACAGCAACAACAACAAATGCAACAGCAACAACAAATTCAGCAACAACAACAGCAATTACAACAGCAACTACGTCAACAACAGCAGCAACAATTACAACGACAACAACAGCAGCAGCAGCAACAGCAACAACAACAACAAGTCCGTTCTCAGAGTCCTCCAAAGAAAAACGTAACCAAATTTATTGTACCTAAAGTAAAATTCAAATCTTATAAAGAAAATTTTCATTTCTCAGTCACAACTCGGATCTCTTTACATCCCACCTGTTGTACCAGAGAATTTAGCCTCAAACAAAACACCGTTGTTAGCACAAACACCAGCTTGGATGTCATCGAAACAAAATGCTGATGTTCCGGACTGGGCCAATAAAATACCAGATGAAAATATTGTTACTCCATCAATGATTAATACTGGCAGCGATAACAAGTCATCGGGACATAAGGTAAACTTAATACTAAAACATAAGCTGAAATTATTTCAGAAATTTGACTGAATTTTGTCTTAAAATAGGAGAGAATCATCCCTATTCAAATGGAACAATCGCCTCAGCCAACAAAAATGACACAAGCACCAAACTTTGGTCCTCAACCATACTATCCAACGAATCAACAATTTAGTAGTGTGACATCACCAGTTTCTGGTTTTACTAGCCCAACTGCAATTCAAAACGCAGCTCAAAGTGGTGTCGGACCTAGCTCTAGTCCAGGTAACATAACATATTTTCCAAATAAAAATTGAGAAATAGTAAAGAAAACAATTATTTATAAACCAACAGGTTTTACATCCCCAATGGGTTACTTTACAAACCCAAATCATTTCGTAAATCAAGGTTATGATAATATATCATTTCCATTATTGACATCGTCGCCACAAAATTTGGCACGTATGATGCCAACAGCGCAATTTCAAATACAACAAATGGGAGGCACACGTATGATACCAATCCAAATGGACACTCTACAAGATAATGGTGGTTTCGTAATGAAAGGACCATTATCTGGTACACCAACATTAATTCAAAAGTATGCTAAACAAAATTATTAATTAATTAATTGATTTATTTATAAAATGCTTAAATTGTAAATATTTAGTGACAATTTTAATTTAATAATACACGACTGCCCAATAGAGGCTTTGCTGCATTATAAAAAGAGTATGCTAAGGTACCCCCAAACAAGCAAGAATGTATCATTAAATGTAATTTTGATCATTTATCATTTTACAAAATGTGATCGTAAAATTAATTTAAACATTCCTTATCTCTCGCTTATTTCAAAATAAACATCAATCATTTGTTTTGTAACTTGATAAATATTCAATCAAAATTAGTTTAATCGACAATGCATGATTAACGCATTTTATTATTATTATTGGCTGAATTACGTCATTTCTATTAATTATCTTTCTTTAATCGTTTATTAATTATTATTTAAATAAAAAATTATAGAAAAATATTTATTAAAAATTTTAATTACTGTAGTGATCCAAGGACTTTGCAACATCAAAATTCGAGAGGTAATGATGGTTCGGGTACCCCAAATCAATCACGTTCTTTTAAAGTACTACAAAAAATCACTGACGCTATGGATCCTATTCCAATTCCAGTAGACGATGATCAACCAGCTGAATTGCAGAAGCCACACTTTGCGCGGCCACTTGGACCTGCCGATATGAATGAAAATCAATTGAGAAAATTGCAACTCACCGATAATGATCGTGCATTGATGAATCGTGTCAAAAATCAAGGTTTTACGGCCCCTATTTATTAGTTTATTTAATGAATCAAACCTAAACTATTTTTTTGAAAACACAGTTGACGATGAAGTATATTTGCATACTGAGGAGGATCCTCGTTATCGTGGTGCTGCAATACCATCAAAAGCATTCAAATTATTACAAAATATGACTGATCCAGGTGATCAACAACAGCAATTTCAACAACAAGGTACTCATTTGTTTAATCTTCTTTTTTTTTAATTTGATTTCATTAATCACACAAAAAAAATTTCTTAGCAATGAGACAAAATCCACGTTTCATGCAACAACGTGCTGTGTTCCAACAACAGCAACAACAACAAGATGGTAAATATTTATTTTAAAATTTTAATTAATCTTAGATAATAATCATTTATTATATTAAGCAGGTGATGGTTATCAACAGCAGTATATACCGGCAAGTGAGCAACAAGTGCAAGAGCCCAAAAAATATATGGGCAGCTCGATACCCGGTAGATCATTTAAAATTCTTCAAGCAATGACACAGCCAGAAAATGCTGGTAAGTTTTTTTAAGAATTTTTGTTTTTTTTTTTATTTTATTTATCAAAAACAATAGAAAACACATAAAAATAAGAAGAAAAAAAGAAAGAAAGAAAGAAAGAAAAATTAATTATTTTTGCGTCATTTTTAATTAATAAAGACAACAATTATTAATTTTGTTTTTTTTTTGAATTTTTAATTGCGGGTGGGATGGCTCACATATTTTTTTTTTTTTTTCTTTAGTTTAGAATTTTTTTCAAAAATTATTTTTCAACAATAACTACGGTAGAAAATGAAACACGAATGTGGTTTATTCTGTTTTAAATTGTTTTTTGTACAGTAGATAATTGCTTATAACGATTGTTTTTTTTTTTTTTTTGATGAGATTCGCGTTTTTTTATTTTCAGGTGTAAGAACTGTAAAGATTTTTAGTTTTTTTTTTCTGATGCAGTTCTTTTAGTTAAAATCGTCTCGTTTAAGCATATTTATCTACTGTAGCTACGTAATGAATAAACAAAATTAAAAAAAATAAATAATGAAACTGGTATAATAAATTGATCTTATTTAGCATTAATTATGCTTGTGTTGAAAGGTGGCAAAATTAATTAATAATTATTTTTATTTTTATTTATTATTATTATTATTACTATTATTATCATTATTATTATTTATAAAACAAATAGAAATATTAATGAATTTTATAGATAAGAATAAAATGCAGAAATAAAATAAAATCAACAGAATAAATGCCTAACGTTTATTTAAAAGATTTTTTTTTTTAAGTTAAAAATGTAAGCATTTTAAGTAGTTTATTCATTTCTTTTTTAATTTTTATTTAATATAATTAAAAAAAAATAATTAAAAGAAGAACATTTGCTATGATTAAAATATTAATTAAAATTAGGATTTAATAATAATTAATTTTCTGTATATGGTTAATATTTAATTAAAAAATTTTTTTATTTTTTTTTTCTGTGATTAATTATTAATTATTAATTTTTAATTAATTAATTAATTAATTAATTTTAAGTATTTTTTATTTTTTTTTTTTTATTTGTTTTTGTATTTGGTATCCTATTATCCAAACTTTATTTTTATAGCCACTGACATTAATGACGCCACAATTGATGATACAATAAGTGATGATAATCATTTACATAATTTACATCAACCTCATTACCATGAAACAAATTGGCAAATCAACAACAACAATAATAATAATAATAATAATAATTTAAATAATAATATTAATAATAGTAATAATGATAGTTTTAACAATAATAATAATAATAATAATAATATTAATAATAATAATTTAAATAATCAAAATGATCCAAACTATTGGCCATATTATTATCAAGGATATGATTTAAATAATTACGGTTATATACCATTAACTGGTTATTATCCACAATTATATTATGATCCTGTAACTGGTGGTATTTGTGTACAACAGCAACAACATCAACAACAACAGCAACAACAGAATACAATGTTACTACAAAACAATGATAATAATAAGATTATTTATCAAAATAATAAAAATGATAATAATGATAATAAAAATAATATAATGATTGAGACACCACGTATTGTAGTAACACCAACACCAGATGAGGATAATAAATTTTATGATACAACAAATGAAAATAATGCATTTGCAATGTTATCACAGAAATTAAATGAATTTAATTCGATAAGAGAACGTAATGGTAAAGAACCGAATAAAGATAAACGTGGTAAAATAAGTAATCAAACATCCGAGGATGATGATGATGAAGAGGATGATGATGTTGATGATGATGATCGTGGTTCATCAGATGAGGATAGTCGTACAGATACTATTGAATCATCAACAATACATACTACAACCGGTTTACAGGCAATACGTTCTGTTTCGGATATAAATGTTTATGATGGTGGATCCGATGAGGATGGTGAAACAACAGAAAATGATGAAGAACTAATGGAAGATCCGGTTACAATGAATTTTGGGTATGAAATAGAGCCACATCAATTGAGTGTGATATTTGAAGTAAGTGAAGCAAACAGTTTGAAAAATACGTATATAAGAGAGCGCACAAATAGTACTAGTTCCACATTAAGTGATACATCAACAACTATTGCTAATGATGCTGAAGATGATTTTGAAGATGATGATGCACAATTGAAAAAAGAAATGATTTTGGAAACGACAAAGATTACAAATAAGATTGAAAATGAGAAAATTGTCGAAAAAATAAATAATAATGATAAAGTAGCAGAAAAGGGAAAAGTTGAAGAATTCGAAGAAGCAGAAGAAGAGGAAGAAGTTGAGGAGGAGGAAGAGGATGAAGAAGTTGATGAAGATGACGAAGATGAAGATGCTAACAGTGAAAATTCAGTAACCGTTCGATTACCACTGAAATTATCATTTAGTCGATCATCAAATAATGTTGAAGTAGCAACGTTAACAGTTGGCCAAAGTGAAGTGAAAACCACAAACTCTTCAGATAAAATAGATTGTGAAAAAAATGTATTATTGCCATCAAAATCATTTTCACCGAAACGCGAACTTAGTGTAGAAAAGGAGGCACGAAATTACCTTAATGTTCGTAAAAATTCATCATCATTTAGTATAAGCGATTCACCATCGGATAATGATGTAAGCGTCACAGTTAGCATACCGTCACGTAGTAGTTCTATGGAGCGTAGTAGTTGGTTAAGTAAAACACCGTCAATAGACCGTCCATCATCACGTCACGCTGACAATGAAGATTCCGATTCAGAAGTATCAGTCAGCGTTTCGTTGCCTATTAGAAAAAATAAATCAGCTGAATGCTCCGCCAAGCAAACAATCATTGCCAATGATTTTGTAACTTCACTGCCAAAAGTACAATCCATTGATAATAATTTTAATAATAATAATAAATATAATGTTCCTATAAGCAAAGTACAAAATAAATCAGGTCTATTAAAGAGTGCGTCCATAAGAAGTGGTGCAGATGACACTGATTATGAGGAGGAAATTATCGAGATAACTGAAATAATTGAGGATGTCACAGATGTTGATGAAGCAGATGAGGAAGAAGAATGTGAAGAAGAAGAAGATGAGGAAGAGGAGGAGGAAGAGGAAACTGAATTTGAAGATGATGATGAATCCGCAAGCACTGAAAAATGTGAAATTATGTACAATAAACCAATGAATCTCAAAACAAATATTAATACAAATTCCGAATTAAAGGAAAAGTTAGCAATAAAAATTAATCCAATAAGTATAGTAGACAATAAAGTATTACCATGTGTTCAATCCCCACCGGAAAAAACAGATAACTTTTGGAAAAATAATAGTCCTCTTAGCTTATTGAAAAATAAATTAGAATCAGAAAATTCACCTAGTTTGTCTGAGAAATCTGATTTATCTTCACCTGTTTGGCCGTTTTACGATTCTGAGTCCGATGCTAAAACAGTTGTATCGCCAACACAAAATCCTGAAGGAACAAATTGGAAATTTGAGGTTCTGAAAAACGAAAATGAATCTAACAATGAATCAAAATTAGTCCTAAAATCATCAGAAACAAAGCGTGAGACATCAAAATGGGTTTTCAGTAGTCACATTGACAATAAAAAGGAAGTGGCATCTACATCACCGAAAGTAAAAGATAATGTTTCGGAATCTGAGTCAAATACAGATACATCTCCATGGAAATTCTATGGACCTGTTGATATGCTTCAAAGCTCCAAACCTTTAGAAGAGAAAACAGATAATGAAGTTAAGGTGTGCGTTCGAGATCGTATTGCTAAATTTGAAATTCCCGCAACTTCATTTGAAAAACCAAAACCATATGAAAAATCAACAGGTAAAAGATCAGTTACTCCAGAAACCAATTACTCTAGACGTTCAGTAACCCCGCAACGAAGTGAGACTAAACCATGGGATCATAGTATGAATACTGGAAGAACTACTCCAGTTGCCTTTAAAAAGATAGATTCCCCATCTATTAAATCTGAGAATAATATAAATGAACGAAACGGAGCAGTATTCTCCTTTAAAAAGGCTGCATCTCCAGTTCCTTCGTCTATTACAACAAGCTCAATTAAAACAGATAATAAATCATTGGAGAGCAAAAGCAATGGAAGAATTACGCCAGTACCGTTTAAAAAATCTGATATGTCGATAACTACATCACTTTCTGGTAGTTCTGTTAAATCGGACATTCAAGACTCAGAACATACTAATAGCGGTAGAAGCACACCGTTCTCATTTAAAAGAATTGAATGTGTTTTATCTCCATCCCAATCAGGAAATAAAATAAAATCAGACAACAAACCATTGGAAAATGTAAGCACTGGAAGAATCAATCCGTTGTCATTTAAAAAATCTGACCCTGCTATTACTGCGCCTGCAACTACAGATAAATCAGATATAAGATCTTCGGATAAAATTAGCACTGGAAGAATCACTCCGTTGTCATTTAAAAAATCAGATCCTGCAATTACTGCGTCTACAACTACAGATAAATCAGATATAAGATCTTCGGATAAAATTAGCACTGGAAGAATCACTCCGTTGACATTTAAAAAATCAGATCCTGCAATTACTGCGTCTACAACTACAGATAAATCAGATATAAGATCTTCGGATAAAATTAGCACCGGAAGAATCACGCCGCTGTCATTTAATAGAAAAGAAACTCTTGTATCCCCATCTCATTCTGGAAATTCAATTAAATCTGAAACCAATTCAAATGGTAGAAACACCCCGCTATCATTCAAAAAAATAGATTCTATTATAGCATCACCATATTCTGGAAATTTAATAAAGAGTATTAGTAAAACTTCTGACACTAGTAACATTGGGCATATTACTCCACTATCTCATAAAAAATGTGAATCAACAGTTGTGGCATCCCTTTCGGCTGACTCAATTAAGTCAGAATTCAAGATTGCAGATAAAAGTAACAGTGGACGAAGCTCACCGTTTTTACAGAAAAAACCAAGTGCAGTATTGTCCACATCTCTCACAACTGACTCAGGTAAAACAGAGAATACTAACAGTGGCCGAAGTACGCCCCTTTCAAAGACTAACAACAATAGTGCCAGTAGTACTAGTGATCGTAAATCTTCGTTGAGTCGCATAAGCTCATTACAGCGTTCTTCACAAGAAGAAAGTGAAGTCGATGAAGAGGATTCTGGAGTCACTTCTGATATGTCTCGACATAATATATCTGATGGTGAGCCAGAGTGGCCAGAATGTTTCCCAGAGTTAAGAAAAATGAGTCGTTATCAACGTGCTGCTACACATTCACGATTATTTAAACTCCTACAAGACGAATGTGCTGATGATGTAGAACCAACCTTAGAAACAGTATCCTCTGGATCTTCAAATTCATCAGCAGATTCAAATAAATCTGCTGGACAGCCAAAAGCAGCAAAACAATATCGGCCAAAGAAAATCGTTCATAATGTATCTATTACACGGCGTAATAATCCCAACGCTAGTAAAGAAGCAGAAACAATAGCAGAACGTCGTGAAAGACTATCATTACCGCTAACAACTAGCTCCAGTATTGATCGTGATAGTTTGTCTTCATCAGCATCTTCAACATCGCCTGTGTCAAATGCCGTTGATGAAAAACTTGTGAATGAATTAGTACAAAGTTTGTTATTAAAAAAGAAAGGCAGAGAGTTGCGAAATTTGCCGATGGACAAATTGCATGCAGCTGCAAAACGTGTTCTCGAAGAAGAGTTTGATGTGTGTGATACATTTAGCTCCAGTGATGATGTAATACAAACTGTAGACTCAACACCAGCATTAACCCCACAAGAATTCAAAAATGGCTACCAAAATTCATATTCCGATTATTACGACACATGGAGTTCCTCAAGTGACCCAAAAAGTCCAAACCATTTCGACATACTCCCGTCTAAAACCTTTAAAGCATTACAAGAGCAAGCAATGTCTGGTTGTAAAAAACCATGGGCTGTACGATGTCCGCGTGTTCTTAGTTCAAAAAGTCTTCATCGTGATCTCGGACGTGTTGCAGAAATCAGAGAATCTGAGTCCCCCGAAGTACAAAGGCCAGGCAGTCGGGCTAGTAGTGTCGCCTCAAATGCCTCCACCACCTCCGGTACCACACCAACATACAATAATAATTCATATCGATCTTATAGTCGCTCAAATAGTGACGTTTCAAATAGTGAAAACGACTTAACTATGTCAAATTCCACAAAAATTGGAATTTCCACACCAGATAGACGGCACATGGCCAAAGCTAGCTAGCTATCTAGCAATTAGTCAACGGATTTAACTGATAATTAACATAAAATAATAAATACATAAAAAATAATTTAAAAAAAATTAAAAATTCATCTAAAATTACAAAAATAATTATGACGACAATTTGACTATTGTTTTTCTTAATTAATAATTTTTTGTTTATAAAAAAAAAAAAATTATGATGCGCGCGGGCCAAGGTATTTAAATTATTTCAAAAAAGCAAAAAATTAAAAATTCAAAATTTTGTTGTTTTTTTTTTTCATTTAATTTACTGATTTGTTGATTATTATTTTCTCTCACCAAATTTTTTTATTATTTATTTCTTTTTTTTTGTTAATCTTATCTAACCAGAAAAAAAAAACCCCCCATTCTTATAATTTTTTTTTTATTCATTTATTTCGTTTTTAATTATTATGTTTAAGTTGCAAAAATGAAAAAAAAAAAAAAAAAAAAAAAACGTGCAAAAATCAGCAAAAATGAACGACCAAAAACATGTGAAATGTTTTTTGTTTTTTTTTTTTTTTTATAGTTTTTATTAATTAATTTATTTTTGGAAATTATTGCATCCCATTATAATTTTTTTTTCTTCATTTTTCTTTTTATTTCATTATCATTATTCACATTTTGGCAATTAAATAATTAAATTCTTACAAAATATTATAAAAACACCCCGTCAAATCGCCATTTAATTTCATTTAAAAAAAAAAAAAACAAAAAGAAAAAAAGCAGAATCACCATAAATCACACACACACACACACACACACACACACAAAAACAAAAAAAAAATTAAAGCTTCTTAATTAATTAAGTAGAAATTTAAATTAATTTTTTTATTTTTTTAGTTGTTGTCTTTTTATTATTATTATTATTATTTTTGCTAGAATTTTATTTTTTATTAATTAATTAATTTTCATTTAAAAAAAATAAAAACTCATGGAAAAAGCATAATGAAGAGAAAAAAAGATTTTTTTTCTTTTTTTTTTTTATTAATCAGAGTAAAATCAGAGTGTTAAGTGGCTTAAAATAAAAAAAAAAAATAAAAAAAAACACACACACAGAGTGGAAGTAATATAAATTCGATCGAAAATAATTGACTTTAATGAAATTGTTTCATTTGTTATTTGGATTAACATTTGGTATGTAAGGGTTGTCACACAAATGGTTGAATGGTGGTTTTTTTTTTTTTTTTAATCTGTTGTGGATTCTCAAGATTATAAAACTCGTTGTCGTTGCTATAGATATTTATCGTACTTTTGGTTGTAATTTTATTTCACTGTTCCTAAGGTATTATTTTTGTTCTAACCGTAAAATATTCTACATCCAAAGCATTGATTTACTTAGTATAGAGTTGTTCGTATATTACCTTGGTCGTTTCGTTTCATCTAAGTTAAGTTAAGTTACGTTAAAATTCCACTTTAATACTAATACGAAAAGAAATATGCCAATAAAAAAAGAAAAGAAAAAAAATTTGTTTCTATCGTCCTTTAATAAATCACTTTGTCTGTGGCTATAAAATAATGTTCTACGGTGTGGCCTTGAAGTTATTTTTAAACATTTTTTTTTGTTTTTTTTTTTGCTTCCGTTTGTTTAGTTTACTTTACTTTACTTTACTTAATCGTTAAGATAACTTTTTTTTTTATTAGATTAAACTAAAATGTTTTTCATTAAAGTCATTTATTTTTCTGATCATTCTTAAAAAAAGAATTTAATTTTTTTTTTTTGTTTCTTTGTAACTAACAGTATAATTATGAAACACTCTGTATAAATTAATTTTTTTTTTTTTACAAAATTCAACACAAGATCATTAATGTTATATCGATCATTTTATTTTTATCTGTAATTATTTAATTAATTTTTATTTACTTTCATATGTAAATTAAAAAAAAAAAAGAAAACAAAAACAAATAAAAAAAGATTTTTTTTTTTTTTTTAAGTAATAAGGACATGCGCACGTTCCACTAAAAAATAAATTAAAAAAAAAAAAAATGTTTTTTTTTCTTTTCTGATTTTTCTTAACGACATTTTATCATTAATTATTTTAAATATAGTAAATCATTATTTTTGCGTGTGAATTGTGTTATTATTTATTAAATCGCTTTACCCCTATGTTTTTGTAGCTTTAAGTACTTTAGTTTAAAGCTTTAATTAAAAAAAAGCAAGAATTTTGCTTATGTTTATTTTTTTTCTTTTTCGTATTTAAAGCTTCTTTTTTTTAAGCATATTACGGATTTTTAATTATTTTAAATCAATTATCGTTCGGTAATCATAAGAATAATTAATAATTAAAAATTCATAATAGAAAAAATTACAGTAGATGGTGAATTAATGTGAATCAATAAAGTAGGATTAACACTGTTATCCATCAACTGTAATTTATTATTTGCTTTCAATATTCATTTTTTTAATTAAATTTATGTAATGAAAATTAATTTTTTTTTTTTTTTAAATAATAATAAATTTTCTTTTCAAATTACTTTCAGGACCTGGTCAGTCTGACCTATAAAACGAATTATAAAAAAAAAAAAAATTTTAAAAACCGCCCAAAAACAAAACGAAAATAAAAAATGAAGGAAATAAATGAGAAAAATTTTTGGAGGCTTTATTTCCTTGAATAAATAGTAAAAAAAAAATAATTATATAAAAAAAAAAAAAGAAAAGTTTATGGCATTATGGCATTACGCACTTAAAATTATGCACTTGATTGTTGAAAACAAAAAAATACGAATGAATATGATTGCTGATGAATTTATATATGAAACAAACAAAAAAAAATTTTTTTTTTTTATTATTATTATTATTATAACGATTAATATTATAATTATTATATTATAAATTTATTATTTTTTTTTTGCTTTATTTCTTTTTATTAAATGAAAAAAAAAAAGAAAAAAACATGTCAAAATTATTAATTTTTTTTTTTTTGTGGTTTTTTAATTAAAGTAAAATTAACTGAATTATTAGACTTACCCCCGTGTATATTTGCCTTATTTGTATACTTAAAAAAAAAAAATAAAGTGTGTTATTTCTATTGGAAAACAAACAGCTTAAAAACATATATTTGTATAACTTAATTATAGAAATTAAGTGTTTTTATAGATAATTCAAATAAAAAAGAAATTAAAGAAAAAAATGTTTTATATTTTTCTTATCACAATTATTGTGGGTGGTGGAAAGAAAGATTCACCGTGATTTTATTTTATTTTTTAATTTAAATGATTTAAAATGTCATTTATATTGAGAATTAATAATAAACTAATCCACTAATCAATTGTAATAGTTATTATTCTTGCCAATTGTTTTTTGTTTATTTGATTTTCTTCTCTTTTTTTTTTTTTTTTAATTAATTAATCTTTTAAGTTTTTAAAATAAATCATAAACTCCAAAAAAAGTAAAAAAGCAAAAAAAAAAAAAAAATATTTTAAATTGTGTGACTTTATATAACAATTTGCAATAAATATATTTACAAAAAAATTATAAATAAATTAAAAAAAAAAAACAAATTTTTAGAAATAAAAATCCAATATGCAGTTTTTTTTTTTTTTTTTTAATATAAAATTATTAAAAACCCAAAAATGAATTGATCCAACCTTCAAATTAGATTCATTCATAAATCAGAACGAGTATCCTCTTTACAGCAAACATTTGAGACAACAACAAACCAACAAAAATTGCTTTGATTCCATGATTATCATAAAGAAGGGAAAACATCATCAAAGGAAAGTAATAGCAAAGAAAAGAAAAAAAAAAAAACATAATAATTTTCAGTAATAAAAATTAAATTAATGCAAATACAAAATAATTTTCTTTTTAATTTTTCTTTTTTTCATACAAACAATAAAAATTTTCTTTTAAAAAGACAAAAAAAAAATATAAGTAATAATAAAGGTAAGAGAAAATAATAAATAGAATTTATCCACATTTTCAGCTTCATTTAAATAATGATGATAATGCCATACATTATTATAGTTATATTAATTATTATTCTTATTATTATTATTATTATTATTATTATTATTATTATTATTATCAACATCATTAGACCACTACAGTGGGTCGCATTTTATGCAATTTATTTAATTATTCTTCTTAAATGTTTTATTTATATTAATTAAGCCATTTTTGGTTCAACGATATATATTATAGATATATATATAGAAAAATCATAATAATCGTAATAATAATAATGATAATAAAAACTGAATAAAATTCAAATAAAAATGATTATTAATTAAAGAAAAAAAAATAAACATATATATTTATATAATGTATTTTGCTGTTGTTGTTTTAATTTTGCATCTCTCCTTTTATTATTTATTTTTATTAATTAATTGTTTGATATTATTAATAATAATAATAATTATAATATTAATTTATAGCCTAGCTTTGATCCATTAATATATTTTCCGTATTACTATTACTATCTTTTTGTACCGATTCATACAGTGGCTGTAAATCGGATGAACTTCTTATCAATGCCAAAAATTCAGCTAAATGTTGATTTTTATCTTTGCAAATTAAAAAGGGTAATTAAAATTTTTATCAAAATTAGCCAAATTAAATTACTAACCAGCTTTTGGTATAGATGCCAATGCGGCAACTGCTCTCAAAGCAGACCGTTTTAATTCATCTTGTTTTTCATATTCTTGCTTTACCGAATTCGCCTTTACTTTAAGTGTACAAGTCGTTTTTAGTGGCTCAACAAATTGATCCAATTCTATTAATGAAAATCCAAAATTATTAAATAAAATTCAAAAATTAAACTTTACTTTTTGTATAAATCTTTACTTTGTAAAACAGCAGAAGGACATAAATGTGCTAAGCGGGCAGTCATCAGGTAAGTTAGCATTTTTATATCATAATGATCACGAAGACCTGCCTGTACATGTTCTAAGAACTGCATTATATCAACCCGATCAAGTCCTTGCTCAAGTAACGTATACATACATTCAAATGCTGCTTTCCTTATATCTAATCCATCATCGACTGTATGCTTAAACGGACCCATTTCAACTTCTCGTATTAATTCTTTCTTTACTTTTGTTTCCGAATATAATTGTGGAAGTAAATCGGGTAATAAATCTCTAACCAATGTTGGTTTATTGTGTACAGCCGAATTAAATGCAACTAATGCAACACGTCGTACAGCCGGTTCGGGATCTTGAAGGGCTGACAAAAATTTACCAATGCATTGACGTAGTGCAGTGTCAATTGGTTGCGGTTGATCAGATATTGTAAATTTAATTGCTGATACTACAGCAGTACGCATTAGTGGGCATTCGCTTAACAAAGCTTTTTCAAGACATGGCAATAATTGTTCAGGATTCACCAAAACTAATTTACCTAAACATTCAGCCACCACATTTCGTGAACCCTCCTCAGAACATTCACAATATTTAAATAGTTGCGTCCAAATTGACGGTACTGAAGGTAACAATTGTTCTAAGCCAGATTTTGATGTTGACAACGATGAAATAACCTAAAAAAAAGATTTGCATAAATAAATTGAAAATATTTTAATGGAAACACAACAAAAGCTACCTCTTTCAATGAATGCAATAATAAATATTGTTTTTTAGGCTGAGAATCAATTTCATTTAATATTATTGGTAAATAATTTCGTAAACTACCCACAGCAACGGCACCTAATGCATGACTTGCAGCGACTTTAACATCCTCTGATGATGCAGAGAAACAATTTAATATGCAACTGTGTAATAATTCAATTGAACTTAAATCACTGAAATAAATTATTAATCAATAATATTGATGATATGAACTTAAAAAAAATGATGCAAATTATAGTTACAAATATCTGCCTATTTCTCCAATTGTCAATAAACAAAATACTAAATGGGAATCACTACGTCTCAGTTGTATATCTTCTAATAATTTAAAAGCAACAGGAATAGCTTCCGACGGTACTTGTAATGTTATTGCCGCAACACATTTTGCCAAGGAGTGATAAGCCTTAAAAAAATACAAATATAAAAATCTTTTTTTCATTATTTTTTTCATTCAGAAACTTACTTGTTTATGCAATATTTGTCCTTGGACTGGATTAACAACTGGTGAAACTAACATTTCTAATAGTTCTTTATAACCTAAACTTGGCAGATTGGCTTGAACTAAAGCTTGAAACAAATTTAATGTACAATTAAGAGCAGTACCTATAGTTGAAATGAAAATTGATAATAATATTATAAATTAAAGAATAAAATTAAATATTTGTACCTTGTAGTAAAGGAGAACGAACAAGAGCCATAACTTCTGGTAATATTATTTCATGAACACTAATTAATGCTCCCGGTTGTTGTTTAGCAGCCGACGTTAATAATACCAATGATAATTGGGCAATATGTAAATCAGATTCCGATAAAAGTGGTGGCAATTCAGTTATAGCTGTTTGCAAAAGTGATGGATGGAACATGTTACTATAATATAAAACTAAAGTATCCAACAGTGTTAATGAATTTAATTTTAATGCACGTTGATTTTTTCTTAAAAATGACCCCAATGATGGTACAACATCACTCTAGAAAATTATATATAAACGATTGCATTAAAAATAAAACAATATAATAAGAAAATAAATTACCAAAATAGAACTCAAATTAACACGGAGTGGCGAAGCAGCAATCATAGTCAAAGCTTTAACAGAGCTTAAGCGTGTTACTTCATTTCGTAAACGTTCCATAAAAATGGGTAAGCATTTTCCAAGTTCAGGTTGTAAAGCATCGCCCATATTTGCTATTATTTGACCCATACAAGCGATTGCTCTTTCTTTAACCTCTTGATCAACCTCTGGTGAACTTAGCCGTTTTAAAGTGCACTTGTACAGAGGTTCAACAAAAGGTGCAAAATTAAAATTAGTTTGTACATCTGAAATTAACATATTATTTCATTATAAGTATTTCAATGATTTAATTAAATATGCAATATTACCAAGTGGCCGAATCACTTTTACTAATTGCTGTAAAACTAATAAAGCTTCTGTTGCAATTTTATAAAATGCATCAAAAACTGCTGTTACAACAAGTGGTACAAGTTTCTCAATATGTGGATGAAATACTTGAGGATTATGGCTTTGTAACATACAACAAACGAAACCTAATGCATCTATTTTCATATTTGATGTAGAGTTTTTATCATTTAATGAATATTGTATTCCTAGCATCAGTTCATCAACATGATTTGATAGAGCACCGGGTAATGCAGTTAATAATTCTCTTAACAAAAGGAAACAGTCTTGACGGGTTTTAACAGATTTTTCACGCATCAATTGTTGTATTGCTCTTATTATATCAGGAACTTGATCCTGTAACAAACTTATTGGTCCAGGAATTTGGTCCATAGAATCTGGATCATGGGTCATATCTTCAGAAGGTCTAGTTGATTTTAATAATGCAATATATGCATGAAATATATCTGATTTAACATTTTCCTCACGTTCTAAAAATATATTACAATATATATAAATAGGTATTAAAAAAAAAAAAAATTATATCAAAATTCACCTTTAAAACGCAGTATTAATGCAGGTGATAAAGTTTTATAAAATTCTTCAAGTTGCTCATGTCTTGTTGATATGACTGATTCTAAACATTTTGCAGCAGATCTTCTTACTTTCCAGCTCATATCATCATCATCACTATATTCCTCACTATCTGCATCTTCATCCTCTTCTGTATCCATTGAAACACCTATATCTCCATCATCAGCTTCATAATTATAATTTGGATCATATGTTACATAATTTAAACACAAATCAACAATCTAAAACAGAAAAATTATATATATTGTTTTATATTTATTTGGAAATGTAGTTTATATTTACCAATGGAATATGAGGAACAATTGCTTCAGGACAACGCTGTACAAATGCTTCACATGCTTGCAGACAAAACTCTCTTAATTCATCATCTTCACTTTGACTATATTTATTTAGTTGTTTCATTATTCTGTCAATGTGATTACATAACCTATGTCCAGCTTGTCGACTAAAAACAAAAAAGAAAAAAATCATATTCAATTTGATACAAATTCTAATAGTAATCCAATTATAAATACCAAATGGATGCAAGACATTGTATATTTGTTCTTATTGTGTCTTTATATTGAGCCTTTTCCAAGCCATCCAATAAATATTCTATTAGTTTATTGTATGCATTATTGTGACACGATGTTAATAAATGCGACAATGCAACAATTGTACGTTTTCTGACTGCTTGACGTTCGGAACTTAACTGTGGTTTTAGTGAGTGTAAAATTTCATCATGAAATGGAACAAGTAAATCACCAAAACGGGATAACAAATCCGATAAAATATCTAATGCTTCTAATTGCACAGAAACATCTTCCTATTAATATATAAAAGTATAAAAATTTATTTTGATAAAAAATATTTACAACAAGTATACCTTTTCAATCGCTTTACTTAATTTTCCTGTTATTCTTTGACAAACATTCGGTGCTAGTGAATTTGGTGTCTGTGGTAATTCTGATATAACAGTCTTTAAACCAATACTTGAAATATCCCTTAATTGTTCATTATTTGATACCATATTTGCACATAATGAATCAACTATCATTTCTACTTGGTTTTCTTTTACTTTATTTACAAGAGGGCCCAAACTGCAATACAGCATTTCAACAAATTTAGTTTCATATTTTTTATGAATTAAAAAATAAAAAGAAATAAAATTACCATTTCACAGCTAAATTTTGTACTTCACCATTCTTATCCTCTAACAATCTTAGTACCATGCGTACCACTTTCTTTTCAGACTCATCATCTAGTTTAATACTATCTTTTTGTAATTCAGTCATTAAATCATTTGTTGCCATAAATCTGAAATCCTTGTCGTTGGAGGTCATCTAAAAATAATCATTCGCACAAGAAGGAAGAAAAATAAAATTGAAGATTTAGTTTGAAAAGTTTTTTTTTTTTTTTTTTTTCTTATTATTTTGTTTATCATCATATAGGCTAGGTTAAAAAAAAGTTTTAATTTTACTTTTCGAATTAATAAAAAGAAAAACTTCTTAGAATCTCGCAAATTAAATTACAAATTATCTATTTCATAATTTGTGTGATAAGCATTTTGTATTATTAAATAGATAAGAGATTCTATATAAATTCTCACATGTTGGATAAAAGTAAAAGTATTATAGTCAAAATATATTTATAATTATTATATTCATAATTTTTAATATTTTATTATAATTCCCTGTATATATATTATTTGTGTAATCTGTTACAAGTTATTTTGTAAACTCATGTACGATTATAATAAAAAAATTATTCCGAAATTGAAATAAGAAACAATGGATGCCATCAAATGTAGAGAAAAAATAAAAAAAAAAAAATAAAATAAAAAAATTAAATACCTTTTCCAATAAATTCGCAATTTGGTAGGACGCCATTCTGACGTCTTTTAAATATATTCACTTCAATAATAAAAATAATAAAAACGATATTCTACCACAATTACTTCTAGTTTTTCCACTTAATATTTTTTTTGCCAATTAAAACATACAAAATATATATATATATATATCTATATCCCGGCTTTTAATTAATCGGTCAAATATGATGAATATTTTTCTTCTTTTCTGTATATATATTTATGTATTATATTTTTACTACAACTCAACTGAACACACAAGACAAAACTCAATTTTGGTGGGTTTTATTTTTTTTCTCTGTGAATGATGAAAAACAAAAACGAAAATAAAAAATGAACGATAGAATTTTAGGTTGCGTAATTTATTTTATTTATTTTTATGAAGACTAAAAAAAACTTAACGAAACAAATTTTAATATTTAAATCTTTTTTATTTATATATATTCTCTATGCATTTTTATTATTTTATATTTTTTACATTAATATTATACAACTAATTATAAACTCTCATTAAACTTAATATTAAAATCATTTAAAATAAAATATTCATCACATTTCTTACATATAATATTACCATTTGAATTTAAATTATGTATTGTTTTGTCATGACATATAATATGAACCAATTTTAAATTATTTACTGTAAATAATTCATAAAAATACGTTAACACAGATAAATTTGTGTTTTTTTTTTTATGTTTTGAGCAAAATGTATCATTTTTTGTTAATTTCTCTACTTGTTCTAATATTGACGATATAATTGTACGAGTTAATTCAATTTGATGATCCAAATTCCATATTTGAAATAAAATTAATGTTTCTCGACACGAATATGGATTTATTGAATGATTATCGTATCGACATTTACTTTGATTCCATAATCCATGACAATTAAACACTCCATCCTTGGTGCACAACGAAACACAAATATTTTTAAATATTTCTTCATCTTTTATATACTTTTTAATTGTATCTTTTACTTTTTTTTGAGGACTTGCACCATCAATACTATCATTTATTTCTTCTGCTACCGAATTATGCTTATTTGGACATGTTCTATCGAAAATACAATCAAAATAATTTACACCAATTAAAAATTGATTAAACAATTTTAGTAAATAATCAATTTTCTGTTTCGCATATTGATTGTTTTTATAAATTGCTGATTTAGTTAAATCCTCTTTTACTTTATAATAATATCCCCGTATTCTATCCTGCGCTTTACGTTTAAGAACATCTTCTTTCAATGTGAATCTAGGATCTTGACCTATATATAAATGCGAACAAGGTTAATCAATAAATTTACTACCAAACAAATAAGGGAGTTCACCTTGAAACCACTCTTCATGGTCTTCTCTTTTGCTAAGCAAAGTTTTTTCATGGTTTTTCTTCTGGGTCTCAGCTAAAAATTCACCAAAATCATTAGAATTACTTTTAATAAAATTTATAATTACATCTCCCGTATTAAGGACTTCATGATTTATTTTGCGCAATTTATTTTCAAATATTTCAAAGTCTGATTTCACTATTTCGCCTTTTGTGGCGATTATGAATAATGTTTGGGCTGGTAATGTTAAAAAATATTCATTGTCAACCACTTTAGCACCATCCTCAGCCAGGTAAAGTTCACTATTTGTAATCTTTAAGAGATTTTAATTGCATTAAATTATTTAGTTAATTAAATAAAGACAAAATGTACATTGAATTTTTCGGAAGACTTTTTTATTAGCATTTCCATTGAATTTGCTGCTATACCATATTTTTTATTACGCCCAGCATCAGTAACTTTGTAGCCTTTTAAAGGTAAACTTTTCCACTTCAAGAACATTTTATTACTCAGTAATAGTAACAAAATAATTAGTTATCTAGCCCATCGTTATCAAATTTTTGTATTTAACTACTATTTAAATTGCAATGCACAAATAATTAAATGTCAAAAAAAGTTAGAAAAGTGTATGCTAGATGTCACTCCATTAATATACGAAAATTATGTTTCTTCGCGCGGTTCTATGAAAATTTGCTTGCTAAATTTAAAATACTGTAGACATTGAACTGTAAAGCCGTTGCGGTTTTTGTAGTAAAAAATTTTTTGTTTGCGGCGAATCATAATTAAAATAAATTACAGTGTCTTGAGCCTTGTATATGGCGGTATAAGAAGTAATTTTGTTTTTCTATATGACGCTTCATATTAAAATAAATAATTTTGTGTCTATTACATGTTATTAAATAAAGTGTTGTGAAAAAATAAATCGGAAAATAAGATTATAATTATTTTTATATTTATTGTTTTGTTATTATTATATAAGGACAATTAATTTTATAAAAAAACTACATAATTTGCGCTCTCTAAAATTTCCATCTTTCTTTATCAAAAGTAATTGGCGTCCTTTCACAATGACCGATATTAGGGTAAATATTATATAAATACTTATAATTAACATATATATTATTTAAATAAATACAGACGGGATAATAATGTAAATTTATTAAAATGCATCCAATAACGGAATCTTTTTTTTTTATACAATACTTGGCCTTGTGTTATGAATCGAAAAATAACATGCTTTTTTTTATTTTAATATCTTTTAAACCAAAAATAAATACATTGGATAATTTATATAATTAAAAAATTTTTTAATTAAAGAATTTAATGCAAAATGGGGACGTTATTCAGTCCCCAAAGGTGGGGAAGCAAACGATCGAAAAGATGTATCAAAAGAAATCACAACTGGAACATATTTTACTGCGTCCGGATACATACATTGGTTCAGTGGAGGTAACCAAAGAATCAATGTGGGTTTACGATTTGGAGGCAAAAAAAATGATACAAAAAGAAATATCATATGTACCAGGTAAATACAATAATAATTTAGTTTTGTGAATGAAATTATATAACTTCTTTATAGGTTTATACAAAATTTTTGATGAAATTCTTGTAAACGCCGCTGATAACAAACAACGTGATAAAACAATGAACACAATTAAAATTGATATAAATTCGGAAACGAATACAATCTCTATATGGAATAATGGTCAGGGTATACCGGTTGTAATGCATAAAGATGAAAACATGTTTGTTCCAACAATGATTTTTGGTCATTTATTAACCTCATCAAATTATAATGACGAAGAACAGAAAGTAACTGGTGGTCGTAATGGTTATGGCGCTAAACTTTGTAACATATTCAGTACTTCATTTACTGTTGAAACAGCTTCCAGAAAATATAAAAAACAGTTCAAACAGGTATGGAATAACAACATGTCAAAAGCATCGGAACCAAAAATTAAAGATGGTTACTATGGAGAAGATTTTACTAAAATAACATTTTCACCCGATTTAACTAAATTTAAAATGGATAGTTTGGATCCTGATATCGTTATGTTAATGTCGCGTCGTGCTTTTGATGTTGCAGCATCAACTCGTGGTGTCTGTGTATTTCTAAACGGGGAAAAACTACCAATAAAGAATTTTAGAGATTATATTGATTTGTATGTAAAAGATTTTCAAGATGATATTGGAAATCCAATTAAAGTAGTTTACGAAACTGTGAATGAGCGCTGGGAAGTCGCCGTCACAACTTCTGATCGTGGATTCCAACAGGTGTCCTTTGTTAACTCGATTGCTACTACTAAGGGCGGCAGGCACGTTGATCATGTTGTAGATTTGATCGTTAAACAATTAATCGAAGTATTAAAGAAGAAAAACAAAGGTGGTATTAATATTAAACCATTCCAGGTAAAAAGTCACATGTGGGTTTTTGTTAATTGTCTTATTGTTAATCCAACTTTTGATTCACAAACAAAAGAGAGCATGACATTACAAGCAAAAAGTTTTGGCTCAAAATGTAGTATAAATGAGAAATTTATAACGCTAATCTCTAAGTGCGGTATTGTCGAATCAGTATTGTCTTGGGCTAAGTTTAAGGCACAAACAGATCTTGCTAAAACAAGTGGCAAAAAGAATTCAAAGATAAGAGGAATACCAAAATTAGAAGACGCCAATGAAGCTGGCACAAAAAATTCTCATTTATGCACTTTAATTTTAACTGAGGGAGATTCAGCCAAAACGTTAGCTGTATCTGGCCTTGGTGTCGTTGGTAGAGATTATTATGGTGTCTTCCCATTGCGTGGTAAATTGCTTAATGTTCGTGAAGCAACGCATAAGCAGATTTTGGAGAATGCTGAAATTAATAATTTGATTAAAATTCTTGGGCTGCAATACAAGAAAAAGTATATGTCTGTTGATGATTTGAAATCATTGCGTTATGGTAAAGTAATGATAATGACTGATCAGGATCAGGATGGTTCACATATCAAGGGGTTATTAATAAATTTTATACATACTAATTGGCCGGAATTACTGAGGTTACCATTTTTGGAAGAATTCATCACTCCTATTGTAAAGGCAACCAAAAAAAGCGAAGAATTATCTTTTTATTCTATGCCAGAATTTGAAGAATGGAAAAACGATACCGCTAACAGTAATACGTACAAGATAAAGTACTACAAAGGTTTGGGTACTTCTACATCTAAAGAAGCGAAAGAGTATTTTCAAAACATGGTACGACATCGAATTACCTTTAAATATGCTGGTTCATCTGATGATGATAATATAGTCATGGCATTTGCTAAGAAATCTGTCGATCAACGTAAGGTATGGCTCACTAATCACATGGAAGAATGCAAAAGACGCAAGGAATTACAACTACCAGAGCGATACTTATATACAAAAGAAACAAAGGAAATAACATACACGGAGTTTGTAAATCTGGAATTAATCTTATTCTCAAATGCTGATAATGAACGTTCGATCCCTTGCTTGATCGATGGCTTTAAACCAGGCCAACGTAAAATTATGTTTACTTGTTTTAAGCGTAACGACAAAAATGATGTTAAGGTAGCTCAATTAGCTGGTTCTGTTGCTGAAATTTCAGCATACCATCACGGAGAAGTATCATTGTGCAGTACTATCGTCAATTTAGCGCAAAATTACATTGGTAGCAATAATATAAACTTATTACAACCCATCGGTCAATTTGGTACAAGATTAACAGGTGGTAAAGACAGTGCTAGTCCTCGTTATATTTACACGATGATGTCTAAGTTAGCCCGTTTAATATTTCATCCACATGACGATCCGCTTTTGCAAATTCAATATGAAGATAATCAAAAAATTGAACCCGTCTTTTATGTTCCTATTATTCCAATGGTGTTAATTAATGGTGCCGAAGGTATAGGAACTGGATGGTCAACAAAGATACCAAATCACAATCCACGAGACATAATAAATAATTTAAGAAAGTTAATAAAGGGTGAAGAACCTAAAATCATCCATCCATGGTATAAAAATTTCCGTGGTTCAATTGATTTTCTAGCTGAACAGAAATACTTGTCAAACGGAATTGTGTCTATTCTCCGTGATAGTAAAGTAGAAATCACTGAATTGCCTATTGGCATATGGACGCAAAATTATAAGGAAAGTACTTTAGAACCATTGTTGAATGGAAATGATAAAGTAAAGGCAATTTTAAGTGACTATAAAGAATATCACACAGATACAACTGTCAGATTTGTCTTAACATTTGCTCCAGGTGAATTCGACCGTTTATATTCTGAAGAAGGTGGTTTTTATCGGGTCTTGAAATTATCTTCATCACTTTCATTAGCGCAAATGCATGCATTCGATGATAATAACTGTTTACGTAAGTTTGAAAGTGCTAATGATATCCTTAAGGAGTTCTATGGGATTCGTTTAGCATTTTATATAAAGCGTAAAAATTATTTGGAGGGACTTTTAACAGCAGAAGCGGACCGTCTCACGGATCAAGCTCGTTTCATTTTAGAAAAATGCGAAAAAACGTTGGTAGTAGAAAACAAAAAAAGGAAAGTAATGATTGATGAGTTGATTAAACGTGGTTACAAACCAGATCCAATTCAAGAGTGGAAACGTAGACAAAATTTAGAAGAACGCGAAGATGTAGAAGAACCAGTTGACGAGGATGAAACTGAAGATGTCGATTCGAAATTAGTAAAGCCTAAGAAGCCTGCTGATTCAGAGAAAGCATTCCAGAACTTAAGTGACGTCAAGAAGTTCGATTATTTGTTGGGTATGTCTATGTGGATGCTGACTGATGAGCGCAAAAATGAGTTATTGAAACAGCGCGATATTAAATTGACTGAGTTAAATAATTTGAAGGCAAAAACAACAGAAATGCTTTGGTTAGATGATCTTGAAGCACTTGAAAAGAAATTAGATGAGGTTGAGGAGCAAGAACGAAATGATGAATTGGGCATTAACAAAAAAACAGCGAAAGCCATGAAAACAATGAAAACAGCAAGTGGAAGAAATAAAAGAGGATCAACTGCTCCTGTAGGTGATATCTACCCAGCTTCACATTCCACTAAAGTTGAGTTTGTAATAACTGCAGACATTATGAAGAAACATGAAGCTGCCCTAGCAACGAAAGCTAGTTCAGCTAATGCTAATGCACGTAAAAGAAACATTGAGAAAGTTGCTGTTAAATCTGAACCAGGCTCAGCTGATGAATTTGACAATATAGTCGGTAATGCTGAGGCTATGAGCGATTCTTTTAGCGGCGGCGATTCAGCAACGAAAACTGTGGTGAAAAATGAGCCTGCAGTTAAAAAGGAACCAGCAGCAGTTAAAAAAGAACCAGGTGCAAAAAAAGAGGTAAAACCAAGGAAACCCAGAGAGAAAAAGACAGATGGCTTGAAGCAAAGTAAATTGCCATTTGATACAGCGAAAAAGTCTTCAACGGTATGAATCTTTAATTTTTTTCTAAATTATGTTTCCGAATTAATGTTTTAATAATTATTTCAAATTTTCTATATTTCCAGGCAAAAGGGGCAAGAAAAACTAAGAAAATAGTTAGTGATGATGATGACGAAGAAGATATAATGTCCATCGACTCAGATGATAGTTTTAACAATGTTGCCGTGCCCGTAGAGAGAGCAATTACGAAACGAGCTGCAACCAAGGTATTTATTTTGTTGTTCTTTATTCAAATAGCAATAAAAAATCGGAAAATTTATTTTTTGTTTGTTTTCTTTTGCCTTTTAGAAAATCAATTACGCTTTAATAGATGGCGATAATTCATCAGGAGAAGATTCTGATTTTAAAGTAAAAGAAGTCCTAAGTTCCGATGCCGAGAATGGTGTCGTAGATCCAAACGCATCATCAAAAACCGTCGATGACATTTTTAATTCCTTAAGAAATGATGATGATTCTGAAATAGAATCGTCACCAATAAAACCACCCACAAAACGTAAACTTGGACCAAAATCAGCGACCGCAGATGCAGTACCAAAGACAAAACGTAACCGAAAGAAGGCATCCTTTGATTCTGATAGTGACGATTCACCAATTGTTAAAAAGACAGTAAAAAAGAAAAGAGAAGCGTCCAGTGATTCAGAATTTGAATCTGATTAAAAAAGAGAATTATCCTAATTTCTCTAATTATTATTTTTAATTAATTATTTAATTTCAATTTTAATTTAATTTTTTTTATAATAATAACTAATTTTTATTTAAATACAACTATCTCAGTTGTGGGTCTATAACAAATAAAACTTTTTTTTCTATAATTTTAAGTAATTAAATTTTTTTTTTTTTTATTACAATTTTTAAAAAATAAATAATTAAAGTAGAAAAACAAAAGGATAAATAATTGATGCGAAAAATAAAATAGTAATAGTTATATAAATTAATGGATCATCATGATAGAAGAAGATAAAAGTAATCAACCACCACCACCATACAAGAATAAAATTGAATAGTAAAAAATATTTTCTTGCACAATTATGTTATATGGGATGATAATAGAATAAACAATAATTTTATAAAATTATTAATATTTTTTTTTTTGTTTTTCAATGAAATTGTAATTAAAAATACATTTTAATTAATAAGCTCCCGCCCCAACCCCCAAATGTAAATATATTTTATAAAATCAATGTGTACGATAATTTTTTTTTTTTAATTAAAACATTGTAAACAATTCAATATATATTTGTGTAATTTTTGACAAAAATAAAAATAATTTTCATGTCAATTTAAAGTAATACTTAAGACCAAGGTGTTTTTATTGAATAAATTTTGTATTACAGCGTGGGATTGCAAAATTTGATTGAAATTCATTAAAGGTGCAAAAAAAAACATCGGCCATATAAAAATCGGCAAACATAACCTCAAAATTGTATAGAGCAATAAAAAAAAAATGCCAAAAATTTAGTTTTTCTTTTTGTTTATTTAGTTCTTATATCAACAAAAAAGATTAAAAATATCGAAAATAGAATTATTTAAATCATATTCCTTAATAAATTGTTGATTTTGTCCTCCCGATTACCAAAGTCACCACCTTCGACGTAATGGTTGTTCTTCTTGCGCCAGCCACCAGTTGGTGTGTTCAATTTGAATGGCCACAAGAAATTTGTAGCATATTTGAATTTAGGTCCAACTGTTAATATTTCATGAACTAAATCTTCAACACATTGTAATTTGTGGGATTTTAAAAGTTTCCTTTCTATTACGAAATTATCGGTGATGGGAATGCGTTGTCCGTTATGCTACAAAAAAAAAATTACACAGATTTCACAATCAATTTTAATACTTTTTGAAATTGATGAATTTTAGAAAACTAACCTTTACAAATCCACGTTTGTAAATAAGTTCACGGATTGTCTTCAAATTAGGATAACCCCATGCGATGTATGGTTCGCAGATACGCATCATGTTAATTGTTGCCTTGTTAAGTTTAACAAAAACTCCATTGTTGATTTGTCTGAGACGCAACAATTGCAAAACTTTACGTACTTTTGGTGCCACTTTATTAATACTGCAATAAAATTGAACAATTAGCCATCGATCAGGAATTAAAATTTATCATTAAAATCATAGAAGGTAAAATGTCAATCAAGCGTATTGACATAACCTAACAAAATAAAAAAATGACTTTTAGCTCACCCTCTAATACGGATGACGAAAGCAAGTTTAGCTTCACCAGGAACAAAATAACTTCCCTCCTTTTTGGCGGCTCTCTTTTGTTCAATTAAATCACGTTCAGCCTTAATATATTCCTTAGCATATTTCTCAGCACGTAAAAGATTTTCGCGTTTACGTTTTCCAATAACAGCACGCTTGATAAATTTCCTCTTGGTTAATAATGCGCGTGCACCCAATCGATGTTTTTCTTTCTTTATTTTTGATTCGGGGACTGCTGGTAGCTTCTTAGCCACCTCAGGTTTTTTAGCAACAGCCGGCATCCTGAAAATAATATTTTATTTATTTATTTTCACTAATTATTAACACAATTTACACAAAAATAATTTGAGTGAAATTCACCTTAATCTACACAATAGCACGTTGTCTACGAAAAGGCCGACCTAAAGAAGGAAGTATACTTATGTTGGCAGTATTGAACAGAGTACGTTCGATTTAGTTTTTTTGTAGAGTTAAACTGTTCTTAAAAACTGTTCTCAGCTGTTATAAAATTTTAAAAATTATGTCTCTGTTTGAACATAATTATTTATGCTTAAACATGAATAATTTCAACATAGTTGCAATATTTAATCAATATATGTTATATTTTTCAATAAAAACACTTTTGTACTAAAAAGTACTATCCAAAATTGTAGACATTATTTAAAGAGAGTATAATCTCCAAAACAAAAAAATTAGAAAGCATAGAGTAGAGAATGGGAATTTAAAAAAATTTACGAAACATAAAACTACCTGCAAAATTTTTTCTCAGCCATTTACATCCATGAAGTCAAAAGAGTTAAGCGCAATAAAAATTATACAAATTCTTATTCGGAGGTGAAAATGGGTTACTAGTTTTTTGCTTTTTCCCTGCACACGCAGGTGTGCCTACAAATAATTAACGTAATAATGGAGTAAGTACAGTTAAACATAATTACCTAATTAATTAATTTTAAAAATATATAAAATTTATGCTGTTGCATCATCCAATTGGAATTCAGCGCCATTTTTCATAAAAGTGATTCAAACAACTTTTTTGTGTTTTTATTATTTTTTTCTAAAATAATTTTATAAAATTAGCTTGACAGCATAGTGCACAGTGATAAACTTTGACTTTATCACTTAATCAAATCGTGAATAGAATTTTATGTTTATTTCATAAAAAGAAAAAATTGTTTACAGTTGCGCTATGCCTTAAAAATAATTAAATATGTTCCTATTGCGAAATTCCCAAAAAATTATGTGAAAATGCCTATAAATACTGTGCAGTGACGTACATACGTACATATGGTTGTGTGGGTGGATGAAATGTCAAAAAAAAATTATTTTTTTTGTTTGCAGCCACGGTTAACATATTTTATGACAATCGATTGTAGTAATTTATGTTTCCTAATTAAAATTTTAATTGATAAAAAAAAATATATATAATAAAATTTTTTAATTTGACGTGACATTTCCTTTTTTGGACTTTTGAAACGATAAAGAATAAAGAAAAAACCAAAGTATGTTGTCGATGTAACGTCATCATGATTATTCGTAACAGTTTTAATTAGCGAGAAAACAAATAAAACAAACTAAAATTCTGCGAAAAACAAAAACGCTAACCAATACATACTCAATATTATTTACCTGTACATTTGCAAAGTTTTATTAAAGAATCAATATAAAAAAAAGCACAGAAAACATATTGCGAATTTTTTATTTTGTTTTTGCTTCTTATTAAAGCACAAAGTGAAAGTTTAATTAATGCTTTTTATTATTATTTTATGTTTTTAATGTTTAAATTTAAATTCAAATCATTTATTAATCGGTCAAGACAATTGTAAGGTTTTATTGTTTTGCCTGTGGTAATTTATTTTGTATTTTGTGTACTTAATTATCGATTAATTAATTAAACACCTACAATAGAGAATTTATATAATTTTTAAATTAAATTTATTTTAATTGTTATTAATAATTTGTTTTGTTTGTTATTATTTTAGCGCCATCATGGCCCCCTTCAAAGAAATAAACGTGTTATCAACACAAGACATCAATCAACCAACAAACTCTTTAATTGAAATTGATAATATAAATTCTATATTATTATTATCTGACTTAAGAACAACAAATAAAAACATCAATTTAGATATATTTGAAGATTCTAGCATTGTTAATAAAGAACGAATAACAAATAATGGATTCTTTAGATTTACCCATGGATATATTTTGGGACGCCAAACACGAGCCATTATCGCCGTCCCAAAAATCATTCGCTAGCTCTGATGAATGGTTAAATGATTATAACTTTGCCAATGGTTAGTTTTTATTTATTAAAGTATATTTTAATTAATTAATTAATTTTTTTTTTTTTTTTAATTACTAGACGTAATAATTGAAATATTAAATACAGAAGATCGTAAATTTGTTAACGAGTATCTTGCAACTGAACCAAAATTAGCTGACGATGGTGAGTTTAGATTATTTATTTTTTTTTACTACGGAATTTATATGTATATTTTAATTGATTATTAAATATGCAAATTAAATGATATTTTTTAATCAACTAATTAATTAATTATAATGTCTACGACCGATAAAGTTTTTTAGCTGAACTTGCAAAAATGAATATTGGATAGCAGAAATAGTTGTAACAGAGCCATCTGTGTTATTTTTTATTATTAATGAATAGCTTACTTTTGCATTTGGTAGGTTAGTCGTTTTTATTATTTAATTTTTTTTTTTCGCTGTTTATAAACGAGTTTTCCTTAACACAATTTTAATTTTTAAACAATTTTTTTGTTGCAAATTAGCATATTTTATAATTAAATATTAAATATTTATAATAAAACAAAAGTATATTTTATTTATTATAGTAAATTCTACTGATAATGCTATTGATTGCTATTACTACTTCTGTTTTTAGTTGATAAAAATTAAAAATTGCAATTTCATATATTTTTAACGAACGAATGCTTGTTTATTTGTTTAAAAAGTAAAATAGAAGGTTAACTGATGTCTTTGCTGCCGCAATTAAAAAAAAAAGAAAGAAAATATTGTGAATCTCTATTTAAATTATATTTTTGAATTAATTTTGTGCTGATTTTGTTCGTATTTCTCTTTGATAACTTTCTTTTTTTGAACGTCGTTTTTTTTTAACATTTATTTTGTAATACATTTTTATTTATTTATTTATTTAAGTTATAAACACAGCTAATGTATAGAAAAAATAAATTAAAACTCAATTGAAATGGTTTTTATTATAGATTAAAATTGCATCTAGATGTATTAAATAAATAAGATGTGATATTCAAGGTTCTATTTTGAAATTAATTTTTTTTTGTTTCTATGATTAATTAATAAAAATAAAGAAAAAGGTGTGAAAGTTTAGTCCTTACGTTTTATTAGTTGTAGCTACTTGTTACGTAGATGACATGCCTGCCCGTACTGTTACACCTATTCAATAAAACTAGCCACGGGAAAATACATTTATTTATTCAATTAATAATTTATTAACTAGATAAATGACAAATAAATAAATAATTATTAAAAAAAAAAGAAAAAAATTATTATTATTTGTTTAGGGTAAATTATAAGGCGTAGTTATATTATTGTCATAACAATTAATATTATTTAATTATTATTATAATATCGTTGTATTGTTTCTGTATTAAGCTTTTATATTGGAATAATTATTATTATAGGCTTGTCCACTTGTTTCTGTAATTTATTCTTATTCATAATATTAGAACTTTACAGTGAAATTTTGTTAATTTAACGATTGTACTACCGATTGTTTGTATTTTAGACTTTTTAATTAGTGTAACCCATTCTTATCTGTTTATTTTTTACTACTACAGACAATATTCTACGTTTTTAGCTTTAATAATCAGCATTTAAGAAATAAACAGAAGCAAATATTGATGTAAATGTCAGTAAATACGAGTCCTTACTGTATTATAATTAATTAATAAATATTATCACCTACTAATGCAGTTTAACTTGTTTTTTTTTTTTTTTGTTTTTTATAAATAATTTTATTTATAAATAAATTTAATTAAAAAAAATAAAATAAAATAGTTTCTAGGATTATTTATTAATATTTATTTGTAAATGTAAATTTATAAAAAAAAAATTTGTATGAAAATTCTGAAAATGACCTTAAATAACATTTTTTTTTTTATTTTAATTTTATTATAGAAAAATTATTGTTTAGTCATTAGTTTTATTTAATTTTTTTTTGTAAATAAATTTACTGCGTTTATATAGATTTTGTTAATCGAAATGTAAAAATGCTGCAAAGTAAAGCGGTGCTTTGCGTTAATAATATGAGAATTTTGTGGTATTTTGCTGTTATTTCTCTGTTTAAATGGGAAATTTAGTATGCAAACATCTTTGTTAATGCATTCAAATGAAATAACTTTGTTGCTGCTTCTGCTGCTGCTTTGCAATACTTTTTACTCAATTTTGGTAAATATGCTGTTAAATGACTTGTTATAGTCGATATTAACTGCTAGATAAGCGTCTTTATTAAAACAATTAAATAAAGTCGCATTTCATTAGAATTAATTAAATTTCATTCAATAAGTATCTGAACGTTTTTTTTGGTTTTGGTGGATTTGAATGTTTGAAACCAACAAAACGAAATGAAAAAAAAAAAACTTTTCAGGGCTTTTTGTTTTCTACATGTAGAATACAAAAAATAACAAGTTTTCCACTTAAATTGTTATTAAAATATAATTAAGTTGCTCTGTTGCAGAGACTTGTTTTTCGATATTAATGTTTAAATAAAATGCAATAAGTTGTTGTTTTTTTTTTTTTTTTTTTTACTATTTTGATTATAAACTCTGTAAAGCTTGGGTTTTTTTCTGTTTTTGTTTTCTTTGTGTGGGGAATCACTATCGCATTTTATTGATTATAGTTTTATGATAAGAATTGTTTGGAAATTTAAAAAGAATTTATAAAATTTTATTAAAAATTAACACCAATTGTGAGGTGTGTTGTGGGTAATAGTTGTTAATTCAGATAGGAAATTTAATTAAATTTTTTTTTTTTGATAACTTTTTGATGCGACATGGTTATAATTTTATTATGCTATATGCATATTGATTATTAAGGATTTTTTAAAATATATTTTACACGAGAGCCGGAGAAACAAGTAAATTATTATTTTTTTAAATGTAGTTGTTTAGCAGTTTAGTTAAACTATGTTATGTTTAATTAAGTCCAGTATATATGTAAAAATAAAAAATAAAATGCTTAAGTTGTGTAAATGGTTAAAATAGTTGATAATGATAAAAATAAAATGAATAAAACAGCACACAAACACACTACTAATACTTTAAGAAACGATTTTTCGAAAGCTTTTTTTTTTTTGTATAATAATTAATAAAAGAAGTTTACTTAAAACTGTGTAAATAAAATACAGACAGGCAAAAAACGATCACAATTTTATAAACAATATTGACAAATATATATTGTAATAAAAATATTAATAAAGAAAGAAAAACGGTCATAGTAAGTTAGAGCCAGCAACTAATACCAAACCAATCAGTCACCCATCCAGTCAACCTCCTACCAATAATATATTTTTTTTTCTTTTTCATTTTTTAATCGCTTATTTATTTATTTTTTCCATACAAAAATTGTATTATTGTTGTGAGATCCGATCAGTCGTTTTTTAACTACATTCGAGAATTTATTAATTATTATACAAAGAAAAGTTTTTATTTAATTTTTGTTGAAAAGAGTTTTCCACGCTTTTACATTAAGTGAATTTTTTTTTTTTTATATTTGTATATGAAAAGTTTAAGCTTTTTAAAAGCTCTTCCTCTGAAAAGAAATTAAAAAAGTGTTATTTATCGTTGTTAGAGAAAAGTGATTAAAAAAGTATAAAAAATTGTTTGGATTAATTGGATAATATAAAAGCTTAAAAGTCAACAGTAGCAAAAGCACCAGCCGCAACAGAAGCAGCAACATTAGCAGTTTCTTCAATTTACTCCTCCTCACCGTCAAACTATTGTTTCCTTAACAGATTAAAGAAAAGAAAAAAAAAAACAATTTTAATTTGAAAAAACAAATTTATTTGTGGTGTTTCCGAATCTATAAAACGGGCCTATATGTAATTATTTTCAGGCTTACGTATCCGTGAGCATGACCGTGCCCTGTTGTTATCGGTACACTTGGAACTACGAAATTGTGTTCAATTCACAAAAACTTGTAAAAAGACGTTAGATCTTTAGTTAATTTATTATTATTGTTTTTCCGTTTTCTCATAAATTATTATTTGGATTTGGATTTTTCTATAACGACCCGTATTTTGCAATTCCATAAACTCTAAACTAACGTAATTTTCGTGTAATATCCGGATTTAGAATTTTTTTCTCTAATTTTTTTTGTTTTCTTTTGTTAGCGAGAAAAAGATTTATCTTTTGAAACGGATAAAATATTTTTTTTTTTTTCAAATAAATAATTAAATAAATAAAATCCAGCACATGACATTTTATAATTTTTTTCTTTACTCATCCTCTCAATCATAAAATTCCATTTAAATAATACAAAAAGTAAAATTCGTACAAAATAAGATTAGAAGAATTCGTTAAAAAATAATTTTAAAATTAATTAAAAAATAAGTAAAAAAAAAAAAAAATTAAATTTATCATCTGTGATTGTTGCTGTGCCCCCTTCATATGAAAATTAAAGAAAAAAAAAGAAGAAAATAAAAAATAAAGAAAAGTCCTCTAGACATTTAAGATAGATATTTCTTTAGTAACACTATTTTTTTTATAAATCATAATAATAATTAATTAATTAAATAAATAAATAAGAAAGAAGACAAATAATAATCGTAGTTCCAAAGTTTGTACAAAAAAGAATAAAATCAACGAGAAGAGAAAATTGTTTTGTTTTTTTTTTTTAATCAAAGCGAAATATTCCACATGAGTAGCTATATGATGACCAGATATGGTTTGTATTTAATTATTTTTATTTAATCAATTAATTAATTATAGGAAAAATACTGGCAAATTAAATAAAAAATGTTTTTTTCTTCTTTTGGTTAAAACTGTAAAAACGGTTGTCGTCTAGCCAGTGTTTCTTTAAATTTGACTGATTTAAATCATTTTTGTAATTTTTATTATTTCCTTATCAATTCTTTTTTTTTTATGTTTTTTATTTTAACCACTCGTACATAACGCCGTTATTATTTGTTTATAAAATTATTTACCTTTTTCAAGGTAACAACAACGTATATATGCGGGGACTCTGATAGGTTACCAACAAAATAGCTTTTAAGTAAAAATAAAAATGTCTTTTCAGCGAGTGGCCTAACAACAAACATGTTTAAAATATTTTTATTAGTTGGTTGGGCTCTCTCGTTTTTTATTTTTATGTTTTATTAGAAGCATAATGTTTAGTTAACTAAAAATAATATCAAGGTCCTTGATCAATCATATGGTTGTTGTTTTTTTTTTTTTACGAAAATTAATAACATTTAATTGGTTTACCTTTTCAAGGTATTTAATTGTAGGTGATGCCACCCTCATTTATTTTTTTGATAATACAAATCCATGCATTTTCTAGTTAAATTATTTTTAATGCATATAGATAGTAGACGATGAGTGGTGTTTGCGTTTTATTATTTAATAAATATTTGTGATGGAATATAAATTTTTCAATAAAAATTCTTAAAATTAAAATTAAAAAATTTTTTTTTTTTTCATTTACTAATAATAATAATAAAACTGGTTTCTCGTATTGATTATCATTGATTTTTTTTTATTGTATTATTGAATGATAACCACCATCGTGTATTTATAATAATAATAATATTTCGCGCGTTATAATCATCGGTTAGATCATAATTTGTTATTTTTGCTTTTTATCACCCACACTTTACTCTTTAGGAGTCGTTAAATAATTTTTTTGTGGATTAATTTCTTTTCTTTTTTTTTTTGTTTATGCAAATGTAATGATTTTGTTTATCTAAAAGTAATTTTGTATTATTCGCGTATTATCAATGTGAGTTTTCAATGAAATTACTGCATCATAATAATAAATATCTATGTCACATGTGTTGTGTTGTGCTTTGGTATTCAGATATAAATTTTTCTCTTTTTTTTTTTTAATTATGTAAATGGTTTTTTTTTTTTTTATATAGAAAATAATTAATAAAATATATGAAACACCTACAGGTTTTTTTAGTTATGCATTTTTAACGTTTAAAAAATTATTATTATTTATAATTATTGAGTTGAGTAAAGTGTAGCAGAATTAGGGAATAGTTTTGCGGCTTTTTTTAAATTTTTTTTTTCATTTTAATTTGCATTAGGACTACGTGTTGATTGAAATGTAGCAGCAGCTTACTTATGATATGAAATAAATATAGATTAAAGCAGCATCATCTGTTGTTGTCTATAAAAAATATGCTTTTAATGTTTTTGGTTATGAATGATGGTTGGAACAAAAAAGCTTAACTGTGCTTTGCGTTCTGATATGAAAATATAAAATAAAACAAATAAATTGAATGGTATTTAACGTATAATTACAAGGATTTTCTTTGTTTTTTGTAACAATTTTATTTAAAACTTTGTTTAATATTTTTAGAAATTGGTGATTACCTTGTGTTTTTGATATTTATTGTTATAAATGTTGGAAATCTTGTGTCATAATTTACTTAATCTATTTAACCAGCAAACACACAGACACAGAGCCATGTAAATTAATATTTATCTATTGGAAAATGTTTTAAACTTGTTTCTTTTATTTATTAATAATTAATTGGAATTAATATTGAATTAAATATTGTTAGATAGACAAAATAAATGTAATGCAAATGAGGAAAATTATTAATTGATTTGAATTCAAAGAAACGAAACCTTCAACACACTTTTGTGCTTTTTGTACTTTTTTTGTTATGTGTAACTGAGAGTAACAATTCTAGACATGATTAAATGAATTTAACTTATAATAGAAATTTAAAACAAAAAGAGCTAAAGCCCATATAAACATGGGATAATTATCCATTAATTTCCTGGAAATTATGGCGTTTTGCATTCGTGTATAATCACGGTACGTGTTGTAGGTTAGAGAAACCGGTACGATTCAATTGTAGGTTGGCTTTAGCACACTTACCATAATCAGCACACTTAGTTAAAGCTTTTCTAAAATAATTATTCCCCGTTTACACGTGCAATTTATATAAAATATTTCTTTTTTTATTATCTGTTTACCTGTTTTTAGTAGCACTGATCACTGGATATAGTTTGTTAAAATGATGACAAATCAAAATGTTTTAATAATAATAATTATTATTATTCGTAATTAATTGCATATTTAAGTCATCACAGTTAAGTGGTGGTCACCACAGTGAAGAATTTCCATATTTAATTTTGCTTTAATGTAAATAGAAAAAAAAAAAACTATTTTCAATACTTAGTATTCAATTATCTTGTAAATTGCATTAATTTTTAGTTGTTTAATTAAAATATTCTAATTATTTTCAATTAATTATTTACGTCGTACATATGTTTTACATAACATTTAAATTATATATCACGCGGTTGATCGCGCGTTTTTCTTTAATTTTTTTTTTTTACTCCAATTCTTCTAAATTAATTTAACTTTTTTTTTTTTTTTTTTGTATATTCGTTGTAATTTTATTTGAAAAGTTTTTACATTTATTTTTTTTACTTTTTTTGAATCGTTTTTTATTAAAAATTATTATTTTTTTGTTGTTGTTTTATTATACAATGTTGTGTGGTGCTGTTACTGGTGCTTGTTGCTTGTTTGTACTTGTCGTTAATTTTATATTACATTAACTTTAATAGAAAACTAATAAACAAATTTTCCATAATATTATTAAATATGCATTCGTGTGTAATAAAAAATAGAAAATAAAAAAAAAAACATTTTGTATTTTCGTTTGGAGAAAATGTAGGCAAGAAAAAAAAAAAATAAATAATGTTTCGGCCAATAAAGGTGAATAAAAAAAACTTTTTTTTTTTTTTTATATGAAATTTTAATTTTTATGAGCGCTTTATGCGTTGTTTTTTTTTTCTTATTTTTGAATTAAAAATTTATTTATTTATTATAATTGTTGTATAAAGTTCATTTTGTGTCCTAAATAAATTTTCTGTTTACTACGGTTGTTATATACGATGCTGTACGCACATGTTTTTATTTTAGGGTTAAAGTATGGGCGAACGAAAAGTGAATTTTAGAGTTTCAATACTGATTAGAAAACTTATTATTTTATTTTTTTTTTTGTTTTTTAATGAGATTTATGAAGGTTTTTTCCTTATTTATGTAACACTTTTGAAGGTTGTTTATTTACTGTGTATTTCTCGTGGTGAAAAGTAGTTGGAGTATTAGAGACCGTGCCATAGAGGCTACATAGCAGATGCAGTAGCGAAAATTATTATGTTGTGTTGTTGCTACTTGATGTTTAATTATTAAGAAAACATTTGCTTTGAATTTGTGTTTTTTTTTTCCTCTGTTACTTTCTTAATTTATTTTAATTTTATTTTCACTTGGCAACAAGTAAAATTAAGTAAATAATTATGATAATTTTATAGCGAGACAAAGTACGTGACAATACTCCTCTTCCTAGAGGTCGATTAGATGTTGGCTTATTTGGTTAACTGTGTTGTAGCTGTTGATGCTGCTGCTGCTGTTGTTCTTGTTGTTGTTGAGTGTAACACGTTGACGTGCTGTTGTTAAAGCTTAGCAGACACAACACTTGTAGAAATTATTATTATAAAATTTTCTCCCAATTATTATTTTTATTATTCATTAGCGTGTTATTGTCAATTTTTTTTTTCTCTCTTTTTTTGTGGATTTAAAATCAAAATTCGGTTTTTTTCTGTTTTTGTTTTTTTTTTTTATAATAACTTTTGTATTCTTTGTTTTAATTAGTTTTGTTAGGTTTGTGTTTCGTAGGCTTTACCCTAGTTTAATGTTTATTAAAATGATTTTTTTTTAAATTTTGTTTATTATTTAGAATTTAAATAAATACTATAATTATTCAGTAAGGAGGTTAATTATGATTAGTTTCTGATAATGATTATCAATAAATTTATTTACATTGTAATTTGACTTTGTGCTGCTTTTTCTATGTGTTTTTAGTTAATAATAAACTCTCGATTTATTATAAATAAAATAAAAATAAAATCCTTCTCTTTGCTCTTTGCAAAATAATAATTATTTGTTGTCCTTCGAATTAATATTTTGTTGTTTATGCATCATTAATATTTTGGATTTATTAATGTTAATGCCTTGATCCTTTATTATCACTTTAATTTGTTTAAAAAAAAAAAAATTTCCTATATGTGATTTTGAAAGCAAGAAAATAATATTATTAAATAAAATTAAAAAAATAAAACATTTATGTCAGCAATTAATGATCAATTTGTCCTCGTTTTTGTATAATTTTTCAATTTAAACAAATATAAATAATTTAATTAATATTTTTGTTCAGTTTAGGAGTAAAAAACTAGTAATGTATGTACATAATAAAATTTATTTATTTATTTATATATTCTTATGACAAATAAGGTCATTAAAGCGCGCTCATCTCGTCTCTCAATCACATTTATGCTACTCAGAGTTAGTTTGTTTTTTTTTGTTGTTGTTCTGTTCGGAATTTTTCTATAAATTAATTAAAGGAAAAAAAAAAAAAAAGCATTTCAATTATTATTTAATTTTAATTTATTTGTATCAATTATATTTCATTTAAAAATTAAATTTTTTTTGTCGTTTCATCTTAAATACATGTGTTGTTAGAAATATAGAAATGAAAATAATTTTGTTTATGAGAAATTCTATCAACTTGTGTGTTGTGTTCTTTGTTGTTTATTCGTCTTATCAATAAATAAATTTATTTAACATTTAAATGTTTTGTACATAATAGTTGTTATCTCTTTTTGAATATAATTTAATTAATTTTTTTTTAAATATGTATTTACATAGTTTTGAAATTTATTTAGCTGAAACTCGTGTAGTTTTTATTTTAAATATTCTTAATTATTTACAAAAAATTGTTTTTTTGTTTTCTCGTTGGTTGTTTTTAGGTAATAAAATTGTTCGATTATGAACCAACGTTGTATCAACAATGATTTTGTAAAAAAAAATAATAATTTTATTTTGCATGGTAATACAATGGTCCCTGTATTAAACGGAAGTCTACTTAATGTAAGTCTACAGAGACTTACTGTTTTTCTTCTCATCTTATTTTAATTAATTTAATTATTCTGTAGCTACTTACGTACTGCTGCTTATTACATTCTTCTGTACTTGATTTTAATTTTTTTTTTTGTATGTTTTTTTTTTTTTAGGTCAAAGGTTTTTTACAAAGATCAATAAAAGATTTGTTTTCTCTTCTTTATATAAATAAATAAATAAATAAATAAATAATATAATATACATAGAAAACAGAGAAATAAATAATTAATTAATTTATTTATTATAAAAAAATGACAAACAAAACATTAATTTTAATTATTTTTCTAGTCTATTTGCATTAGATTTTTTTTTTTTTTTTAATTGGTTGTCCTAATTTAATTCATTGTAGCTGGTTTGCTTTAATGATAAGAGTGTTTTTTTTTGTTTGCCTTTTTTTTTTTTTTTATTAATTAATTTTATATGATTTATGCTGGGTTATTTTCCTATAATTTGTTTGATAAGCGTTTATTTTCCCATAATTATTTGCAATTTTATAATCTATTTAGTGTGTTTATCCGTTTCTTTGTTGATTGAATAAAATATTCTAATTTTGTATACAAGTTTATAATAGTTAGCTAAAACGTAAGAAATTTTTGAATAAAGAAGAAAATGTTTGACTTAAATGTAGCCAGGCAGGCAGGCTTTTTACTACTACTACTCATTACATGTGATTTGCTTGTTGCAATACATGTTTTTTTTTTTTTTGATTTTAATAACTTTTTTTTTGAATAGGCTAGACATTAATTTCAGCAATATGTAAAAAAAAAATAAAAAATTGAAATAAATAATAAATGAAAAATAAAAAAAAAAAAAAAACAAATTAAATAAAAATTATTTTTCAACCGGTTATCAGTTAAATAAAATTTGTTCGCTTTATTAAATAAAAAAGAAAAGAAGTGTTGTTGCTGCTGCAACGTATAGATTTCTTTATTTGGCTTGTTGTTATGGTTGGGTTGTCTCTGATACTTCTGCTGTAGTTAAGCTGCTGTTTTAACGTTACTTTTGAATTGAATTGACATGTTTTGTTGCTCGCGACTGCAAATGATGCATTCTAGAACCACACATTAAGACAGAAAAAAGAGATGGAAAAGTAAATACAAATAAAATAATCGCGATAATTTTTTTTTTATTATTATAATATTTAAGCAGTGAAAAAATGATTATTTAAGAAAGAAATAAAAAAAATAATTATGAGAAGCTATTGACTGCTTTTAAGGTCAATAGTTAAATTTCTGTCTGTTTTCTAGTCGCGTTTTTTTTATAAAATGTAATGAAAATTAATGAATTAATAATTTTTTTTCTCTTCTTCTCTTATGTTTAATTACAGATCAATGGCTGGACGAGAAAATCGACTTGCCTGTCTTCGAAGATATTCCAATATTAACTGAACCGATTAGAGTGCATGAGGTGAAAGAGCGTGACACAAATACGGAAGAGCTTTTATTAGAATTTGAATCCGTTTTATTAACGCATCTGACACCACCACAAACTCCACCGCAACAGCTTGCTCCAATTACTTTACAACACGTTAGTTATTTATGGTAAAATAGACCAAAGAATGTTATTTAATTTTTCGTTTTTTTAAATATTTTTTAGAATCATAACTATGTTTATCAACAAGATTCATCTGATGATATACAAGAAGTAACACTTTTGATTGACATTCCAACATCATCGTATCATCATGCTCTTAGCAATGAATTTGGAAATAAACAAAATGACGCCGATTACAATATTATCGAACCAGCAACACCGCATAATATTGCTCGTGAAATGGAAATGGTTGAAGATTTGCTACGTTCTCGTTCTCAGGACTTACCTGATCAAATGGATGAGGATGACAGTAATTCTTCTGACTCAATATCATTGCCAAGTTTTTCACCACGCAGCGAGTCACCATACAGCGGTTCAAATTATTCACACGACGATGAATGGATGCCACAATCATTTTCAACATCCTCAGCGTCAACCAGTCAAGTATCATCACCCACATCAAATTGTTCTAAAACAAACTTGAACGGTGTGAAAAAGAAACGAACACGACCGTATGCACGTGGCGTCGAAGATAAAAAAGTAAGAAAAAAGGAGCAAAACAAAAATGCAGCAACACGTTATCGTCGGAAAAAGAAACAAGAAGTCGAGGATATATTAGATATTGAACGTGGCTTAATAACAATACACGATGGACTTGAAATCAAATGTAACGACTTAAAACGTGAAATAAAATGCTTAAAAAGTCTAATGCGGGATATCTATAAAGCTAAAATTGGTTCAAAATAAATTTTTAATTAAAAAAAAACAAATATTTAATTTAATTACATTTTTAATAGTTTTTAATAATAATAATTTCATAATTATTATTTTTTTTTTTGTTTTATTATGCTCTAGAGAAGCGATAATTTTTTTTTATTTTTTTTTTTAAATAATCATAATTTTCTTATAATAAAAGGAAAATCTTTTAACGTAGAATATAATAATAATTTTTAATAATAGAATTAATTAGTAGAGTATAATTTAAAAATAAAAAGCAAGTAAAGCGTTGGCAAAGTTATAAATAATTTAATTTAATTTAATTAAATAAATAAAACTTTTAACCATTCATAATTAAAATAAAATAAAATAAAATAAGAAAATCTAAATTAAAGGGTTGCGAGTAATTACTTTATTACTTACTTTGTAAGTATAATTTAATTAATTAAACAAACAAAAGCATAGAGAATAATTAAAGTAAAGATGTAAAATAAATAATAGAAAACTTAATAAATTATTAATTAAAGCAAAAATGAATTAAAAGAAGGAAAACTTATTTTTATTGTATGACGTTGAAAATACTGAAGTAAAAATTAAATAATTTTTTTTTTATTTAATATAAAAATAAATTTAATTTTTCTTTACATTTTTTTTTTCACCTCACACATTCTTTAATTAATAATTTATTTAGTTTATTTTCTTTGCTTTAATTATAGTTTAGAAGAAAAAAGTAAAAAAAAAATTAAAAACAATGGAAAATATAAAAAGTAGCTGGAAAACTACAGAAATTTTTACGATAAGATCTCATTTATATATTTATTAAAAACAAAAAAAAAAAAAAACTAAAAAAATGTAAAAGAAAACGAAAAAATTTGAAAATTCAAAACCCCGTTTTATTGGTTTGGTGTTTTTTATTATAAGAAATTTTTTCTTTTCCTATTTTTTTTTTTTTTTTCTATTTGGAGTAGTTTTCCATGAAAGAAACAGAAACACAAACAAAATCATTCAAAATTAGTTTTATTAGAATCAATAAAAAAAAAAAAAAAGAAACAAATTTATAAATTTTACATATAAATAACAATAATTAAAATATAGAGATTAAAAAAAAAAAATTATACATATATAAAAAAAAAATACATATTTAAACATAAATTGGGTTAAGGAGGCGAAAAAAAAAAAATTAATTATGTTTATTTTCGTTAACACATAAACTTCTTATGTTCAAATTTTAATATTAATCCCTTTTTGTTATCCTTTTTCCTCTGTTTTTCATATGTGAGTTTTTCTTGAAGAGTGAATTTTATTTGTTGCTTCTGGCTATATTACTTTGGATGGATATTGAAAATGTTATCGAAGCTTTAACGTTTTATTACATAAGCAATGTTGAAAGGAGAATTATTATGTGCAGCAGTTTTACACTCGGTAATACGTTAACAAGTAGATAAGTGACTATTTTTATCCTATGCTGAAAGATTATGTTCCTTAAACATAAAATCGTTTTTTGATGGCTGAAAAGTTTTTTGATTTCATTGGAGAACGCGATCGCACATCCCTACAGGTAGCACAAGTATAATTTTTATTTTTATACAACCTTGCATAACTTTTATCTATGATTCCAACAAATTTTCTATTTAAGGGTAAGCAGTTAAAAAAAAAGTTAAGTCTTTACTTAATAATCGATTTTTTATATGAAAAGTAATTGCAGGTAAGCTAAACACAGTCAAATTAATTAAAAATGCTAAAGACTATATTTGCTTCTTTTTTTTTTAGTTAAAAGTTAGTTTAGTTGTGATGTTTTGAACAGAAATATGGATAAAAGTAAGTTTAATTGCTGTGATTTATGATCATACTGGACCTCTATGGTGAGAATCTTAATTAAGTAGCTTTATTAGCTAAAACTTAATTGATATGATACGGTTGTAATGTTTTATTTAAATTTATTTATGCTATTCACACATTTACACAACACATTACTCTTTAAATAGATTATCCTTAAATAAAAAAAATTGTTACAATTTGTATTTATAGTCTAAAGTAGGTAAGCATTGTGTCACATAAACAGACGAATTAAATAGAATTTTAAGCTTTTATTTACACTTTAATAACAATTTATCCCCCTTGGGAATCAATTTATATTTTTATTTACATCCACCTAATACTCGTCAATTTAAATCACTCAAATTAATCCACCTCAATCGAAGTAGGCGCTTCAACAGTTTTTTTTATTTAAAAGAAAAACATAAAACAAAAAAAAAAAAATCAATAAAATGTGGATAAACAACAAAATGTCACGTTTATGTTGGTTAAATTTAAATCGTATTAGTGTATAAAATTAGTCTTAATTTTGAGCACTAATAGTAACGATTAAATGTTAAAATCGTTTTTCGTAGGTAATTTTTAAAGCTTAGCAAAAATTTTTTATTTTTTTTTTAAATTACAGGAAGTCAAATGAAAAATTTAAATGAATAATAATGTGTTAATTGTGGAAAATTATACTGAAAACGAGGACAATAATAATGAATTACTAAAATGTTGAGTTTTTTTTTGTTTTATAGGATTATCTATCTTTTGTTAGAGAAATGGCGATTCATTGCTATCGTTGTTATGCCTTGGAAAGTATTAGTAGGATTTTGTTTTCTTATTATAAAAGCCATCCCGTTTAACGATAATTAGCTTTTGTTAATTATTTACTAAAGTAATTTATTATACTAAACATGTTTTTAATCAATAAAAAAAAGTAAATTAATTAGCAAACAATTGTGGAGTTTAATTAATTTTTCTTTTGGTTATTATTCCTCAATTTGGTTAAACATGTCATGAAATTCATGGAAAAAAATGTATTATTTTGTTTGAAAAAACTCTTTATAATTGAGCAGGTTATTGTTTTATGAATAATATTATTCATTTTTCTATTATTTATGTTACTTTGCGGATTCTTTTTACTTACTTTTATATTGTCTACATCTTTTTTTTATGTAAGCAACTGAATGTTGGGGTCCTTTTGTTACGCAAACTGCGTCATCTATATTTATTACAGAATAAAAGAAATATTCATAATAAAAAAAAATAAATAAAATAAATTAAGAAAAAGCTTTTATAAATAATAAAAACTTAGATTAGATTAGATTTTGTAAGAATTATTAACGAAAAAAACACCAAATTTGCACTTAGCCTCGTTAATAATAGAATTTGTGTAATAAAAACATTACAATGGTCAAAGCTTATAACATTTGCTATGATTTGGTTTTTTCTGGTTCCACCAAAATTCAAATTTAATTTTTTTTTGCTATTAAATTAAATTATTTACTCTTAATATTCAATATACGTATAAAATAACAAATAAAATAATAATAATAATCCACCTACAACATGTTAAAAATAACAATCCCCTTACGAAAAACAATATTCATATACGAATAGAAATTTTCTTTTTTTCTATCTTTCTGTTTTTTTTTTAAATAAAAGTTTCCTTTTATAAAAAAAGATGAAAACTGTTGCTGGGGTAGGTTTATTTTTTCGATAAAGTATAATAAATTAACTTAAAATGTGCTGTGTATTGCATTTCAATATAGATAAACAAGTTAAAAATACGAAGAAGAGCAACAATATACTGTCAACATGTCTATTGAAAGATTAATGAATTATCTTGTTGTGATTTTTTTAAAGCTTTTCCGATATAGTTGTTGTTGTTAGGTTTAGCTTAAGCTTAAATATAGGAAAATGATTAAACATTATTTTCTTGCTGTTAATTATGATGATTTGAGTGTGAAAGATACAACACAAAACTGTCCCTTTTCCGTTTAGAAATAAACATTTCTCTAATGTCTTATTTTTTTGTGAATAATAAATTCAAAAAAAAAACACCAACAAAAATCTTCATGTTTCCATGTTACCAATAAAATCTTTACTTTTATTCGTTTAAAAATTTTGTTTTAGTTTTTTTTTTTTTCGTTAAATGATATAAATTGTGTTTGACGGATCACGTTTCTTGACACAGTACAAAATATATACGAAAACTTTACTTACCATGGTACAAATAAGAACAAAACAATGAAAAAAAAAAAATAAATAAAATTGAATCAAAAGTAAATTTTATTCACGTTTTTTTTCCTCTTTATTAAATTTTTTATTTTTTTTTTTTTCTGTTCATTGATGTAGTAGTTGTTGGAAAATGTATATTAAGCTAATGTTAGGGGTTGTTCTATTCGTTAGTAAGTTTCTTTTCCTATATAAATGCACCGCACAATGTTTTTTTTTTTTCTTCTTTGTTTATTTGTATTCGTTGCTTAGCAAAAGTAACAAAAATCTGTAGGTTTAACAAACAAAAAAAAAACAATTTTTTTCTTCCCTTTTATCAATCAGCAAACATCATATGAAAAAATACAACAAATACAAAAAAAAATGTATTTTTATCTTCTTTATGCTATGACAAATATATTTATTTATATTTATTTTTTTCTCTTTTAATATTTAATACATTTTCATCTTAATGTTAAACAAAACATAATAATTAACATATACACACATTTGTTAGTATTAAAATTAATAAAATAATTTATAATGGACGTAATGGTGGTAGTACATTGTAATATAATCTTGGTAATAATATACGTTGTTTAATTGGTAATAATTGTCGTTGTGGCCGCTTAATTGCATTCTTATTTTTAACAACTTGTCGTAGTAATTTTTTACCCGTTTTACTTAAATTTTGTGAATTCACCATTATCATTTCTAATTTCATATTATTACCTTTTAATAATAATAAGAATTTTTCTAATTGTTCATCATGGTGTAATGTATAACTATTTATTGATAAAATATTTAAGTTTTTTAAACTAGCTAATGGATTATAGCATGGTGCAATAATACAATCCATAAAGAATTGTGTCAAATTTGGTAATAATCGAACAATATCCTCTAGTAATATATCAAAATATAATCCTCTGCAATTGGATATATTCAACGATTGTATATTTGGATTATTTTTTAAAATTTCAATTAACATAACATTTCTAATGTAGGAATACTGAAGATTTAAATACGTTAATTTTCTGTAATGCAATAGGCAACTACCATTCAAAGACATATTACCGATTAATGATAATTCCGTTAATTCTGTACCACTAACACCATTTATTGTTTTAAAATATCTATCTCTTATATTACAACAATCTAAATTTAATGTTTTTATTTTTCTTAAATCTAAATATTGATAAAAATCCTTCTGGAATGTAATCGAATGCAATTTTAATGTTGTTAAATTTTTACAATATCCATGTATTGACATTAATAACGTTTGACAATTTTCTATACTTAAAAATGCAAAGTAACCACTATAACGAAATCTATTTAAATGTTTACCAATCCGTTCTAGCATTATTAAAACTTCGGGAACCGATACTGTTCTATTGTCACAGGATAAACTTTTATATGTTTTATATGTTTCACATACGAGGTAATTAAACATCGGTGATACTGTTTTCACTGTCATTAAATCATTTATTGTTAAATATGTAAAAATCTTTAATAAACAATCTTCATTTAGTTCTTCGATATTCATCATGTTGAAAAAATCAAATAATTTATTTACTAAAAGTAGAACAAAAATATTATCTTACGAGATTATTTTTTTTTTTTTTTATTTAATTACAAACTTAAATTCACCCACTTACAAAATCGGATATTTGTTTTATCTTATTTTAAATGACTTTATCACTGCAGATACTGTTTGCAAATAATTTTTATTAATTCAATCATACCGTTTGTAACTTAAATTTAATGTGAAATAAATATTTTTGTCATGTTTTTTTTTTGATTATTTTGTCATCAAAGTGGTGGAATCAAATTTTTCTTTTTTTTGTTATTTTTTTCCATTTCGTATTATTATATTTTCCTTTCTTATCAATTGTTAATTGTTATATTTCTGATTTGTTTGGGGTATTGTTGTTTATACTTTTCGTTTTCTTTTATTAAACGTAACTTATACCAGTTCTTCGTTAAAGCCACTTGTTGTTCCTCGAATTATGGTATATATAGAAAAAAAAAAAAAAAAATCAATAAACTCGAGTTGAATTTTTCATATTTAAATAAAAAAAATATGACAAAACGTTAAAGATTTTTGTTTTATTATATGCTTTTCGGTTATTTGTAATTTTTAATTAAACATCGTTAATTTGTTTATTTAAACACTTTTCAAAAATCTATTATTAGTTTAAATTAATTATAAATTTAATAATAATAACAACAGCATCAACAAAAAAAAGAAAAACAAAATTCTACATCATTCTACAAAAATAGAACATTAATCTCCCCTAAAATCCAATATTTATTGCAAATATAAACAGAATAAATCTTTGCAAAAATGAATAATAATATTAATGCACAGGAATATGATTTATAATAGTTTTTCAGTAGATTAAATAACTTCTTCTTTTTTTTTTACTATCATTATTATTATTATTACAAGCTTTAAAGACACTTCTATTCTAAGAAAAGTAATAATTCTTAATAAAAAAAAAATCTTTTTTTTTCTTAATGTTAAAAGTTTAATCTTTTATGTATGTTCACCCTCTGGAATGTTTCTCATACGCTTTTTTATCCGATTTATTGTGGATAAAAGAAAAAAAAACGTCTCTTTATTAAATAAATAATTGATTTTGTTGGATACCTATTAGTAATTACTTGGCGTTAAGTTACAAAATATTTAAGTAGTCAACAGACCAAGTCTATAGTAATTGACATTCAGGCGTTAACATAATTTTTATTTTTTTTTTTTTCAAAGTAAATACAACGCACAGGATATTTAATATATAATTAAAAAACTTTTCCTACTAAAGCAATAAAAATGAATATATTTATATATATCGTAAAAATTGCATTAAAAATAAATAAATAAAAATATGCAAACTGTTTGTAAATTCTATGCGACTCAATGATTTTGTTAATATTTCACTTTTTTTTGCATTTTTATTACCTTATTTAAAGCTTTGAAAGTTCGAAAGTTCTCTTCAAATTATTATTTGCTTGTGGATAAGTTTTTTTTTTTTTTTTTTGTATAATCTTCTTGCAGAGTTTATTACCTTATTCTTCTACAAAGACAAAACCACTAACGCAGTTTATAATTTAAATAACAAACAAAAAAAGAAAGAAAAGATTTAATTTAATTTATAAAATAATACATTTTTTTTCCCTTTATTACAATTCCAATATTTGATTTAAATAAGTTTCACCTAAAATAGTTAAATTATGATTATTTACATTTAGTACTTGTAATTTGATTTGTTTTTTAATTAATAAAAGTAAAAAGTCATCTAAAATTATCATTGGTTTACTTAAATAATAATTAATTGATAAAATTTTTAATTGTTTAAATTCAGCAATTGGATTATAATTTCTTATTGTACAATTATCTAGATATAATTCATATAAATTTGGTAATAATTGTGCTATTTGATCAAGTAATTTTTCAAATATTAAGTTACTACAATACGTTAAATTTAATGATTTTATATTTGGATTATTTTTTAATATACTTATTAATATATCGTTTGTTATTTGACACATTTTTAAATTTAAAAATTTTAAGTTTGTTAATTGTATTAACGCTTCACCGGATAATAATATATTTCCTTGCAATGATAATTCGGTTAGAAGTGTATTGTTTTGACTGCCAAGTATCTCATATAATTTCTTATCATTTATATTACAATTCTCCAGTGATAACTTTTTTAATTTTTTTACATTTACATATCGGCAAGTGTCGTCCAACATTAAATAAAATATTTCCAACGTATGTAAATTTGTACATAGGCTGTATAATGCTGTTAAAAAATTTAATGCATCGATCGGTGGTAATGAGTAACCTCCACGAAATGTAAGAGTGTTTAAATTACATCCAATACGTTCTAAAATCATAATTATTTCATTCATTGGTGTTTCACGAAATTTAAATGTGTAATTCTTAAACGTTTTGTATGCTAATTCTGTTATGTACTTGAACAGGCTTGATGTTTCCTCTATTTGGATTAATTCTGTTATTGTTAAATAGGAAAATATTTTTAATAAACAGTCTTCATCTAATACTTCAATAGACATTTTGACAAACAATAAATTTTGCTAATAATTTTATTTATTTAAAAAAAAAAACAGAATTGGAAATAGAACAAGAATTTTGTTGTCTAAAAGCAAATAAAAGAAAACAATGTTTGGTTATGTTCTAATAAAAATAAAAATATAATAAATTATTTTTACTGTTTGATTTACCAATTGTTATTTTTAAAAACCACACCCAATATATTATCTTTTTGTTAATTAAATTATTATTTGTTAATCCTTTCTATTGTAAAATTAATTATAAAATCAATGACATCAGCTGTATAAAACTATTTTGTTTATGTTTTGATTTTTTTTTTAAATATTTTTCTTTGACAGATAGATATTATGACATATGTCTCCATTATGTGGAGACTTTTTTATTTGTTATTAAATTAAATTAAACTATTATTATTTTTTTTATTGAATTAATTAAGTTTTATTATTAAAAATGAATTTAAAATTTAATTATTATTAAGTAAAACACTTGTTACATGTTTATAAAATAATACTGGTATATATTTACACTAAATACATGTGTATACCAGTAACAAAATATTATTATCCACATAAAACTGGTATAACATTTAGATTATTAATAAAAACCATCTTTTTGGACGTTATAAGATAGAAAGAAATGTTTATTACTTATAAAAAACTATAAATATCATCACTATTGTTAGTAATAACACCTCAGAATACATTATAAATGAATCTACAGCAAAATTTATTGCTGTTACAAATAAAAAAATCTTTTTTTTTTATAGAAAAAATAAAAAAAAAACTATTCTTTGGAAAGTAGTAAGCACTTCTGGCTTTTGCAAAAAGGAATAAAAGGAAAACTTTGCGATAAAAGTTTTAATCTTTTGCATTGACTTTAAATAAAATGCCTTCCAGTAATATTATCTTTATTTTCCTTTTTTCTATTGTGATGTTTAGCATTATTTAATTTATTTTCTTCTTTTTCAGTTCGTACAGTGACTCGATTGGAACTTCATAAATAAATCGGTTCGTCTTGTACTTATCAGAGAAAAACAATTATTTCTATATTACTGAAAACCCTAGTTATGTAATAATTTAAACAAGTCTTTGGGGGCGTTGTTTTGTCACCCATTAAAAAAAGCTAAGTTATTCAGGAAGTTTGTTACATTCGATGATTTATTTACTTAATGAAAGCAGAAGAATTTTTTTTTTTTTTTTTTAGAAATCACTTAACTCAAATATCACCAATCATTTTTTGGTTTTTATATTCCAGCCTTCCTTTTATGAATCCTAATCTTATTACAAAAAAATAAATAAAAAATAGAAACAAAATAAAAATAGATTGTTACATACAAAATGGCCATTAAGTGAGTTAAACACTTCTCATCTTACATTATATTTATCTATGATATGAGATGTCTCCAGAGTCTCTAGTGTGCGTCATCATCTATGCTAAGTAAAAAATGGAAGAAAAGAAAAAAAAAAAGATTAGTTTTCGTCTTATTTTTTTTAAATAATAATAAATTTTCTTTTCGTATAAAATTGCATCCATAAATTGGACTAAAGAAAATTTATTAGAAAATTATAATAATTGCATATCGCTTGGATGATAACAGTAAGTGTAGCTACAGTAGCAATTACAATAATAACAACATGATTATTATTTATTTATTTATTCATTGTTAATATAAAGTTTATCTGCTTATAATTGCTGATATAAAGGTGAGTAGTGAATAGTTGATTTTTCGAAAAAAAAAAAAAAAAATAAAATCATTTTTACACTTTATTTGTAGTAACGGATGAAAGTTTTCTGAATAATATTCTTGGTGCAACAAGTAACGAATATTTCCAGCGTCGTGTAAGTTAATTTTATTATTTTTATTAAATTATCAACTATTAACAAATTAAATAAGCTTTTAGTGTTTTTTTAGCCAGTATACTTAAACAGCTATTTTAACCATTCATATACCCTGTTACACTTAAACAATTTCCGTCGTTCAACAATCGATGATTTGATTTATTACTCTTATCCATCCGGTATTCATTTTATTTTATTATTATTGATTGATTTGTTATTTAAAATTAAAAAAATATATAAAATTGAAGTAAAACACTAACAATGCACGACACAGAATATGATTGTCATGTAATATTGCGTCAAAAGATTATTCAATGGATAAATAAATACATAAAAAAAAAAAAAATAGAAGCAATAAAATAACAATTATTCTCTTAACACCACCAACACAATTCCAATGTAAATCAATTAAATTAAAACGAAATAATAATAGTAATAATAAAAATCTAGTTTAAAAGAATTAATAATTATTATTTAATTGATTAAGCTGATGCTGTTATTGTTGTGTTTGTTAACAATAGTTTTTCTGTTTTTTTTTGTAATCCTCATTTATTTATTTATTTATTCATTGATAACACACAATTCAAATATTAAAAAAATGTGAAGAAAAAAAATTTAATTGAATCAATATCAGAATAATAAAATGTCCACTTTCAATACTCAATTTAATTAAAAAGAAAATAGAAAATAAAATAAAATAAAACTGTGTCCGTTGTTTTTCTGCAACTGTTGTTAGCGGTATTGTACATGTTAGGCGTCCCATTAGACCATTGCTAGAGTTACAATCCCTGAACAATAGAAGAAAGGTAAAAGCCCAGCTTTGTAATAATAATAAAAAAAAAAACCAATCAAAAAGGTAAATCATTTTTCATTTAAAGGAGTAAAAAAAATATTGCTTACAATGTCGCTTTAAGCTTGTTTTTTTTTCCTCGTTTCTTAACAAAAATTATTGCAACTTTGCGTTTTAGATTCTATTTCATAAGTTTTGTTTTTAAAAAAATAATTAATCAATTGATTAGAATAATGAAAATAACAAGACTGAGTGACAGGATTATCTTGCTTAGTTAGTTGCATTACGATACAGTTTTTTATTTTAAAAAATATAAAAAAAACTGCTGAATTGTTATCGTAGCTTAATTAGTCGTTTATTTAGCTTAATCTTAGGGCTGGGTTGATTTATTTTTTTTTATATACATCAGAGATTTTTTTAAAAAACATAGTTTTTGTTGTAATTATGTGGAGATAAAATTCGCTTTGAGTATTTAACCTTAATGCGCACGGCAGGGTTTTAATTTTTTGTAAACTTTCCCATTTAGATATCTTTCTGAAACCCTACTTTCATCCCAAAGTGATGTATTTTAAACAAATTAAGTAAAAAAAATATTGGTGTGGGAATAAAAATCGGATTTTTAAGCCCAATGCGAAAGTCTTTACACAGATTCGGTACCGCTGATACTTTAAACTTTTTTAAGGAAATTTAATTTTAGTTTTACCTGATAATGAAGCTCTCTGAAAGATTTAAATGTTCTCGTATGAAATTTTCATCCATAAATAATTATTTATTTAACTAATTTTTTAAAATTGTATCTTTTCGAAGCTCTTAAACTATTTTATAACGGCAGCAGTTCTATATAATTCGGTTTTTTGGTATTGTACTCAGGTTTAAGCTAAAGTAAATGAGTTTGCGAATGCTAATAAGTTGGTAATTGTAGCAATCTTATGTCAGTGATGATTGAGTCCAAAAAAGCGGCTGTGCTTGTATAAAGAGACTATGAAGAGAGAAGTTGATCGTTTTTGGGAATGTATTTAGAAATTCAATTTCCACCAAAGAGTTTTTCATATATTGAGCGTTTATTATGTGTTTAAATTTAACAATATTCCAATTAAAATTGGTTAACAAGGGATTTGGTAGTCGTTTAACATACACAACGCATTAACAATATTTACTTGTGACAGTGTCTAAAAAACAGCCATCAAATGCCAACATTAAACACGATATTTATCCCTGTACATGAATAAAAATACAGAATGAAAAATATTCATCATTAAAATAATATCATTTCAGTTAGGAATCTGTTAAAGAAAAAAAAAAAAAAAATTAAAATTGTGGAAGAAAAAAAAATTTTCATTATTAAATCAGTGAAATAACCAAAATTTTAATCCAAGTTCTTTCAACCAACACAAATATCGTTATATAAAAATTATTTATTTGCTCGTGGTCGTGGTCGTGGCACCCACAATTTTTTATGGATTTTTTTTTTTTATTTTAACGCATAACTAATAAAGTAATTTTAAACGTAAAAATAATAAAAAAAATATAAAATAAAACGCGTAGACTTTGATTTAAATATCTTATTTAAAGATGGAAAAAAAAAGATGATTTATTTTTTATGATGGAAATTATGATTAAAATAAATAATAAAAAAAAAAATCTGAAATCACGTATAAAAAGAAGAAGAAGACTAAAAGTCCTCTCATTAACTGTGTTATGTGTGGTCGTTTAAGTATTTTAGGGTGCTTTACTGACATTACGCGCTTATTTATTTAACATTAAATAATTTTTTAAACCAACGACGATTTTTCTTCTGTATCTGTCCCCAAGGTAGATGTAAGTTTTTTTTTTTTTTTTTTTGGTTAGCTTCAGCTTCTTCAAAAATTAACATTTCACCTCTTGAATATGGGTCATTAATGGTTAATCTATTCAATTCGTTGACTTGTAGAATACATTTTTTTTTTTTTTATTATTTTTCAACAAACTTTTTTTCTTTTTTTTAGGTTTTTGATTAGAAATTTTTTTTTTGCATATTCCGTACGTTAATTTTCTTTTTCTATTTTAGCGAAAAATCCACAATAATTGTTCTCATCTTGATAAATTTTAAATCCAATTTACAATTTTATGGTAAAAAAAAAGAAAAAAAAAACAAATAATAATAATAAAAAACAGAAAATGGAAAATAATTTAAAAATAAATTTACATAAGTTTTAATAATAGAAAATTGTGAAAATTGAATTAAAAAAAATAAAAAAAATAAATGGACAATTGATGATATTACATTTGATAAATAGAAAATGCCACAATCCACCTGCGGCACTCATCGTTTATTATAAAATAATCTATTTTATCAGTCCGATTTTATACAATTTACACATTATTAGCACACATTGTGATAATAAAACAGAATAACAAAATAAAATTAAATCGCTTAAAGCAGCAGTATTAACAAATGTTTTGTTGCAAAAAAACCAAAATAAAAAATAAACGAAATCAATTAATTAAAAATATTTCAAACAAATATTTTTAATTAAATTAATTGCTGAAAAATTGTGTTTTTTGTACAAATGCTGAATCGTTTTATAAAAAATCCAAGTTATTTTATTAAACAAATCATGTTGTACTTTCACTACAGTAATGGGAGAACATTTATTTGGCTTATTAAAACCACGGTTAGAAGTGGTATTCCATCATCTTCATTTCGAATGGAACTTTAATAGACAGATCAGCTTTCGAACTTCTAACATGCAGTTCCGATGAAACATTTAACTTTTCACTTTAACAGCTTTAATTTTTAATTGACTTAAATCTCGTAATTATAAATATGCAAATCACTTCAGATTCTGCTTTTAGAATGTTACAAAGATTTTATTTCATCGGGATACTCGACTAAGCGAAATCAGAGGTAGAACAGTCGTTCAAAGACGTGCAGTAAATATTCTAAGGTATGCACCGCAAAGTACATAAACGACGTTTTAGGAAAAGCTGATCGTATACCCAATTACCACTAAATTAGCCAAAAATTTCAACACTTCTAGTGTCCTAAAAATGTTAAAAACGATTGAATTAAGTCAATCAATACGTAAAGAAAGAAAATTAATTAAGCTAGAAAAAAACCGACTTAAGGATTTCTTTAATATTTTTGCTATAATTTTCCGTCTTTTTTTTATTTATTTATTTTTTGAAATATTAGATTATACTTTCAAGATAAAATAATAAGAAAAACAAAAAAAAAAATAGAAAAATTATTTATTCAATTCTATCAGCATCGTTTCATGTAAAAAATAAAAAAATTTATTTTCTTTCTTTCTTTTTTTTTTTTATGTTTTATCCAAACAGCAGAAACATGAATAAATATCAAATTAAAGCGAATAAATAATAATAATAATAATAATAATAATAATTCTATACAAGAGTAAATAAATTAAACTAAACTTAAGTTTAAACTTAAGCAAAGTAAAATAATAACGAGAAAAAAAAAAAACGTAAATAATAATGTAAATATTGCTGATGGTTTTTTTTCCCTATTTCTTTCTGTTTCTCTATGCCACGATGTAAAATTTTTCCCGTTTTTATTTTTTTACAATTTAAATTAGTTAAGGAGCGAATAAAATGTATTAAAAATCGAGAAATAATAATAATAATAATAATAATAATAATAAACAAAGGGCTTATATTTTCCAGTAGGAAAAATTCTTTCATTTTTTCTACAAGATTATTTTGTTTTAGCCTTCGATGTTATTTTCCACTGTTCAAACTTTTAAAAGGAAAAGCTTAGTTTCAAGTAGTTTTACACAATAATAATGTAAAAGAAATGCTTAAAGATCATAAATGATCATTGGTCGTGTTATTTTTATGCTTTAAAGTATTTATGAATAATTTTCAGGATAATTTTTTTGGATGAAATTCTTTGTTTAATTATTGTATTTTAGTATTTTCGTATTTTTTCCACCTGAATAAATAGAATTTTACCTTTATAAATAATGTTAACACTTTTTTTTAAAGTTTTTTTTTTTTTTGTCCTAACTTTTAATAAACCAAAGTGTTTTGAACTGATCAGAAATGTATAAAACTTGAATGATTATCTCTGTTGTCATTTTGAAATTCTTTTCTTTTTTTTTTTTTGTAATGTCACAGACGCGCATTTATATGGCTTTTAATGTTACAAGAGAGACAGAACAGAATGTCGGACTGATGTTTCTATTTTAATAAACTTTGATTAGTCATTTTGTTTCTTTTCTGTTGCTTGTTTTTTTTTTTTTTTTTTTTTTTTTTTTTTTGTTTTTAATTAAATAAAGTTTTTTTTTTCATTTCATTTCTTTTGTTGAAAAAAAAATAAAAAAAAAAAAAAAAAAATAGAAGAAGAAAAATTCACATAATTATGTAATAATAGACGGAAAATACTACTTTGAGAAGTTTTTTCTTTTCTTTCTTTTTTTTTTTATATATATTTAATTAAGACGACACAACAGAAGCATAAAGCCGTTTATTATTATTATTATTATTATTATGTTTACGTAAATTAATTTAATTTAAAAATAATAAAAAAAAATATTCCACTAAAAAAGCTAATGAAAAAAGCTTTTTCTTTTATTTTCTGTTGTTTTTAAACTGTTGTTATGTAAGTTTGCCCTTGATTTGTTTTGAGTAATGAAGCTTTTTTTTTTTTCATTTCTTTTTTTGTTAATGTAACTGGCAAATATGTGTGTGTTTTTTTTTGTTAATAAAATTATTTTATTAATACGGAATAATTACAATCAAACAAGTGTAGATGATTGCAGCATGAATCCCATATGCATTTATTGCTGCAAGTTGAATTTAGAGTGAAAAACACACGTGAAATTCTTTCTTTTTTTTTTCTACGTAATGAATGATTTTTGTTCTAAATCACAGACAAATAAATATTTAATTTGTCAGAGCATTTCATTGTAACGTAAGTTAGCATCAAGTGAATATTGCTTTGTGTTTTTCCTTTTTTCAAGAGAGCCAAAATGCTTGACTTGATATTTTGTGATGATTTGCTATGGGTTAGTTCGTTTTGTTGTGGGTGAGTGAAATTTTCCTTTTTTGGTCTCAACTAGTAATGATAATGGTGTTGGGGATAGCATGTTGCTGATTGATACTTGTTGCTGCTTTCATTCTACGTTCTATGCATGTATTTCTATGTTAAAATAACTTTATCCTTCCACCATCCCACCATGGATTTTGTTAATTCATACAAATTTCCTTACTCTAGTTGTTTTTTTTTTTTTATTCTGTTTTCCATCCCTTATATATGTTTGTGTGTCTGGTGTTTTTTATTTTTTTTGTTGACTTTATTTGCGTTGAGATGAAAATGATTATTACGATGATGATGTTGATGATAATGTTTAAGGGTATATTAGATGGGTGGTAATGTACAAGAAGAAACAAAATGTGTTTAAAATAAAAAAAATATCAGAATATTGGCGCCAACAATATTTCTGACGCAAAGCAAAGCTTTTCTATATATAAATATATGTATATTCTCTTTTGTTTCATTTATTTAAGTTTTTTTTTTTTATTTTTTTTATTTCAATTACTTGCCAAGCTTTGTTTAATTTCTTTGTTGATTTTATTTTTAACATCACACTTTATAAATATATACAAAAAAAAAAAAAAAAAAAAAAGAAAAGAAAAACAATTTTGCGTTGGCGATGGTGTTGCTTCTGCTGTTGCTTTTAATTACATTTTATTTTGGTTTTATAAATAAATTTGATAAATTAATTGCATGAGTTTTGTGTGTGTATGTGTGTGTGTTTTTTTTTGAGCATTTTAACATCTGCATTGTTATGTGAAATGATGAATTTCTACAGAAAAATTTGTATTTTTTTTTTTTTCGCTTTGTAACATTTGTGTTATCATCAAAACATTCTCTGTTTGTTTCCTTTTCTTGTTAAAAAGATACAGAGAATAATCTTTTCTTTTTTATTATTATTATTTCATCTAATCAAGCTCTATTTATCCCATGCTTATTTATTATTTATATCAAAAGTAAAATTAAGTCTAGATGATGGTCAATTATATCTCATTTAATCATTTGTTGATTTCATTTACAAAAGTTTAATTGAATTAAAAATGAAATGATAAGAAAACAAAATAAAGAAAAAATCTAGTTTAATAAGAATTCATTTAATTATATTTAAAAATGATAATAGAAAGAAGCAAAGAAAAATCATTCCAATAAAACAGAAAAGCCTAGCAAATCACTGATCAATTTTTACTAAGTAAATGCTCGGAAAATTGTATTTCCAATTATGTTCAAATCGGAAATGTATAATCGAACCATAAACTTGGTTGTTGTTGGTATGGAACTACTAGTTTTGAGTTATGATCAGTGTTATGTCTCTAAGTATAAAAATATTTTCACTGTTTATATAACTCGAGACTAGACTTGAGTTGCTTTTTAAAATTCGTTTTAAGGCTCAGTTTTATTTATAATTCAAGGGTTGGTGGGGTTGTTTACCAGGCTAACGTTTGTAGTGGTTGATTTCAGGATCAAAGTTTTGTAAGACTTTGTAACAAAGTCCAACGTTTGTCGGAGATGTATTTCAGACTCAAGGTTTGCAATATTTGGTAACGCAGTCCTATGTTTGTAGGAGATGGTTTCAGGCTTATTGTTTGTAAGCGTAGGTAACAAAGCCTATTCGGCTACCAGAATGAAAACTAAGTATAGTTGGCAACAAACATAAGTTTCCTGAGGTTGTCCATTAGTTTCATTGCTTATTAATGTAGGTTAGATTACATCAGATCCGTAGGGTAATAGTAAGAAGACACAATGCTTGTTGAAGTTGATAACAAAGTGTAAGATTTTTAGGAGATGATTACCAGCTCCAAGATTTGTTGGACTTGGTTAGATTACATCAGATCACTCGAATAAAAGTTGTTAGTTATTAAAAGAATCAGTGAATTTTATTTTGTTGTCCAAGAGTATAAGTCATAACGAATACATAACAATTCCAAAAAAAAAAAAAAAAAGGAACTGGAAAACACCCTTAATAAACTTCAAGGTATTTACAAAATAAAAACCCCATTCAACAAGTATGATCATATAATTAGGAGAAAAGTTAGAAAATCTAAAGTAAACAACAAGAAAGTCGGTCAAAAAAAAAAAAAAAATGTCTGTTAAGTATGTGCTTCTCTCCATCATCATCAACATCATTATCATAAGAGGAGATTCATAAAAAAAAAAGGACAAACAAACGATATTTGGTCACATTTCTGTCTTAATGATAATAAAATTAAACAATTGTTTACAACAGAATAAATCGCTTTCTTTTCTATACATTTCTTCTTTTTTTTTTTTTTTTGTTATCTTAAAAGATCATCTTATGTTATATTATCTGTTGTTAAGTTTTATCGTTTGTAATTTAACCCAACAGCAAATCTATTTTATTTTATTTTTTTATTTTATTTCATTTTATTATTACTTCACCAAACAATGACTCGTTTATGACATTGATTTAATTTTTTTTTTTTTGTTTTATTCTTCTTCTCGTTTTGTTGATTTGTTTGCTTTTAATGTCCTTTTGCTATTACCATAAAACATATAAATCCTTTATTGGTGATTATGTTCTTTCTCTTTTTCCTATTCATTTTTATTCTTTTTTTTTTTTTAATATTTTCGTTACGCGGTCAAACCGTAAAATAAAAGAATTAAGTGACCACGATTATGTCATGGAAAATTATTTAATTTTATTTTTATTTACGTTTTAAATAATTTAATTGTTTTAAGGATGTGATCAGGATAAATAAAGTGACGTCAGTTGGGTCATTTTTTAAATTAATTTTTTTTTTTATTATTTTTGGTGTTTTTGAAGTAAAATCTTTTATATACTTTACGGGGGTTAAATTGTTAACGATTTGTAAATTACTTGTTATATCGTTGGTTTTTTTTTTATTATTATTTAATTTTACTCAAAATTGGTGTTAAGTGATAATATAATGCGTGTTAATAAAGGTTTTGTTAATAAAACTGTTTAATAATAATCTATAAACCTTTGTTAATGTTTTATTACACATTGACTTAAGGATAGAGAACGTGTTTGGTATTTAACTATCACTTTTCAGTACATTTTAAACGATTTACTTAACTAGGTAGTAATTTTATCTATATAAGGTATATAAAACACTTTTTGATTAGTTTTTTTATTCGCTATATCTCAAAAAACGTTTTTATTAGAGTTTAACAAGGAAAAACTTTTGTATAATTAACGAAAATAAAATCTTTGTATCTTTAACACTTGAATTAGTTAAAATGGTATTGATAGGGATTTTGGCCGAAATTTCAAAAAGTTTATTAATAGGAATGAATTACAACAGAATACTCTTCCCTTTAAACTGTTTTATGTGATTGTTCTGACTGAATCTTACCAGAGATAGTAGTGAATTAAAATTTAAAATTAAAATTATAAAAAAATTTATCATTTTTATAATTTAATTTCATTTAATAATAATAATAATAAGGAGAAGAATTCATGTAAAGCTTTAGCTTATATTATTATTATTATTATTTTATTTATCTATATAAAAAGCCATTAATATCCCAGACGTGTGATCATTATTTAAACGTGACGAAATAACACATTTATTCATATACAATGTATAAATAATATACAAAAGAGAATGATTGTATTTAATTTAAGGACGAGAATAGATTTACTAGTAATATATCCCTAGATTTGTTTATGATTATTTATTTAAAGGAAGAATGGTGAATAAAAATTATTTTGTTGAGTAATAATAATTGATTTTCTATGACACATATTGTTTTTATTAAATAAGATTAATTGACGATATTATTATTATTATTAAAGGCGTATAAATGTTTTTTTTTGTTTTTTTTTTTTTAATAATGATTAAGCGTTGTTTTAATATCACTGTAAAAATTAAATGTTGTGCGATGCATCATTTCCATAACGAAGAGTCACTCAAATGTAACAGATTATTGGAAATGGTACGCAAATTATGTTTTAAATTGAACAATCAAATCATATAATCATTTAACATAAATAAATTCTAGTGATATGAGACTGATAAAATGCTGATTTTAAGGATCTTTAATTTTTTATTACGTTTTAACACGAGATATAATTAGACATCCACAGCTAAATTAATTCACACACCAGAAGCATTCACACACAAAATTACAAAAGAATAAATTTATTAGTGATGCAATTTTGTTAGAAAATACTCTGTAAAGATTACCAAATCGTATTAAACGAACTACGTAATGTACTAAAAGCTACATGAAAAAATAAAGTATTTAAGTCACAAAACATAGCTAAAGCACAATAAGATAACGTAAAAATAAAGCTTTTACTACAATTTCTACAAGTCAAGAAGAGAATTGATTCAGGCAAAAAGACATATAGGTGATTAAAGCTTAGCATTTCTACTGTATAATTCACATTTAACAATTATTATGCCATTGGGTGCAATTGATCCAACTAACCTTAATGTGATTTTCTATTATTTTTCCTCTCTTCTTAAATCATTTATTTGCGTTTTTTTTGTTGTTGTTCTCCTTCATTTAATTTATTATTATTACTCAACAGAATGTTCAATAATTAATTAAACCAAAAAAAAAAAAAAAAGAAAAAAGAAAAACGTTTTTTTAAGCCACTTTTCCTTGTATTTTTCTCTATGGTTCTAATCTAATAAAAATAAAAAAATGATTTTTTTTTTTGCTATTTTTTATAAATAAATATTTATTTATCACACTACAAATATTATTAATAATAAAGGGAAAAAAAAAGCAACAATAAATTTTCTTATCAGTTTTTCTGCACGGCTAAAACGATGTCGATGACGCGCTTACATCGACATCGGTCCGCTCTTTTAAAATAAACACAAACAGAAATTTGTTTTTCTTCTTCTATATTTCGATTTGTATTCAATTGAAATGAATTGAATTGGTGAAATTATTTGTGTCAAAGCACGATAAATTATTTAAAATATAATTTTCGGTTAAAAAAAAAAAAAAATAATAATAATAATAATAAACTTTTAACGAATTTGTATAATAAAAGTGCGTATAATATTGAATTGTAAGCTCATCTACGTACACATTTTATTTAAATAAAATAAACGAATATTTAATATTAGTGATAAAAGCTATAAAAAAATATAAAAGAATGCGTAATAAATTTAGAAACAAATCATTTGTTATTGAATGAGATTTTCTAAAAAAAAAAAAAAAAAAATGTGTGGGTGGCTTAATAAAACATAAAAAAACGAAAAGAAAAAAAAAATGAGAAAATGGTTTGTGTTGCGTTTGATGGAGGCGCCATAAAATAATATAAAAACGATACAAAAACAATAGTAGGAACAAAAAAAAAAGCAGAAGAAGACGACGACAACGAAGCTGCTTTCTCTGCCTGCCAGACAATCAAAATAACTGAGCTTGACATTTAAGCGATTTTCTATCTTTTTTACTCCTTCTGTAGGCAATAAAATAACAAAAAAACAAAAAAAAAAGACGACATTTAAGACCAAAACACGATAAGAAATAAAAAAAAAAGAAAAAGGAAACAATAACAAAAAGCACGTAATACCAACGAAATTTTCAAAATAATAACAAAATTAATACTCGGCGTTCACACAATTCACTCTCTAGCTTCTCTCTAAAAGCTCATCTGTTGCTTTACTGCTTGTTGCTTTTTTCTTCCTTACAACAACAAAATTAAAGCAATTTTTCTTGTTCCTATTGCAAGTTTTTTTTTTTTTTTTTGTATTTTCTTCCAATCGCATACAACCAGCCAACACCAAAACAAGACAAAAAACCTCTCTCATTCATATCGGTTTTTTACAATAGAACAAAACGAAAACAAAAAACAGGGAAATTTCTGTGCCACCACCAAGCACAAACACTGATTAAAAAAAAAATTAAAAATGAAAGAAAAACGTTTATACATGAAAAACCAAACATGTGATGGAAAATGAAATGAAAATAATAAATAAATAAAAAAAAAACAACGAAGAGAGCATTGAAAATCCAACGCCAACACACAAACTCGTTGTATAGTAGTATCGTCAGACGAATGGAAAAAGCAGCCACCATACTCTCCGTTATATAATACAAAAATACCAGAGACTTGCGTTGTTGTGTCGTCAAAATAGCATAACACACATATATATACATTAATATATATATATATATATAAATATAGAAAAAAAAACAAATAGCGAAAAAAAAAGCTCTAACAAGTGGGTATTATTGAGTTTTTTCCTTATCACATATTTTAGTCATAAAATTACTTCAGTTTGTGTTAAACGTGTTTTATTTTTTTTTTGTTTTGGTTTTTGGTTGTGTTTTTATTATATATATATATATATATATATTTTCATATATTTACTGTAACTACAATAAAAAATAAATAAAATTAAAAAATATTTATCGTGGTAATTGTTAATAATTGTAATTAAACAGAAAATTTTTTTTTAATTAAATTATTTTTTGTCAACATTTATGACAACAAACATTGTTTGAATCAAAATCACAAAAAATAAATAAAATAAAAGTGTTTATAGTTTTGATGTTGATACAGAATTATTATTTTAATTAATTAAATCTATTAGGACTCTTGTGTTTTATGTGGTGCTTTGAGAAAGTATGAAAATAATAATTAAAAAAAAAAAAACAAATAAATAATATTTAATTATGCACAAAAAAGGGATGATTATGTTGTGATTTCCTTTATTAAATACAAAGTGATTATGATTTTGTAAATGAAATTTTAAAGGGAAAATTAACTAAATTTAAGTCAACATTATAAATTAATTAATTAAAAAAAAAAACATCACAATGGACCTAAGCAAAGTGTTTATTAACGTAATTATTCATTTAGTGTGAGAAAAGCTTTTAAAAGTGTAAACCTAAATAAACTGTTGTATTTAGTTAAGTCAGTGATTTTTTTTTGTTTTTGCTGAGGTAATTTTACTAAAATTTGTTTGTTTAATTAATTAAGTGGCTTAATTTTATAGAAATTAGTTACTCTAGCTCTAAGTAATCGCGTTCTAATGATAATAATAATCCAAAAAAAAAAAAAAAAAAAAAATAAAACAAGGAGAAAAACCTGCATACTTATTATGCACTAATAAAAATAAAAAACAAAAATTGGGGCAACAAAAAAACAAAAAAAAAAATGTTTCTTCTTTAATCTCATTTTGATTAAACGTTTTTAATTTACTTTTTCCTAGTTTAGTTTAACTTTTATTTTGCAATTTCTACTCCTACTGCTGCTGCTGCTGTTATTACTGCAGCTACAACTACTATTTTCACACTTAAACTTGGTAATAAAAAATAAAAAAGAATAAAACAGAATAAAAAACGATTAAAAGCTCGCTATAAAGTTTACAAAAAAAAAAAAATTCTTCTGTTTGAAAATTCCGGTAATAATATTAATAACGTAGATATGGAATAGAGTTTTAGGTAAAGGAGACGTCTTTAAACAGTCCTCTGTGGTTGGGGATGACGGTTTTATTATTTTAAAATATAGAAAAAATAAGAAAAACCATGATTAACCTGTGTGCAGTGGTTGATTAAAATTCTTATTCAAAGTGATTTCAGTTATCAGAGGTTAAATAAAATTTTACGTTTCTTCTCGATTTTTTTTAAGTTAAAAAATAATAATTAATGAAAGCTTTGTTATTATTAAAAGATATAATTATTTATTAATTAAAAAAAGCTGTTAAAGTAAATTTATTTTTTTCTAAGTTTTTTATAGCTTTTATAGAAATTTAATTGTTATCAACGGAAGTCATTTTGAATTTTTTTTTAATTTTCTATTTTTATTTACTTAAGAAGCGTTTTAGCCAATTTTATGGTTTAATTGATGAAAATATCCTCTACATAGCTTTTATTATTATTTAATAAAAAAAATTTTTTTTTCGAATAAAAAACGTCTTGATAAAAATGCTTTAGTAAACGTAGCATAACACAAATTATTGGAATTCAACACTAGAAAAATATTTTTTTTCTTCTTTTATAATAATTTAACAAAGCGTTAATAATTTTTTTATATTTTTATTCATTCTAAATGCCATTAGTTGGTTCTATACTTGTCAGTGTCATCATAAATCAGTCATAAAATGATAACAAAACACAGCACAACCAAAAAAAAAAAAAACTTTTCACTTTTTTTTTTGCATCGTTTAAATAGCAAATCAAACCAAAACTATTTCCAATGATAAAGTTTTAAAATAAATTTGTTTACAAAAAAAAGAAAAAAGAAAAGTTTTCGTTGGCCTTTTTTTGTCAAAATATAATTGACAGATTGAGGAGTTTTGTAACAAAAAGATTCCTTTAAAAATTCTGTTGCTGTTTTTCGGTTCCTAGTTAATTAATTTAAAGTAACAAGCAAAAAAGTTAAATTTTATGCTTTAACATAATTATCCACTTGGAGTTTTTGTGAAGTTTATTTTAAGAAACTAATGCTTAATGCACTTTACCTGTTTATAAATGTTTCAGTTACTTGAGTTAATTTTTTTTTTTTATAATTTTTTTATTCAGTTAAAATGTTTCTCGTTGCTTTTCTTTTATTAATTAAATGTCTTGTAGCTTTTAAGTATAAAATCATGCACTGTTATTAGCTTAATCAGTAGAAGCGTGTTATCAGTTGGTATTTAAAAAAAAAACTGCAAGTAGTTTGTGCTTTCGGATAATATAGGATTGTCACAGGGTATACGTTTGTTAGTAGCATCGATTATATGTGCAATGTCTGATGCATAAGTACCAGGCTAAACTGACATTATGCATATTTATTTATTTATTTATGGATATACCTTAAAGGCTTATATAGTTTTAAATAGTTTTACCGATTGTCGGAAAAGTAATGGAAATTTTTTATTGATTATTACGGATTTTCACTACAGTTTTTCAATATCTTTTAATTGTTACTAAATTCCACTTTCTACCTCTTCTATAAAGAAGTCTTAAGTCGGTTATTCCACGTAGAAATAATATAATAAATTATAAATTTAATAAAAATTCTAATCTAGTTAACATTGAAATTTAAATTATTTATTTTAACTGAAAATATTAACGAAAATGCAAAGTAAAAATGCTTTATATTCAATGCAAAAGTTTTTTTTTTTTTCTTTTTACTTTTTCGCTTTTTAAATATCCATAGCATAAATATCAAATCAAATTAATAAACAAATAATAAAGAATATTACATTTAACCTTCATAAATTAATTAATAATTATTATTATATTTATATTTATTTATATATTTATTATTATTATTATTTTTTTTTTTTGCTGCTTTATTTTAAATGTAAAAACATCTAGTAGAGAGGAAAAAAAGAACCAACGAAATAACGTTTGCTGCTTTATTTATTTATGTACACTACTGTAAAAAGCAGGTGAGAGAAAGAGTAGTAAAAAGGTAGTAAACTAACTAAAACATAAACTAAAAAAATTAAAAAAAAACAAAGAAAGAAAGACTTTTATGCTTAATAATAATAATAATAAAAAAAAATTCACAATTTAAATTAATTTAGATTATTTTCGGTTGCGCTTAATTAAGGTAAATATAGAATAAATAATTTTTTTTTTTTTTTTTTATAAAAAGCTTTTTTTATTTTATTTATTACAATTTTTTTTTAATTATTAATGATTAATAATAATAATATTATTATTTTTTTTAAAATATATTTTCCTCCTGCTTTTATTACAAAATAAAAAAAAAAAAAGATATGAGAAAATGGGTTTTGCGATTTTTTAGTTTTTTAGTTTTTTAGTTTTGCAAACACTATATGCCTGTGTGTTAGGCTAATTATTTATTTCATTATAAATATAAATAATAATAATAATAAAAAACATTAAAATAAGTAAAAAAAAAAAAAAAATTAACAAATAAACAGGTGAAATAAAAATTACAGGCATACAACAGCCAAATGCAGCACAACACATCGAAACAAAACGAAAAAAGTGAAATAAAATGAAAATTTCATGCATATATAATTTGTGTTCTGTTTCTTTTTTCTTTCTTTTTCCTACACGATTATACAAATAAAATAATTAAACTTAAAATGATATTAAAATTAAAAATGAATAAATAATTTTATTTATAAACGAGTACAGTAAACAAAACTATTTACGGGGACATGTGATAAATAATTTTCTTTTTTTGATGGATACATGAATTGGCAAAGGAAATAAATATAAAAATTGAAGCCCAACACCAAACCCGTATTAAATTTGAATATATTTTTGCTTTGTTTTTAGTTTTTAATTGTTTAATTTACTACCCATAACATAGAAATGGTTCCTGCATTTTGTTGTAACAACCAGTAACAAGCTGAATTGTTTATTTCACATAAAGTATTTTATTTTATTTTATTAAAAAAAAAAAAAAGCACGTGTCGTAAAGTTTTTAAATTTATCTAACATTCGTACAGTGGTTTATGGCTTAAACTTTGACTACAAATGCAGATCAAATTGTTGTTTAATTGTCGTAACGTTTTTTTTTTTTTTTTGTTGTAATATTTGATAATGGTTAAAGCTTTTTTCTACGCTCACGAAGGTTAATTTATTTTTTTTTTCTTTCTTCTAATCAGTTGTTTATTTTTGAAGCTTTTTTCTTTTATTTTTTTAAAATTATATTGCACAGTGCTTGTAGTATTTCTAAGGTAAAGTCTACGACTTTCAAATATTCGCTAGAAAAACCTCCAAAGTCAAGGGTAGATAAGCGTTTTACTTACGAGTAGCTTAAGTAAAATTATTTTATTTTTTCACGTTATTAATAATTAAAAGTTTTACGTTTTTAATATAATTTTCACCGGAAAATGTTAATTAAATTTAAAATTAATTTAGTGTTATTAAAAAAAAATTATTTGTTATTTGCACAGAGCTTTGATTATCCATTTGCTGAGAATTTATCAGTTTATCTTTTTTATTTAATTATTTTTTTTTTCGCTCTATAAGTAAACAGAAAAAAATAAAACAAAAAAAAAAAAAACTCCGGAAAATATCTATTTATAATAAAACTTTTATAATCAAAAATAAATAATTAAATTTTTTTTTTATTTTTTTTGTTTTTATTTAATTAATTTATTTTCGTTTGTTTACTGTATTGTTCAACTGGATAAAAAAAAAAAAAAAGTTAATTTTTTTTTAATAATAATAAAAATAATAAAAAAAAAATATATTTACTATGGTAGCGGTAGTAGTAATAGTAGTAGTAGTAGTAGTAATAGTGGTAGTCATGTAACGCGGATTTGTTAATCAAATTTTGATTAAAACTAATAAAAGAAAAAACACTTTACACGATAACAGAAAAAAAAAAACAACTTTGATAATCGCATTGTGCTTTTTTAATTTTATTTGCATAACCGCAGTACAGCAACTCATTCTTGTGTTCGTGTTTGTTACTAGAAATGCAATGGGCATATAAAGCTATAAGCTTATAACAAAAAAAAAAAAAAAAAAAAATACCAGGTAACAGTGTGTCACACACCACCCCACCTTGAACTTTGAGAAAGAGAAAAATAATAATAAAAATGCTTTTTTTATGTATGTACATAGCACACACCAGATGTGATTTTTCTCATATTTTTTGATTTGTTTTAAGCAAACGAAACAATTTCACTTATTTATGTGTTTTTATATCAATAGATATTTTGATTTTTAATCAATTTTATTATTAATATTAAACAACAAAACAAAAACAAAGAAAAAAAGGAAAGAAAGGCAACAGTGATATGTAGATAATTACAGTGAAGGCGTGTTATTAATTACAAGAGAATTTATAAGTATTCCCACATAAACTGATTACTGCCTACAAAAAATATATATTTTATTTACTCTTATCGTATTATCAATTAATTAAAGTTATTATTATTATAAGAAAAAACAATAGGAAAATATCTTTAAATAGTAAATAATAAATCGCTTAAAATATATAAATAAATAAATAAACAAAAACAAATTAATTAATAAAACAGAAAGAACGAAAAAAAAAAAAAAGGCATTAATCAAAAATTTGAAAAAGGAATGTAAAAGTCTTTCTCTTCATCATTTTTTCTATTAATAACTAATAATAATTTAATTAAATATATATATATATAATAAAAGAAAAGAAAATAGCGTTAAAATAGCAACAAATTAATCAATTATTATTATTATTATTATTATTGTTGTGTGGCGTGGTGGAGGCAGTAGAAGAAAATTCAATTTTATTTTATTTTACTTTTTTGTTGGTTAGGCACATTTATTTGATTTTTTTAATTATTTTATTAAAATTAGAAATAGATGAGGGTGGTCTATTGCGTTAATTATATTATTGACTTTTAATTATTATTAATTTATTGATAGTAGACAAGTTTTTTTTACTTTTCTTTTGGTTTTTATTTTGTTTTGTTTACCCAATAGAAAACTTATTGTTGGCAAAGTTTAATCTTTAAATGCTTACAAGCTTACTCAACCGTACGTTAAATTAACAAATAAAACAAAAGTTTTTTTTTTTAAACGTTTGCTGATTATTTTACATAATTTCTACCATAATTAAACTCTTTCTGTTTATATTACCACGTAAAGCCACGTAAGTGTATCAATAATGTTTCTGCCTACTAAAACAGTCAATCAAAAGAAATGAAAACAAAAAAAAAAAAAATTCCTTTAAAACATCACATTTTCAAAGAACCAACAAATTAAGTAGCAAGGAAACAAAAAATCCTGAAAAGTTCAAGCTCAGATAATTAAAATAATTTTATAAAAAACTTTTTTCTGTGCTTCCTTTTTTTTTTTTTGGCTTTTTAAAGGTATTAACAAATTTTACGCGTTTGCTTTTTAAAGTTTAATTTTTTTTTTATTGAGTTTCCCTAATTTCGAAACGATAAAAAGGGAAATTTTACTCCTTGTATTTTTTGTTGGTTAAATGTCTGTGCGTCTCTCTATTTAACACCAACATCTTTGGCAACAGGTAAATACAAAGGACAACATTCCTTTTCGACCCACAAAAAAAAAAAAAAAAAAAAAATGGGAATGATGAAAAGAACTTTTCCATCCAGCCAGCCAGCCACACCAAACAATAAAACGTAAAGAAAAATCGAAAAGCACAAAAGTTATTTTCGGTCGTGCCAATAACCAATGCTAAACGAATATTCTAATAACGCTTTCGTTATGTAATTTTGTGGCTTTTCTTTTTTTTTCTTTAACGTTTTAAAATGTAATTTATGTATTAATAAAATTGTATAGAATTTATGTGCGTGGTCAATAATTAAGAAAGATCTTTCCCTATACCATTCGTGCATAGCGCGTTCAGGCGTAACTTTATCTTTGTTTTCAGGAAAAGAAAATATAATAAAAAATAAAGAAAATATAAAAAGATATTAAAAAATTATTCAAGGCTTTATTATTTGACATTTTAGGTTGGTTTTTTTTTTCTTTTTTGGTTTGATAAAGGTAGATATTGTCTATTATTATGATTATTATTAGAGCAAGGTATTATTATTTATTGTGTTAACATTAAGTGTTTTTTATTGGTAGAAGGTTGGTTAAATGGTTGGTAAAAAATATATAAAAATATAAAAATAATGGGATAAAAGTTGAATTAAGACAATTTAAATGTTATTTGTTTATAGAAGTTAACTAAGTAATGAAAAATATCCATTTTAACAAAGTGAACAATTAGAAAATGCGTTAAATGTAATTATAGACCTGTGATTCGTTAATTAAGTTTTACATAAATAACTGATGAAATTTTGTATTACTTAAGGGTTGTAACGGTGTAGCAATTGTAAATACGATGACTAGAAATAAGGGTTTCTGTTAAATTAATATTCTGTAGAAGATTTTCAGGTCAACAAAGATTGCACCAAAAATAATTATCATAGGGAATGTTAGTGCTTTTCTCTTTAATTTATTTTTAAAATATAATCCTGAAACATTCGATATGATTTCTTAAACACAGACGGAATCTTACAACAACAAAAATGGTTTTGTTGTTTCCTTCCTTATTCTTATTTAAACTACTCAATACACTAATCAATGTCGATTTCCATCATCATCAAATTATTACCAAAAAAAAAATAAAAAACCTTTATTTCCACATAATACAATAAAACAATCATTTCAAGCAACAGGTAAAAGTAATCGAAATAGCAATACGAAAAAAAGAAAAATCTAATCAATTGTCTAGAAATTTATTATAATAAATAAAATGAAATATTTAAATCAGATTATAAGAGAGGCAAAATGGAAATATTTATTTTTATTTATATATATATTAAAAAATAAAAAAAAGGGAAAACGAAATAATAAAATGATAAGAACATTGATTACAAAACGTAACAAACAAACATATTTGATAATAGAATGTTTCGTTCGTTCATTCGTTCATACGTTCTGTCGTTATATACAAACATATAAAAATAGATAAAATAATGTGGGGTGCGGATAATACAAAATAAAAAAAAAAAAAAAAAAAAAACAAATCATAATACACCGTCATATGAATAATCGAAAGAGAGATCACAGCATAGAATAAATGCTCAACCACCTAGACTTAATTGTTGTGGCAAAAAATAAAATAAAATAAAGACGAAGAAATACCCGTGCGATGTAGTAGAAAGGTTAAGGCTTATAAATCGTAAACCGTTTCGTTCGGTTTTTTAGTTTATTTTATTTGTGAATCATACAAATCAATAAAAATAATTTTTTTCTATAAGGTGGTTATAAATTTGCCCTACATTTTCAATGTGTTTTATATTGGTTACGTATTTGTACTTGTTGTTCAATCATTGATTATTGATCTACGTGTCATCACAGTTTTAACACCACATCAATATTATAATCGAAAAATTTATTAAAAATTTTTTGTTGTTTGTTTCTTTTATTATCTCTAACTAGCAGATTTCCGTGCTATTAAGCCCATCAAATTAAGCTTTAATAAAAGAAAGAAAAAAGAAAAATAACTTTTCGTCAAGTAAAAAAAAAAAAGCTGAAAAGTTTTCATTCATAAAAATCTAATTGGTAAAACAAAACGCTCCTTGTTTCTCCACATTTTTTCCTTTTTTTTTTTTTTTTTTTTGGGGACTGAATTCGTTTCCTTGAATTTTTTTTTTTTTCTTATTTAATGAAATTTTAAAGATTTTTATTCTTTTTATTTATGGATTAAATTGTTGCGTTGTGGTATTTTCAATGGAAATTTTTATTTTTTTTTTCATTGCTTATCAAAATCCCTAATACAGTGTGTAATTTGTGTGCGTTTTTTTCAGTCTTATTATTATTATTTTTGGGATTTTCTGTTAGATTTTAATTAGATTTGTGCGTTGACTTATTTTTTTTGTTGATTATTATTATCTCTAATAAAACAGGAAAAAAAGGATTAAAAAATTTGTTTGATTACCGTAATATGTAGATATATGGCTTGTAATCATTGCTTTTGTTACGCACATACATATAACCATCACTCATAGTGGCTTAAATATTAAATTCTTTGAAATTTCATTAAATAATTAAAAATCTTTTTATCCCGAAAATGTATTTCCACATTAAATACCATTGAATTTGTAAATTTAATGTAAAAAAAGGTGGATTAAAAGTTGTTCACGGTAATAATAGCAATGTGCATTGGGTGCTTTGATGGTAGAACAACCGAATACGAATTAAAATACCGATAATTGAAATTGGTGTTGTAAGCTTCGCCTTTTTTCTGTTCCTTAAGAAGTTTTAGGAACGTATCTTAGATTTAATAACACAGAACTGTGATTCATGTTGCAGTTGCATCAAAAAAAAAATTACAGACTTAGTTCTGTTCGGAGAGATAATATTGAAAACGTGGCAACGTACTTAAATTTCAAGTCATAAAGAAAAGAAAATAAACTGTGAGAACTAAACCCAAGTTTTGTTTTGTTTGAACTAGGCAAGTGAAAATGTCGTTGGCATCTCGAAATTTCATGTAATTTTACCTGTAAAAGATTGTCTTTACAACGACTGTTTGGAAAATGTGCAGCAAGAAATTCCATTGTCTAGCACGGATGAACTGAACAGAAATTCATTTTGGAACCACTGTTGCATTTAAGAATTCAGTAAAAACCCATTTTTAAAACAGAAAAACATACAAAAATCTCCAAAACAACCCCTATTACAATTTGTTGTAATTAAAAAAAGGAACAATAATTAAGTCTTAAGCGTGTTGTACGGTAATTAATTCGGTTCCAACAAACATTTAATTGCGTTTTCATTTAGTTCAAATGAATTAAACGATTGAATACTTATTGAATAAAAGAATCAACATTTATAATGATTGAACTACAATGAACTATGGTGTTTTAATGTGTTTTTTACTTTACTTTATTTATTTTGTTTTTTTTTTTAGTTTTTAGTTTTATAATAGCAAAACACTTGATATCGTAACAGATGTAATAAATATAATTTTCACATTGCAGTGTTTTTAGATTAAATAAGAGAAAACATTTTTGTTTTGTCCAGTGTAAAAGCACAACAGGAAAATGACTAGAATTAAATTCAATTATTATTATTATTATTATTATGATTATTATTACTGTATCAAATACAACATAAAACATAGGATTTAAGTATTTATTTAAGTAGGGGTCATAGACATTATTAAATTGCATTCTGTGTTGATTTAAAGTTTTTTTTTTTTTTAATAAACCGACAATAATTCATGTATTAAACGGGTACAAGAAAACAAAAAGATGAAGTTTCCCATCAATGTACAATTACAACATCAATATTGACTTTTATTATTAAACCAGCAAGAAGTAGAAAAAATTATATTCTTCCATCATAAGGACTCAATTGTTCTTACTCACAAAAACACATACACTTTTGTTTTACTTAACTTAAGCCAAACAAAAACTTTTAAAACGACGAACGAATTGTTTGAAAGTTTTCTTTCACTAATTCTATTTAATAAAAAAGGAGCAAAAAAAAAAAAAATAATAATAAAAAATACAACAAAATTTTCAATAATAATAAAAAAAAAAGAAGTAAAACTCCTTTTTTAATAAGACGAATAATAAACAGATTTATTCCGTGAGTTAATTGTTTTGTATCAACTCGGTTTCTGCTTGTAGTGAAGACAAAAGAAAAAAGAATTTTATTAAACCCAGTTATACGTCATTAAAATCAAAATTAATAAAAAAAAAAGGAAAAATGAAAAATCTATTTTCCCATCACGTTTACGTAATTTGACTAATCTTCGCGTAACACAAAAAAAAAAAATAAATAAAAGTGGAAAAAGTGGAAACAAAACATAAATAATAAGAAACTCAACTCATAACATGACAACCTGTGATATGGCCTGACAATGTCATTCCTTTTATATATAAAAAAAAAAAAGAATTTCTTTAATGTTGTTATGACATTTTACATCCATAATATTTTACAGTAACTTGTGGCAGAAGGATTTTGTGCGTTGATCCTTACACTTTTATAAAAAAAAAAAATTAGTTTTGTCGGATAGGGTGGCGCCCACTTAAAAACAGCGACATAACCAAGGTATAGAAATAAAACTGGTGAATTTTAACCATATGATGGTGACGGTGATGGTATTTTCCCGATGAATACTGACGATTCGATTAAATTCTCTGCATATTTATCAATGAACTTTTCCTTCTATTTTTTTTTTGTTTCCCTTTTATTCCATGCGCCTATATTCACACAACAACATCTTTTCATAATAAATGTATGAGAAAAAACAGCAAAGAATTTTGATTCAATAGATATGAATCTCCTGTTGCTGCTACTTGATGTTTTTAACTTGAGCCCATACCCCATACACTCGTCAATTTATTTTATTTTATTTATTTATTTATTTACTTTTAAAACCAACCTACATAAATTTATATGTATATACAACACTAAATAAAACATATTAAAATTATTCAAGAAAAAAAAAAAAAAAATGAAAAGAAAAAAAGTGAAACGCGTTATGGAGCCAAAAAAAAAAAGTTAAAACCGAACGGATCTATATAATTTTCCATTGATATTTTTATTTTTCCTTTCCCATATATACCCATATAATCTAGAGAGAGTTTTTTTTTTCTTTTTCTATTCGATTTTATTTTGACCAAAATAAAAAATAAGAAATATGAAAAAAAAAGCCCACGAAAATTCTTCAGCAACGAAAGGAGAATAACAACGCACAAATGTTATGAAATAAAACCACAAAAATAGATTTTTTCGTTTGTTTCCTAAAGTATAATTAAAATATTTAAATTTCTCGATTAATAGTTGAGGTTTGTGCTTGTTCGATGGGCTTTTTTCTACTTAATATTATAAAAAAAAAAAATTGTTGACAACTGTTTGATTGCTTTTTATTTTCTTTTTTAAAGGTTCCTCTGCCACGAATGATAAGTCACCTGCTGACTAGCTATGTGTTCTATTTTTAAAGAAAATTCGTTGTTTACGTCTTTATTTAGCTTCTTTTTTTTTATTAAATTAAATTATTCATAAAATGCAATTTGTTTACGTAGAAAATGAGCAAGAAAGAGCTTTTTTGTTGTTATCGTCGTTGTCGTCTACTTCAACTTTTTCTTCAATGGAACATTGACTTTAGACGTTGTGTTGTGTTGTCATTGTTGGTATAATTTGATAAATTTTAATTATAATTTGATTGAATTACTGAGAAAGCAGAAGTTATATAAATAAATTTTAAGGGTTAAAAATAGGTGGTTATATGATTGATTTACTTATTATTTATTTTATTTATGGATGAAGGGGTGTAAATTTAATTTTGTATAAATAATAGGACTAAAAACTATTTTTTTTAATGGGTTACAAAACTACACAGAGATGTATAAAGTACACGAATTTTAGCTTTATGTAGGCACAGTTTCTACAGAATAAATCTGGTTCTACTGTTAAATTTATCTCAGCACTTATTTACCGCAACAAATCAACACAAAAAAAAAACGAATTAAACCAAAGTTTCAACCTTAGAGCGTATTCTCCTAAGATAACCGAAAACTTCTTGAATCTCTTAAATAAGCTTAATTCTATTTTCTTAATAAAAAAAAAAACACCAATAAATAATAATAATTTTCGATTTAAATCCTCAAGAATCCTCATGAATTTGAAAAGAATACGAACCAAAACAAAATGTCTCCTGAGTATTAGAAAATAATTTTTTTTTTCTTTATATTTCCCCTGCTATAATTAATCCAAAGTAATTTTCCACATAATTAATATAGGTAGGCAGGATAGGTGGATAGCATCGCCCATTTTTATCCTTTAGTAACAAAAAATAAAAAAAAAAGTATTGATAATCCATAATTACTTTATAGAGAGAAGCCAAAGTATTAATAATCTTTATATATTGTTTTTTTTTATTCACAGTGATTTAACCAATCTGTGAATAATTTTTCATCATCAATTATTTATTTGTTTGACGTTTTTTTTTTTTTCTGCGTGGGACTTGTTAGTTCATTGTTTTTTTTTAATATCCTCTATCCAATTCCTACTTTCATTCAAAAAATTATTAATTGATGTAATTGATAGCCGGTGATCTGTTGTTTGTTTGCTTGTGCTTTTAATAATAATAATGAAAAAAAAAGTCAAATAAATGATTATTGGCATATTATGCTTTTAACTCGTTTAATATATAAAAAAAAAAAAAAAAAACTTTGGTTTTATATTGAAAATATGTTTGCGTAATGTTAAGTTAAATATACGTGGGTGGTTTGGTTAAGTGGAATTTTATTTTATTATCAACAATAATTGTGTACAAAAGTTATAAATACAATTATTTTTTGTTTAACCGTTTAACCGTTTAAACAGAATTTTCGCTTTGTTTCTTCTAGCCACCAAAAAAAAAAAAAAAAGTGTTTAGTAATTTAACGGATAGAAACGGTTAAAATTGCAAAAAATAGAAGAAAAAAAAAAGAGCTTTCCCTGCTATTTTATTTGTTACCCGGAGAACATGTTTTAATCAGTTGTGATTTTTTTTTTTTTTACTACTGGTATTTAAGTGAAATAGTAATAAAAACTCCTGATTATTGGTGATATTTAATGAATATTATTTAGTATTAGAGAAAAAGTAAATGAAATTTTATTTACGCTTAATTGAATTAAGTAATAATAATAATAATAATAATAATAATTGTTTTTACTTGTTATTCCCTATATAAATGATAATTAAAATACCAGAAATATGTATTTTTAATAATAATAATATTACGATCAGAATGTCAATCAGAATGTGAATAGGAGGAAAAACAATGAGGCAATGAGGAAACGACACACAAAGTAAAGCAAAGCAAAGTAAAGCAGCAAACAAGTTAAAAATCAAATAAATTCATATGAAATTTCTATACACTAATAAACATAATAAATTATGCGTTAAGTAAACAAATTAATGACTTAATAACGTTTGAAGATAAATGTTAAGTAAATTAAAAAGCATAGAGAAAATACAACAACACATCCCATCATTTTTTTTTTTGTTGTTTATTCAAAAAAAAAAAATGGAAAAACAATAATGATGTCGTAGCTAGACTTTCCACAAGGGTTGGTTATATATATTTAAAATTTATTTATTATAGGGTGGCATGTAAACATAATTGTTTATAACAAACTTTACATCTTCTTGTTTTTTGTTGTGCTCAAACAAACAAAACAATAATAGAAGAATATTGCTTAATCGTGTGCGTTTATTATTATCATTTAATTGTTTTATAATTCATTAAAACAGTTTTATTTTATACATCTTTATCGTCTCATCAGCATAATATTATAATTATTATTTATTTTTAGTTACTTGGTCGATGGTAGTGGAAATATAATAATTAATTTTAATGTTGGTGACATAGTTACATAGTACAGCTTTCAGTAAAGTAATGCAACAAGTAAATCATTAATTTCGTTTTAGCAATTTTATTCAAAATACAATAGAAAAGCTTTATGTTATTCATGTAATTAGTGACGTTAATCAAGTAAACTAGCGTTAAAAAAAAGAAAAGCTCTAAATAAGTAATAGCAATGAATAAACCAACTTACTAACCTGGTACCTGGGTTTTTCTTCTAGTCTCTCTTCAGTTCAAGGTTAATAAATAGAAATTTAAATCCACCTACACAAACAACGTTCGGAACATACAGGATCTTTATACAATCCCACCCAAGCTACTCAAGATAATTAAAATTTAATTTGCTAAAAACGTAAATTCTGTGTGCTCACCTTCGTTGTTTTTTTTTTTTTATATGAATACCAAGAATGTTGGTCAAATTCATAAAAATATAACGAAAAAAAAATGCTTTTTTCTTTCCTTCATATTTTTTTTTTACTTTGCCAGCAACAGGAGGAGTAGCAACAGCAATACCGTAGCAGCTTGTTGTGTATTTCAGATGTTTTCTTTTTTTTTTGTTGTTGATAAAATTCTTTATTTTCAACCAACCTTTTCAACAATGTTGTCACGTACAGAATAATAACGTAACAAGTGGCATATATTTGACAAACAGAAATAAATAAATAATTTTTTTTTAATGATGTATAAGAACCAGCAGCAATAATCATATTTATTAAACGATAATTATTTAATAGGGCGTTTAAATGGTAAAACCGAAAAAAAAAAATAAAACAACGTAACCCCCGCCCCGAAACTATTAATGAAATAAAGAAATTAATTAACACAATCCGGCGTTCATGTGGTAATTATGATTATTGGTATTTTAGACAATTTATTGATATGTCTGGTGAAGAAATGTGTTTTATTAATTAATTGACATGGTTTAGGGGATGTATTGTGTAATTTTTATTTTATATTGATAGCTATTACAAGTAATTAATCAGGGAGAGATATATTTTTTTTGTTTTAATTTTCCAGACAGTGTTTTAGTTCAACGAATTTGGTGAATGCGGCCACAAAGATTTCTCTCTTGGATTTTTATGCCTTTAAATTTTATTGAGGAGAAAGATTTAGATTTAAAAATATTATAAAATCATCAAAAAGTATCTTGTAGCATTTAATTCTTCTTGCTGAAAAAATATTCAAATTTATAACTCAGGTTTTTAACCAATTTTTCATCGATTTTTATTTCTTTTAATTAGATAACCAGGCTGCTTTTAAAGGTCCCATAACTCCACTTGCTTTTATTAGAAATCCTAGTTGAACACTATAAAGTTCCACCTGTATATATTCTAGTCGATAGTGGAAAACATTCAAGACTTTCACAGATCCTTTAAGACATCTGCAAAACTCTTTAATTTGCTTAAATAAGGGATTTTCAGTGATTCTGTATGAATTTTGCAAATTAGAGCCTCCTGTGCTACTGTAAAATTATTGGAGGTCACTAAACATATGTAAGCCATATCGAAAAGCCTGATTATTAGTATTTTTCAGGCTTATAACCTCAATAAATCTGGTAAAGATAAACAGAAAAAATAATTTTTTTTTTGTAATTTTACAAGCAAAGAAAAATATTTCCGATAATGTTTCTACCGAAGTTTTAACCATTTAATTTACAATCAACAATAATTACTTTAGTAACAATCATAAATTACATTGATAACAAAACAAGAACAAAAAATAAAAATAAAATAATAATGATAATGCGTTACTAGTTTGTGTTTAGGTAAAAAAAAAAAATAATAAAACTTTTTTTCGTTGACAATAAAAAAAAAAAAAAAAAAAATTCGTTGCCTTTAATCTACGTTAATAAAAACTTTCATCACCTTTACTAATGAGTGGTGCACGTATAATTTTATTAGTTTTCTAGTATCATATACTTAGATGCTTATGCTTTGTATGTTACAAATTACAACCGAATATATATGTTTATAAAAATATAAAACAAAGATCAAACAATCAATGACATCAATGTATGTTTTGATGAGAGTTTTATGTAACTTTAGGCAACATTTTATGGATATTTGATACATTTATTAACACATTTAGTTTATTATTATATGGTTTTATATTTATAGGTGGTATTTAACGGTTTTATTGGTAGGATTTTCTACATTTTATTTATTATAATTGTTCTTTTTTGTACAGAAATAAAATATTTCTTAATGTTAATTTCTAGTGGAATTAAATAATCGAATTTATTATTCGTAGAAGTTTCTCAAAAAAAAAAAAAAAAACTTATCATAATAGTAAAAATTAATGCATTTTGTTACTTTTTATTAGGAAAGTTTTTACAAACAAGAAAAACTTGCTAGCAGCGCTAGTAACTGCTAAAACTTTTATTTAGTCGATTGTGCGCTTCCTGCCTGTCAATCGAACCTGCCTTTCACTATGTTACTCTGTCAAATGTATGTTTATCTATCAATTAACATTCCCTAACTTACATTCACTATTTACCTCTAGTGTTTTTTTTTTTCCAAGCTATTTATACATCTGAATTCCTTTTTTGTTGAATTAAAAACGATAAGGTATTACGATCGGTTACGAACGTAGGCGTTACTTACGTCTGCATTCACATAATAATGCAATCACAAACAGGATAAAATGATCTTTTTTCTGTATTAATAAATGTGCAGGAGTTTTTTTTCTTTCTAAACTGTAAACCTCTTGTATGACCTTACCAAGTAAAATATTCTACTGTACAAAATATTGCATAAAGTTCGTACAGTAAATAAGCACAGAAACCAACGTGCATCATATATTTTAATTGAAAATTCAATTTATTGAACTTTATTATTGTATTCTTTGTAATCACAACAAAAACTCACAAGGATAAATAAACAAAAAAAGGGGTGGATGTGACAAAATAATAATAATAATAATGAAAGAACTACGTAAGCAAAAAAATAACTTTTATTTTATATAACAAGACAAATATCTATTTCTATGTTTAAAGGATGAAAAAAAATTGTCTATGCCACGTGATTCCCAATGTAAATTGATCGTTTTCCCATTTTTCTTCTTATTTAATAAAAAAAAAAATATAAATATATATTTTCCTACAATCAAAACCATGTCATTGGAAATGTTTTCAACTCCTGATTTCATAACAATCACATTCATAACAACAGAAAGGAAAGCAAAAAGCAAACAACAACAAAAAAAAAAATGAAAGGAATCAACTACAAGCAAAATATACATCCACACATTCACACACACACACACACACACCCGTTCAAAACACTTGGAAAAATAAAAAAAAAAATTTAATAATCCAATATTACCATGAACAAAAAAAAAAAAAAAAAAAAAAAACGAAACGAAACAACCAATCGCTTGATTTACTTAAACCGAAAGCTTTGATATAATTTTTCTATCTTTCCTTCTTTCTTTCTTTCATTTTGAACTTTATACACCTTTTGTTATCCGTGTGACGTTGTTTACGCAAGTAAATCCTTTACTTAAATTTATTTATTCATTTTTTATATTCTAGACTTAAATAAAAAAAAATAATTTATTTATACTTTTCCGTTAAGCTTAAGCGTTATTTGAGTACTTAAAGCGTAAGATTTACACACAAAAAAAAAATACATATGTAAATATTATGTGTTATCGTTGTGGTAATCTGTTATTGTTGTATTGGATTTAATTAAAATTAAACTAAATTATTGTCGTACCTACTCGAAAAGTAACCGAAAAGTTTATTTAAACCAGAAAAAACAAGTAGAAAAACTCTGGAAACTCTGGCGACAACATAATGGATAATCTAAGTAACAAATCACCGATCATCTTTAACTGATATCAACTATTGAAAACGCCTACAGTTTAAAAAAAAGTTAACTTTTAAATTTAAATTCCCCTACAATAAAAGTTTGCCAAATTTTTTTTTTTTTTGCCTTACATTAAACAAAAACTAAACTACCCCCAAAAGACATTTATACAGACATCCAAGACTTTTTCTTTTAATTTTTATCAACAAAACTATATCGAATTTCATAATAATAATAAAAAAAAATGTTTTCTTCTTCTATTTTCCAGATAAGGAAATTCAATAATTTTTTCTTCATCCAATAAATAAAAATCCAAAAAAAAAAAAAAAAAAGGATTAAGGGTAATAAAGTTTATAAGAAAATTAAACAAATAACGTAAAAAAGAAAAAATAGATTGATAAGCGATCTTAGTAATCAGTAAACAAAGAAGCAAACTGGAACTCGTTGAAATTCGTTGACAAATTCATTAAAAGTAAAGAAGTCGAAAATATAGAAAAAATGCGTTCAGAATTACCTGGAATCGATATAACAATAAATTTAACACAAAATAATCGACATTTACATCAGCAACAACAACAGCAGCAACAACAACATCAGCATCAACAACAGCATCAACAACAACAGCAACGACATTCCGAAGAAAATCATTTATTAATCAAATCGGAATTTAATGATTTATTTAATTTTACAACAACTGGTACAGGATCACCAGTAACAACTGCAACAACAATTATAACCGATGGAGACAATGAGAATTATTTTATTAATAGTAACAGTGAAGATATTCAACAGCAACAACAGCACCACCAGCAGCAGCAGCAACAGCAACAACAGCAGCAGCAACAACAACAACAGCAGCAAATGTTTCAACAATTACAAAATGTTGTAAACGTTGGTGGACGACCAAGAAGGACTACTAGACGTGTACAGCCGGTGAGTACTTTATTTAAGTATGGGATACGCAAATAAATATCTTTGTGTAAGTAATTTGAATGTTTAGCCCGTAATTCTCGGGGTTTTTTTATTTTGTTACGATTGACTTGTTTAGGATTTTTAACAAGCTTGAACTAAAATGTCAATTTTTTGTATTTCCAGACGTTTTCACTAAATGTTTGAGTAATAAATATGCTAGAGATAACAACCGGTGTTATATGTAATAATCTTGTACATTGAGTAGAAATCTTGACTCTTCTAAGCCTGCAATTCACTGACAATAATAATTCGTCTGTGTTCTGCTGTTCTATTAAAAATACCACGAAACTGATGCAGGGTCAGTGTTTAAATGAGTTTTACTTATCCATGATTATTAATTAACTTATTCCGGATCATTTAATAACTCCATAGTACTTTTGTGTACCGTATTTAAGGGTGTAGCCAATCCTTATTAAACTATTCACACATAGCTTCTGAACAAAGTTCTTAGCTTTGATAGATAGTAATTTCCGAATTATCTTCTATTTGCAGGTACTAAATACCTTAATTAACTATATTTAAATTTTATTATCAATATTTACTGGAACATTAAACTCGTTAAATGTTACCAAAAACACTCATCAACCCTAAATATGCTACAAACTTTTAATATTCACTTTGCAAACGTAAACAATTTTATTTCAATTATTCTTGTATGTAAATAAATAAATAAATAAATAAATAAATAAATAAATAAATAAATAATTAAATCTGTCATTGTTAAAACTTATTATAAACAATAATGAAAATTAATAAATAATAATTTGGAAAGCTTTCGGATGATAACAAAAGAACTAAGGCAAAAAAAAAACCAATTTCGTTAATTAAAATATGGTGAGAAATCAGCAAGAAAAAAAAAAAAAAAATTAAATTTATTTAATAAACCACAAAAAATAATCCCAAGCACCAATTTTAGATAACTCACACCACCCACCTAATTGCTATTATTCTTTATTTTATTATATTTATTTTAATTAGAAATTTGTCTGCTTGTAGATTTATGTCAATTGTCTTCCCTTTATTCGTGTTTTTTCTTTTTTTAATTTACTAAAAGAGTTGCTACAAGTAACAAGAACTTTCTCTTTTGTTGTTCTTTATCGCTGTTCAAATGGATAAACAAAAAACAACAACAACAACAACAAAAAACTGTAAACATTGGGGGTTGATTATTATTGTATATTCATTGCGTATTAGAATAATAAAATTCTCATTCAGTTTTCATCTCTTGAGCACTGTTTAAATCATGTCATAATAATTCATTCATTCATTCATTTTTCTATATTTGTTTAAACATTAATAGGAATCTTACTGAATTTTCTTCTTCTATTTTATTTTCTATTTTATTTTCTTTTAAGGGGTTGGAATAATAACAAAAATATTAAATATAAACAAAACAAAATGTAGAATTAAATTGTCTGGTAATGACAGAATAAGAGAGAAAAGAAAAGAAAAAAAATTGAAAATTTACTTTTATTTTAAAGCTTCCACATTATGTTATTACCCCAAAAAACTGAAAAAAAAAATAAGAAAAAATAAAGATTTATCTTTTGTTAATTAATTACGTCACATTTTTTTTTTTTTTAATAAATATTTTATTAATTTTTTTGTATAATTAATTCTATCCAGGTACATACAATTGATCCAGATATGACCGATTCAAGTTCACAAAGTGATGACACAAGTGGTGGTGGTAGCCGTAGTAGTGGCGGACGTGGCGTTGGACGACCTGTAAATAATACAAATCATGGACAAAATGCAGCAAGACGGCGTCGTGGTGTATTAAATGCAAAAGAACGAAATATACGACGATTAGAATCGAATGAACGGGAGCGCATGCGAATGCATAGTTTAAATGATGCATTTCAGGTGAGCTTCCATTTTCCCAGCCTATAAACAAAGTTTTTCTTAAAGTAAAATCGTAAATACCATGAAAGTGCTAGCAAAAAAAAAATAAATAAATTTCTCAACCTTTTTCTAACTGATTAAAGGTTAAAAAAAAAAAAAAAAAATAAGAGAGAAAATAATTCTGACCAGGATGACAAACCTGGAAATGGATTTCTTATCGGTATTTTTTTTTTTTAATGTTTTCTTAACATAATTTAACGGATGCGGCGATACTAACACAACTTTAGTATATCTATATATAGAGCAAAAGAATCTTCGTAATAATTAATAATTTATTTTTATCTTGATGTACACACGGTTAAAGCTCCTCTTATCACATTACTCACTGTCCGCTATTAATAAATTATTTTCAAAAAAAATTAATAAATAATTATTCAACGTTTTATAGATTGAACTTTCGGTTTGTTTACTACGTTATAACCAGCCTATGCCACCCTTATTTATATTTTTTATTTTTTCTATCATAAATTGTATGGGTGGTGGCTGGATTGATGGCGAGCTACCTTTTAAAAGCATATTTTATTGCTCTATTTAGCCTATCGGTAGTAACTACAGGTACTGTTGCTATTGCAATTGATGCTGTTGTTACTAACCTTAACCCAATTTAAACATTTTTTTTTTTTTAATTGGATTTAATATTCGCTTCATTGTTGAAAAAAAAAAAAAAAATTGTGGTAAAAGTGGAATTAATTGTTTTATATTTTTGCTTTTCTTTTTTTTTTTTTTTTTGTAAATTTATTTACAGTCATTACGTGAGGTTATCCCACATGTAAAAAAGGAAAGACGTCTATCAAAAATTGAAACATTGACATTGGCGAAAAATTATATAACCGCCCTGACTGATGTAATTATATTAATGCGTGGCGAGGAGCCGAATGGTGGTAACAGTAATGTTGGTATTAGTGAATTAATAACATCAGCCAGAAATGGTATTTTACCATCAACAGAAACATTAAATGTTGGTATTATAACGACAGCGACAAATAATCAAAGGGATACAAAATTACTGACAACAACAACAACGATAACAGCGGATGCAGCGGCAGCAGCAGCAGCGGCTGTTGTAGTAGCAACAGGCAATTGTACAACGACAACGGCTACAACAATTGGCACCTGTGGCATTCTTAATAATGCAACAGGTATAATAATAATAGATGATCAAGAAAATTTAGAAACATCACCTATACTAACCACTTCGATAAGAACAACACAAACGGGAAATACAACGTGTTGTCCGATTATTGAACAACAACAGAATAATAATAATAATAATAATATTGGTGTACTCAACAGTGATCAACATCATTCACATCACAATAATAATAACAATAACAATAATAATAATAATAATCATCACCATCATCATAATCATCATAAAACAACAAATCATTTATGTAATAATAATTTACCAGGTAATCATAGTCATAATAATAATCATAATAAACAATCAAATAATCATCATGTTGAACAAAATCTTGCTGGTCATCACCATCATCACAATAATAATAATAATCATGAACAGCAACAAGACAATGAGGAATTAGATTTTGATGAGGCAAACATTTACGAGGATCCATTTCAAATTATGTAAAATGTATTTTTTATTTTATTTTATTACCACTAACTCGTTGTTAACTTTTAAACCACCCACCATTATCCGTGCAAAAAAAAAAAAAAAAAAGAAAACAGATAAAAAATCGCTATCCAAGGTATTAGTAGTCGTAGTGTGATGAATGTACAACAAAATAATTCTTAATAATTTAAGGTTTGTACGGATGGTAAATTATTTAAACACACCAACAACAAAAATATATTTTTTTTTTTTTTTAATTATTTATTACAGTCTCACCTGAACACATTTATTCATTTTGATTTACTTCAGGGTTACTCTCCATAACAATTAATTACTTTAATACATTTCTTGTGGTTACTTAAGAAAAACGAAAACAAAAAAAAATCCACAGAATTAAATTACTTAAAAAAAAAAAAAAAAATGTTGAAGGTGTCGAGCGAAGAATGTTTTTCGTTTTTATCTTTTCTCTTGAACCCTTTTTTTTTTTCACAAATAAATTGTGGGTGTGTGGCTGCGCTTTTTTTTCTTTTTTTTTTTATATACCTTAAAAGGGTTTTTTTTTTTTTTAATCAATTTGTTTGTACATAGATTTTGTGGCTTTTAAATAACATTTCAAAAAAAGAAAAAAAAATTTTTAATTTTGTTGTTTCTTCGTTAATTAACTAATGTAATAAAATTTTGAAATTTATTTAAATGTGTAGACAAAAAAAAAATTAATGAGTGTCAAATTATAATTAAAACATAAAAAATAATAAAGTATTTAGGATAAAATAATAATAATTAGTAAAAGCTTTAGTGAAAAATGTTTTTTTTTTTTTTTTAAATGTGTTTTTAGGTATAAATGTTAAATTAATTAATTAATTAAGTAAGAAAATTTGTGTTTTTTTTTTTTTTTTTAATTTAAAACAGATAAATTAACACTAAATCGATTTGTTTTTATTAAATTTATTTTATATATTTCTTTAAAGCTTATTAAAGCACAGGTAATTAATTAAAAATTAACGCAAAATTTAATTTTAATTTTAAATTTAATAAAAGCTGCTGTGCTGTGCCTTGTAAAAAAAAAAAAAAAAAAATTATTCATTCATAAAATAAAAGCTAAGCTTGGCTTATTATTTAACTTTGAAAAAAAAAAAATTAAATAAAAATGCATGCCGTAAGGCTTTTGTGTTATAAATCCCCCCAAAAAAAAACAAATCGTACAAAGTGTTAAGTTATTGTGGAATAAAAAAGAAAAAGAAAGAAGCGAAGCAGCAAAAAGAGAACAGCACCTGACTTCTTACATATTAAAAAAAAAAAAAAATCCCCCACAAACAATATAACGATTTCTGTATACAGGGTGCGTTAAATATAAAACAAAGTGGATTTAGTATTTGCAACGAAATGTAATTAATTAATTAATTAATAATAGTTAAGATATAATAATTAAGAGTAAATTAAATGAATTAATTAATTTAAACAGTGCTGGTTAAAATATTTGTTCAGAGAATTATTAACCCCGTTTAATAGTTTAAAATATTTGCATAACATACAAATTTCGGATTAAATGTCTTGAAACAGATCATACAATAAACAGAGCAATTAAAAGCTACTCAAATCGTGTTAGAATCATTAATCTTTACAATGAGTGATTAAGCTTTAATAAAAAAAAAAAAAATCACCCCCAAATCACAAAATTTTATTGATTTTTGCAAATAAAATCAAAAAAAAGGAGCAAAATTTCGACTAGAAGAGAAACGGAAATTACACAATAAATTGTAATAAAAAATGTAACAACACACAAAGGTGATAAATGTTTACATATTTGTGCGTGTGTTTCCTGTGCTTATTTTATTTTATATATACAAAAAAAATTCTTGACAAATTATCCTCAACGTTTATCTTAAAAGAAGACCAAAAACTTTTACGTTAGCAAGGGAAAAGGAAATGCTAATTAGAAGCTAATTTAATTCTGAATATTTTCTAGTTTTTCGTTTTTATTTTTAAGACAGAAAATCGTGTTATTAAATAAAATATTTAATTATAGCCAGAGTGTTGTGCCATCAAACGTCTTCTAGAAAAAAAAAACGCAAAAGAATTCGTTAGCGTTGATTCAAATGTTAATAACAGAAAAATACCAGAGAAAGTCTAAAGATTTTATTAGTTTTCGATAATTTTTAACGAAAATAATTGTGCAAAGCTAATCAAATAGAGAAATAAAGTTCACGCAAAATAACCAGGCGCCTCCATCGTAGTAAGGAATTTTTTTTTTTTTTTTTTTTTTTTTCAATTTAATTTTTCTTTCAAAATAAATGGAGTTTGATGGTTAAAATGACATGGAAATAATAGAAAAGTTTTTAAGAAAATTATATGAACATAAAATTGTCACATGTGGTGAATAGATTGGTTAGATTTTTTAGCTTTTCTTTTTGTCTTTATTATTATTATTATTAATAATATTATTTTACAGCATTAATATCCTTACGAGGATTTTTTTCTTTGTTTAAACAAAATTAAATATGAAAAAGCTCAAGAGAGTGAATAAAAATGTTTTTTATTTTTTTTTTTTTTTGTTTTATTCACCACTGTACGTCCATAATCAACACTCAAGTTATAATTTTATTTTATTTTTATTATTTTCTGTGTGATAAACAGACATTTGATTAAGAAACACACAGCATAGGGTGTATGGAAATGGTATGAAAAATATAAACTGCTAGACATAAGGAGCAAAACTAAACATAATCAAGAGTAAACAAAAAAATAAAAAAAAGAAAAGAAAAAACAAAGATCCATAAACAAGATTAAATAAAATAGCCAAAAAGATCTATCTCGATAAATATTATTACATATTATAGCTTATTAAGGGAGAAAATTGCATTTACTATAGTCATCAAAATGTATTTTTCCTTTTCTTTTCTTTTTTTGTTTTTAAGTAAAAGTGAAATAAAGGAAAAACACAAAAAAAAAGAAAAAAACCAAACCAAACCATGGGACATTAGCCCAATTTATTTCCTTTTTTTTTTTTGTGTTTTAATTTAATTTTCTCTCTATTCCCTTCAAGAGTTCTTTATTCTATTTCATCATTGGAATTTTATAAAAGTAATTAAATTATTAAATATTAGCCAGTGTAATGGAATAACTAAGGTAAATAAAGTGAAAATCTGTGATTAAATAATTTTTTGTCGGTTATAAAATTATTGTTTGTACTGCTGGTTGACAACATACCGGCGCATTTATTATTTTTCTTTATAAAACATTTAAAATAATTATTATTTTTGTTTTAATTAAATTACTTAATAAAATAATGTATTTTTCCTTTAATAATAAAAAAACTTAAGAAAACTTATAGTGAATAATAATTAAATTTTTATATTATATATGTCTGTGTTTGTACACACCCCTGTCTATAGTTTTCTTTCTTATTATTATTATTATTATTATTATTATTATTATTTTACTCTTAGCTTATTAAATTATTTATTAATTTTCCTCCCTTTATTTTGCTATTCTATTTTGCTTTTAAAACTAATAATAAACTAGACTAAGATGCTGTAAAAAAAAGAATAGAAAAAAATTAAATCTAAAGAGAATTTTTTTCGTTATGTTTTTATAGCTAAAATATTGATGTAATTAGTGAAAAAATAAAAAAAAATATTAATTAAATTAAATTAAGTAAATAAAATAAATATTAATGTAAATATAGTAATAAAATTAAAATTAAAAAGAAAAAAATTGTAATTGGAGAAAATGTAAATTAAGAGACAAACAAAAAAAAAAAAATGGAAATAAATAAAAAAAATTAAAAGAACTGAAATCAAGCCAAAACAAATTAAATTTTAAAATTATTTAGTTAATTATTAGAAAAATTAAGAATTATTCTATACAACAAGTATAGTTTTAAATGTTATTTATAAATTAAAACAATTAATTAAAAAGTCAATAAAAATGTAATTAAATTAACAAAAACGATAAATTTTTTGTTTGACACTAATTGAAGATCACTAATCTATATTTACTATATGTAATAAAAAATAAGGAAAAAAAAAATTCAATTACCATACAAGCACTCTTTATTAACCTTTAATCAAATTTGCTTTTAACAATTACAAAAATTAACAAGAAAAGAAAAGAAAAGAAAAAAAACCTTAAAGTACAGACAAACAAAAAAATAATTTTTACCTATTGCTCACGGCAAATATTAAATTTTAATAACAACTGCTATGTATGTAGGTGCGTATTAACAACGCATAAAATTAATATTAAATTATGTAGAAAAATTAAATTAAATTTAAATAAATAAATTTAAAAATACTTAATACGGGTTGTTGGTTGGTTTTAATTAAATTAATAATTAATTTTCTCCCATTTCTTTTTATTTTATTCAGACATTTTTTCATTAACATCCTGTTCATCGGTATCATCATCAAATATATTCATTTTGAATGACAACATTTTACAATCCAAGGTACGTAGATTAACAACAGCAATGGATTGTGTATTACTAAATGATGGTATACATATTAAACGTGTTTTATCACCATTCTCCCGTGTATATAATTCTGTTTGAAATTTTGGCATATTACCAGCAAAATATACATGCGGTTGTTCATCAATAATAAACGGATCATTATCATAATATGGATAACAGGGTAATGTATCCGGACTGGTTGGTGATATATGATTCCATAAAAGTGTCGATTTTAACACATTTAATGGATCTTCTAGATTTGTATAACGTATAATATCGTAAATATTTTGTCCGGATGTACCTAGTATTGTCCGGCCTACATTGTACATAAAAAAAAATACAAATTAATTAATTAATTAATAAAAATTAAATTATCAACAAACCAGCAACTTCGCATTTATAAGGATTTGTAACACATTGAAAATTTTTATATTGATGACATTTCGGTAGAATACAATGATGTAATGGTTGTTGCGGAAGCATATGATTTGCTGGATCAAATTCACCAGACATTAAATCAATAAATACTGTTTTTAACCATTTAAATAATAAATTATCTAATAATTTAATTGCATCAACAATTTCTTGTGTATCAATTGTCTTCTGTTTTGTATAATTATTCGCTTGATTTGGTGCCTTTGCCGATACAGAATTACCAGCAATTATAATACGTACAATCGATGATGATTCCCAATCTTTTTTATTATTGAAACTATTTAAATTACCATAAATCCACTGTTGTAATAAATCTAATGATAGTGGATATGTGTTGTTTGCAGACTGTAAAAAAAAAACATTAATGAAAAATATAGAAAAACATTTCATAAAGGTATCAAACCTGATTCAATCCTGATAAAATAACTAATAATGGTGTTTCTTTTAATTCAGTTAATGATTTTTGTGGTGAATTATCATAGAAAATATAATCTTCAACAATTAATTGTCCTTCATTGTTGGAATATCCTGTTTTTATTAAAGAAATAAGAAAATTAATAAAAAATATTCTCAATGCTATTAGACTTATAATGTTATTACTGGGTATACATCCCATACAGCGATAACTACAAGTCTAAACTATAAATTAAAAAAATAATGTAAAAGATAACAATAAACAAAGCAATAACCAATTAATAAAAGTGAAAAAACATAAAAATTTCGATATGCTTATGAGAGATATAACAAAAAAAACAAAATCAAAATTTTATTACAGTTTATCCACTTACTAGAGTTTCCTGTTTTTAATTAGGAAAAAAATATTAAATTCAAATTAAATTATTTAATAGAAAAATAGAAAGAGAATAAATGTATAACCTAAAATAGCAATAACAATTCCAGTTACAAAATCATCTTTATTTATTTTTCCAATCAATGTAATCCGTTGTAATTCATCTTCTAAAATTATTTTATCATCTTGATCAGTGAAATTTTTACGTGGTGGCTGTGGACGTGTTTGTACTTCCTCTGATATTTCACGTAATATACTTGGTTTTAATTCCTGCAATAGAAAAATCAAATTCTTTATTTAACTGAAAACTATTTAGTGTGAATTTTAATCCACCTGATGTTTGTATAATGTTCCAATAATAACACAAGTTTCTGGTTCATCCTCACGTAAATTACAAATTTTCTTTATTTTATATTTATCACCTAAAAATAAAAATAATTTTAATTAAATAAATAAATAATTTATAATAAGACAAAGGACAACAAACCCCATTTATTGTTAACACTTTCTGTTAATAATTCTGTCATTACTTTCAGACGAGATGCATAAACATGAGCATATTGCTTCTTGTAATTTGAATTTGTACAATAAAATCTATCTGATTTATTTGTATACGTCACTTCTAGACGTTTAAAATCATTATCAGATTTATTTTCATCGAAATTATGATCAGGAAATAACATTTTTATTATTATTTAATTAAATAAAATAATTTTACTTTTGTGCAACAGATAAACATTTAACACAAACTGTCAAAACAGGCGCTGAAAATATTATTCTAGTGCTTTTAGTACAAAATAGGAAGTCTACACATACTGTTCTTTGGGAACACAAATAGAATTCCTATGTAGCCAACTACAATAATTTACAAGAATTTTTTTTTTGTTTAGTTTTCTTATTATTTTTTTTTTTATTCTTATTTTTATTTCGATTTTATAAGAAAAAAGTATTTTTAAATAACATGTTGACAGCCGGTCGTAGTGTATTTAATTTTGTGCAGCAGCCATTATATACGAAATCAATTTTTTCAAATTCAATAAGATTTGCTGGGCGATTAGCTAAAAGAATGGAGCAACATCAAGTGGTACCTGATGTTATTGCTGTTGTGCCACCGCAGCTAGCAAATATTTGTTATACAAATGGATTATCAGTAACTGAAGGTAATGAGTTAACACCAACACAGGTAAAAGAGCAACCAAAAGTTGTTTGGAATGCTGACGATACCAAGTTTTACACTCTATGCATGACTGATCCGGATGCACCAAGTCGTAAGGAGCCAAAATTCCGTGAGTGGCATCATTGGTTAGTTGGAAACATTCCTGGACGTGAGGTATCTCAAGGTGAAGTTTTGTCTGGATACGTCGGTGCCGGTCCACCAGAAGCAACAGGTTTACACCGTTACGTTTTCTTGATCTATCAACAACCAGACAGAATTAACTTTGAGGAAACAAAGCATATACCCAGCACAACAGCTGCGAATCGTGAAGGATTTTCTATTAGCAAATTCGCTAAAAAATATAATTTGGGTCACCCAATTGCTGGCAACTTCTTCCAAGCGCAGTACGACGACTACGTTCCAATTCTATACAAAACATTTACTGCATAATCATGCTGTACGAAGCAATTTTGGTAGTGATAACCGAGAAAAACAATTTAAAATTATGTAATCGAAAAGAAATGTAAATAAATAAATAAAAAATTTGTTGCTTGTTGAGACAATGATAAGACAAAAGTGTTTCTATTTAAAAATTTTGATATTTATTCACTTTGCAAAGATAAAAATTGACAGAAATTTATCTAAATTTTGAGTCCTTGCATTGAGCGAGTCAAGCTGACCATGTCCCATATAACGAGTTGTCCGTCCAAGCCGGATGTGCTGATTTTCTTGGCGGACGTCTTGTCGCCAGCGTACAAACACACCGATGTGATTGCATTCTGATGAATCGAGTCCAAGCTGGTGTCAGAGTTTTCTGTACGCGAATTACGATCAAGTGACTGGAAGATACGCATTGCTGAAATGGAGCTGGATTCCTTTTTCTGGGATTGATCCAGCTTTGCAGCCAAAGTGATTTTGTTGTTCTCATCGACGTTATAGATTAACGGCACGCAACTGTGTCCAGCGAGTAGAACCAGAGTTGGTGAAATCCATTCGCAACACAAGAATGGCAAGTACTCGGTGTTTATTTTAGATACAACCATACCCGATTTAGAATCACCCACATTTATTGCACTGTCATGACCAACCCAACATATTTTGTTGCCGTCTGGTGAGAAGCTAACGTTTTGGATCCAGCCTCCACCATGCGAAGAGTTTTTAAATTCTGCCATCATTTGACCTAATGGCATTTTATTGCCCCAGGGTGTTGGCGATGGTTGATCCTCGATGTCTTTAATGTACGCAGAGAAAACGCGAACCTTATAGTCCGTGGAACCGGCTACCAAAAGCACATTATTCGGATGCCAATCTAGTGACGTTACAGTCGAACGGATTGGCTTCTTAATATGCTTCGACACCCACCAGTCATTTTCAGATTCAAAGTAACAAACAGATATCAACCTTGCACCAGAACCAACCGCAAATTTGTTCTCCAAAGGTGACCATCTCACACAAGTAGCCGCTCTATTGATACGCAATAAAACCAATGTTGGTTTCCATTTGCCATCATCGCCTTGCGTCCAAACATACGCATTACGGTCTACAGCACAAGTAACAATTCGATTTGTATTCGGTGCCCAATCAATACCCATCACACGTAAATCATGTTGGTTTAAAATATCCAGTAACTTCCAATCGGCTCCTTCACGCTTATAAATGTGAACTTCGTTATTGTTTGGGGAAATTGCAATTTCTGAAACAAAATCGATTGAATAAGTATTTAGTGACCTAATATATGAGTCAATCGGTTAACATACGTGATCGATCCTTGTTCCATGCATGGCATGTAATTGGAGCAACATTACCACCAAACGTATGTCTTTCAGTCATTTTGATTTAGCTTTTCCTCAATCTTTTATAAAAAAAAATATAAAAATAATACGATTTTTGTGCAAAACTAAAAGCAAACAAAAAAATCAATCATAATCAGTGATAACGCGATATCATTTACTGTGGACAACACCCCACAATTTTACTTACTAATAAAAAATGTTTTTTTTTTCTCTATATAAAAATAATACTTTAAAATATATAATTAACAAAATCACAATTTAAAATACGGAGTTATTCGCGGACTCTGGGCCGTCTACACGAATATTACCGTTTTTGTTTATTTAATTTAATAATTAAAATTAAAAAAAAAAATTCTCAGCAAAGGAGATTAATCACCGAAGTTTCACTGAAGTTTTATATATATATTTTTTTTTGTGTAATGTCAATGTGTAATGACTTTTCTTTGACAATGCAGTGATAAAGGCTAGTTCACAATCAAGGCAAATTTTAGTTGCGAATATTTATGTAAGAGGCGCCTTGAATTTTTCTGTTGGGGTTTTTTTTAATTTAAATTTTATTAATAATTTTAATTAATTAATTAATAATTAAATTTAAAAACCGTTTAAATTATTTGTAAATGATTTTATTGTTTTTAAATATATTAAATGTAACTACAAATATAAAATGTATGTAACAAGAATTCACTTTGATTCTCATTTAATTACAAACCACAAATGTTTAAATTAAAACTATTTTAATTAAAAATAATCTTGTAAATAATAATTAATTTTACTTTTTATTTTCAATTATCACCTTTTACACAAAACTAAAATCATAAAATAAAATCTTAAAGGAATAATAATAATAATAATAATTGTAGAAATGAAAATTACATTTTGTTCAATATATTTTGTTATCAGCGAATTTTCTTATAGTTTTATTAATTAATTAAATAATATTAATTATTTATAAATTTTGATTTAATTGGTTTTTTTTTTTACTTTTATTTAATATTTATATATTTTTATTAGTTACTTTATTTTTTTTCATAATTACTTTAAAATTTTTATTTAAATAGAAAAAACTTAATTTTTTTAAGGTTATATTTTTAACGATTTTTATTATATTATATTAGTTAATTATATTATATTAATTAGCAAATGTTCAACATTGCTTATATATATATTTAGGATTTTATATTTTTCTTTCATTTATTATTTATTACTCTTCCTTATTTAGTGCAATTAAATTACATTATTTCGGGCATTTTTTTTAGTTAAAAAAAAATTTTTTTTACTCAATTTACAAGAATGTTAATTATGTTTTTTAATTAATTATTATTAGTAAAGAAACTACATAAATGTGTACTAAAGATACTATTATCGACGTTATGTAATTAAAAAAAAAAAATATCCACAACTCTTGATAGAATCAAATTTCACAATTATCTAGCAAAATAAACTTTTTTTTTTATTATGTCTCAGCATAAAACATAAACATGTTTAAAGCAAAAACTAATCAAAATATGCTTTATTTGTAATTTATATATTAATGCTCAATGATACAAAAAAAAAAAAAAAAAAAACAGAAAAGATACAACAGAAAAATTAATTTTAATCAAATAAAATAATTAATTCTTACATAAATTTTAACAATTATTAAAGAGATCTTTTTTTTTTTTTTTAATCAAAATTTTACATTTTCTATAATATTCTTTTTATTTTTATTTATCATTGTTTGTTTGTTTTTTTTTAATTACATAATTTAATTATTATTGTATGCATTTTATATTATAGTTTAGGTTTTGTAATTAATTTTTTCAATTCAACTTCAACTTTTAATTACAAATTATTCAAGTGTGTGTATGTAAATATTTTATATGATTTTTTTTTGTCTTCATTTTTAATTAAAGAGGAAATTTATATCACTAATAATAATAATAATAATAATAATGAAAATATAACTAATAATAATAATAATGAATGTAATAATAAAAAGAAAAAAAAATTAAATAATTTCCTTTCATGTTCCAATGTTATTGATTTGATTGATGCATTTTTTTTTTATATATATATATATTTTAAATAATAAATATAACAAAATTAAAAATAATATGTATTTTAAAATTATATATATATATTTATATATATATTATTAATAATAATAATAATTATTATAATCATACAATTGTGACTATGTGGCACTTGTTATAGCAAACACAGGACCAATTCTTAAAAATGTACGACGTAACACACTACGTAATTCTGGCTTTAAATCAAAACACATTATTTCGCATAACAAGATGTAATAATTGGATATATGTGCGGCAAACTAAAATAAGAATAAAAGGAAGAAAAAAAAAACATTAATATTTAAAATTTAGAATAAATTAATTCAATAACTAACTCTTTGATCTGGCATCTTTAACAATCTTGTTAAAACTAATAGCAATAATGTGGTCCATGCATCACGATGCGGTTCACTTTGTAAACTTAAAAAGTATTCCAATGCCTCTTTGCACACCATTATTAAACGATTCTCAATGTCAATCCAATCCTTTCGCCTTGTATCATCACCGTACATTTTAAATAAGATTCGTAATACACATGCTAATGATTGTGTTTCCTGCTTTAATAAATTTGGTTTGGCTGTACCTTTAAAGCCCGCCTTCCATAAAACATTCTTCTGCTCTGTATCAGAATTAAAACGTTTGGCAAAACGATGACTTTGCAGGAGACAATCAGTTAACTGTAATAAATGTGGCGTATTTAGGTAGCTGTACATTCCTTGTTCCTCTCTTTGACATTCTGTACTCATTGTTGTGCCACCCGTAAGATCAGCGGTTGCCAGTGCTAATGTCTCTGCATCTTCTTTTTTTGATGTGGCCGGGAAAAACACAATATTATCAATGGTTTGTATTAATTCCAACTGGACAACACATTGTATAAGTAGACTAGAAAAGAATCCATTTTGATTGTGGCTCATATCTGTTTTACCATCTTCAGAATTTAAACTATAAACGGAATGCTGGGAATGACTACGCTTAAGAATTCCATGACGTATTTCACCATTCTCTAAATGATGCTGTTGACGATTACCACCATGGCTATGATTGTTTGCAAAATGAAATTGTTGTTGCTGTTGCTGTTGAAGCGACATTTGTGGATGATTAACTGGATCCGGTTTCCACGTCAACAATGCTGTTGGCAAAGTACTATTAAATATATCCAGCATACATTTACATGTCTTATCCCAGGTCTCATCGGAAAATTTTAAACCATTTGATATAACTAAATTCTCTAGACAATTTGTCCCTGAACGTGCCAATTGCTCATTATTCTGTTGAACGCACCAGTGCAACTGCACGTATAGATCTTTTAACAGCAGTGATCCTAGCATATCAAAATACTGTGTAAACACATCGATTATTGCATATAAGGCATGATTACATGTTGTTGTCATCCATTCGGCTTTCTCTGTATAATGCTCTGGTAATTTCATGTTGTCGAATATACGGAAAAGAATATTAAACAAGTCACGCCACCAATTCGGTTTATAGCTATCACCATGAGTTTTGACAATTTCAAATAAAACTGTTAATCCACGTGTTCTAACATCGAGTTTGCATCGGTTTACAACGCATGATAATGAGAATAACATGGGAAACCAACCACGTACCCATACACGATCTTCTTCTGGTACGGCAACATCATTTTCCATACCTGCATGATCAGCAAATAGATTCGGTGACGTTGCCACACAAAGGGCACATGTTCTAACAAGTCTAATTGCTTCCATACTTGTATCTGGAAATCTAGCATTGCATGCAAATTCTGATAAGCATTTAACAGCGTCCTGGAATGAATCAATCATAACAGAAAACTGTCGCTGATATAAATCCGTTATAATTTTTCCTGTTGTTTGGAAAGCCAATTCTACAATCGCTTCATCGTGATCACTAGCAGCTAAATGAAATACTGAAAATATATTCTTCCATCCTGATTTAATATTATGAGCCTGAGAATTGACCATTTGGGCAACACAACGAACAACCATATCACGTATGGCTGGTGAATTATTTTTCTTCATAATATGCTCAAAAGGCCTTAGGAAATCTTTTTGAAATCTAAAATTTGTAAACTCTCCCTTTTCAATAAACTTCATAGATAACTGACGCAGTGAATCTAATGCAAAAAATGCAATCTCTTCATTTGTATTACAGCCGACAGTATTAAAGTGATCTCCCAACACTTGCCATATACGTGACCATTGCAATCTTATACGGCCCATGTTATAATATGAGATTTCCACAATTTTCTGCAGTGAAAATATTCTAGGCTGGGAACCATTCAATTCATCGAGTGATACCTGACATAGTGCTTTAACAAAGTCTACAATTGCATCACCATCTAACCGTATGGATCCAGTAAATATACGATCAACAGCGACGACAACACTTTGAGAACTCGTCTCCCCAATATGCTCTTTTACACTTGGATCAAGTGCATCTTTATGTGTTGATGGTCCAGATAAGTATTGGGGACGTACACCGGTACCAATTAATTGTGCCAATTCAAGTTGTGATATACATTTAACAATATCTAACCAACTGGTGCCTAAATAATTACCATCTGTATGTGCAACCATTATTAATGTTTTTATTGTATCAATATTTTTAGCTTTCATTTCTGTTATTGGTGAATTTGCTGTTAGTAAGGTGAATCTGGCTAGTGCTTGAACATATGCGTCACGTTCTAATGACATATGGAATATGCATGTGATTCGGACAGCGCATCGAATACCTACAATAGATAAAAGGAATATTATTATAATAAATTAATAAAAATTTACATTAAAATATAGATAAAAAAAAATATTGTTAACACTTCAAGAATAGATAATTAACAAAATTGTGTTAATTTATATTCCGTTTTAAAATAATTTGTATTTTTTATAACAAACTAAATGAATAAATAATTACTATTTAAAAAATGTTTAGTAAAAAATTTAAATTCAAATTTAATTTAATAAAATTTAAGACTCTTATCATGCTATGCACGATAATAAACGCGAAAACAATCCCAACCAAAAACAAAAAAAAAAATAATAATAATAAAGCTTTATGTATGATAAAAATTGTTTACCGTCTAAACAAAGGCTTGCGATTTCCGGATCATCGCAATCTTGTAAGCCAACAGAAAATGCTGCCAAAAATGGTGTCCACGCCATTTTAAACATCGGTCGAACGTGCTCCAAATGTTTTGCCGATGTAAATGGTGATTTAAAATGGGACACAGATTCCATTAGATTTTTTGCTGTTGCTGATATTGCCTCCATTTCCATATTCCATAATAATTTTCGTTTTTTCTCATTCACTATTATCTGTTTGCCCGGCTTATTAAATAATGTATTTTTCATTTTTATTTCATGACCCGCAATTTCGTCATAAATTTGCGATAGATATTCTTCTGGTAAGTCTTTACTATCACTTATGCCTCGATTTAATTTTATGTATTGTTCCTTGGTCATTTTATTTTTAACCTGAGGGGAATGTAAGTCTGTTGTTAACATTATCACTGAAAATGCTAAAACATAAACTGTATCGGCACTGGCAAAAAGTGTATTGCTGGGGTTACAATCACAATATCTGCTTGCAAATTTTTCCATAAGTCTATCAATTTTTTGTGCCTCGCCTGGTAAACGAAATCCTTCTAAGAAATGTCGTAAAGCGGCTACAATATCCAAATCTGCAAAATCCATTGCATCTATATATGCACACATAACCTGTTTGCTATGCTCATCATTGTCACCAACATAATCACCAATTAATGTTTTGTCTAAACGTTCATCTTCGTGTAACCACTTTGCGATATCTTCCACTACGTGACCTAATAATCCACGTTCTTGAAGGAACTGAACACCCTTTTTGGGTTTACGATTAAACATTATAATACCGGTTTCCATAACTTCTTTTCGATGTTTGCGCTCCTCTAGTTCTTCTGGTAAATCAAGAACTTCACGATTACCACCCGCTGTATTAGTACTGCCAATAGAATTTAAACTCAAATTAGATCCTCCATGTGATTTTAGCTCAGCCACTTCTTCTGTGTTATTATTATTCACATTTTTTGGTGGTACAGGTTCGCCAAGAGTTGTTTGCAAATTAGGATTCACATATAAATCTTTACTCCACTCAACCATACATTTTAGAATTGAAACAAGACATTCTAAGCCACGAATTCGCATTGATTTTTCTTGATTCGGCGTTGCACCTAATTCCAAAGCTTGTCTGCCTTGCGCTATTTTCGATAAATCATTTACTAAACGTTCAAAAAGATTAGCCGCAGAAAAATCACAATCATAATTCACGTAAATATCAACAACACTTTGAGCATCCGCGCAAATTCTGGTCAATGCTTGTATTACCATCCATTTGTGTTCAAACGATGAACTGGTTGCTTCTAGAATATTTAGGAAAATTTCTTTAAAGAAAACTTCAATTTGCTTTTTTAGATGCACTTTAAAATTTGATAATAAAGCCACAAATATGGATAATGACAATTCAAACACTTCGGGCACTGAACTAACACCATTCTTCGATAATGCAACGCATAAATACTGTTTTATGGCCATAATAAACATTTCATTTGATCGAAATACTGGTCCAGCATTTTGTAAGATTGACAGCAATAAATGTAATGACAACACTTTTGATCTTAGCTCATGTGATTTCGGATCGGGTGTACCTTCTGGTAATGGTTTCATTGATAATTTACATAATGCTCTAAATACAAGAAACGCATCTTTTTGCAAAATGTGGGTAAATTTTGCTGTTACCACACTATCATTTTCACTATGTGTTTCCACACTTTCCTGTGATGGAACTCGTCGTATTGATGTTGTATCACCCGATAAACTACTCGTACTTCCATCTGCCTGCAGGTCGCCTGACGTTTTATCATCAATTTCACCATTTGGTATTTTTAAACCATTTTCAGAAGCAATTATAGCACTTTCAATTATTTGATCTAAAACACTTTTAACTATTTCTTCCGGTGAGTCTTCATCTTTCCTCTCCTCATTTATGTCTATTGATTTTGCATCCGGACTCATTGGTGATAATACAACTTCATTTACAGTTTGTGAAGTAATTGTTTCAAATGCCTGATTTTCCATACGAGTAAAAATAACATTTAACATTTGAGTGAGGGTTGCGCGAGCAGTCGTTTGATTTATCAGATTTTTACTGGATAAATATATATCGTAGCATGTTCGAACAGCCTAAAATAGTAAAATTAAAATTAAATAATTGTAGAAAGATATTAAAAATATATTTGTAATATACCTGTAGCACTGTTCCTTCGTGAACTTCAACATGTTGCGAAGTAACAACAGTTAATAAAGCTTTAATAATTTGTAATTGAACGCCCTCATCAGTTTGTGGTCCCATAAAACAATTACATATTGTCGTTACAATACGATCAATTAAAAACTTTCCAGGATTTGATGAATCTGGTATACTGCCCGTTAAATGTCCATAAGCAATTAATTTTTGTAAACAATCCAATGCAGTAACAACAATACGTGGCGTTTTACTCTGACATGCCAACTCGAAAGGTAGAAAGTATTTTTCTGCATTAATAATATTAGCCGAGTCATTTTTTGGTAATGGTAACGCAGCAGATGGTGATTCTATATTTTCAATTTGTCCACCTTCTTTAAGTTCATCTTTTATTTCCACTATAAATAACAAATAAATGAAACAACAACAGCAAAAAGGAAAGCATTAAAATTAATTCAATACAGAAACCACACACAATACATGCATAATTAATTAAATTTATTTGAATAAAAAATTAATTTATATAACAATACAATTATTATATTTTTATTAACTAAATTGAATTAATTTTATATTATTCACGTAACATTTTATAGATATATAGATATATAATATATATTTTAATTTATCATTATTTATTCCCTACCTAATGCACCATCACAAGCTTTTTTTAATTGTGAATGATGAGATCGTTTTATGTCCTTGTCGCCAAGTATTTTTTCTAAAGCCCTGACGATAAACATTTCTTTAGTTTTGTTTGAATTTGTTTGCATTTTCTTTTCAATCATTTATTATTTAAAGAAATTGATAAATGTTTATCGATCTCATAGATATTAAATTTTTATTGAATTTATATGGAAATCTTTTAATTAAAAAATTATATTCAGCACTATAATTTTCAGCTGTCACATCAGCCATATTGTGTAATGGTAAATTTGTCAACACATTTTAATTATTATATATATATTTATAATTTATATAGATATCACAGGAATTATCTATTTTATAATATAATTAGAAATTTAATTATTTTAACTTATTACATAAAAACTATAATTAAAATTTGTATTATTTTTAATTATTTATTTAAAATAAAAACGACTTGTCACACCCGTCACGTCAGGCAAATATTCTGTGTAAAATTAAAAAAAAAAATTTCTATACAATGTGTATTGTCAAATATGTGTTGTGTTGTCTTTTACCGTAGGTACTGTAATTTTTTTTATCTCATGAAATTAAATGTGACATCTTTCGGAAAAAATTAAAACTAAAAATTATTGTACATAAAATCAGCTGTTTAATTTTTCTAGTAATTTAATGATGATTCGTTAAATAAACAAACACATTTTGACGGTTCTGCTTTATACGTTTTGACAGATAATTTTTTTTTTTTTTTTTGCGATCGAATTTGATCTTTGTTTGGTTTCTTTTATAACACTTACAATATAAATTACCCGCCCACTGTTTAATTAATAAATAATATTAAACTAAAACCAGTGTGATATAATGTTTATAACCTTTTGTTAATTATTTAAATAAGCATTTTTATTAAAAGTAAATTATAAGCAAACGTGTTGAAACAAATACATATATGAAACAACAACACAGCATACTAATTGCTCTTTAATTATAAAGTAATAATATGACTGATATAAGAAAAATATCAACACCGCCGCCAACATATGCAGAAGCAATGAGTTATCCGACAGCACCACAATCACCTACGCAAGGTATTTATTTTATATTTTGTTTGAGTAAGTAAAATAGTTAATCAATTGTGTTTTAAGGTCTTATGGAGAAAGTGACAGCTACATCAGCACCAGAACATAGAAATATATACATGCCAACATCACCTTATCCACAACCAATTATGCAACAACCGGGATACACAATTCAACAACACGGGGGATATACACAACAACCAAGCGGCTATCCACAACAACCACCAGGTAATTATTATCCAAGTGCACCACCAGCTTCACAAGTACCTCCACCGGGTTTTCTACCATCATACGGAACAATTGGACAAACAACTACAACCACAACCAGTGTCGTTGTACCACAAGAAATAATAATTGTTGGTGCATGCCCTGTTTGTCGTATCGGAATGTTAGAAAATGAATATACATGCTGTGGTGTATGTTGTGCTATTTTCTTCTTTCCCATTGGCATTCTATGTTGTTTAACTATGAAAGATAAACGCTGTACAAATTGCAGTGCACAATTCTAATAGAAAACAATCTAACAATATTTTTATATTTTTATATGTGTTTATCTTATCAATTATTAATTATATTTGTCATTGTTTTTCTTTGAAATATTATTATTATTATTATAAAATTAAAACAATAAAATAAATATTATATTTTCTAGAATGAAATCAATTAAAATGATTAATAATGTGAAAAGAAAATCTCATTAAGAATTGGATAAATAAACTGAAATTCTAATTAATTATTTTTCTTAATTGTATTGTTTTTGCATTCATTATTAAAAAAAAAAGATTTTATTTTTATTTATAAAAATCCAAAAGGTAAAAAAAATATTTTTAATGTGATAAAACAAATTTTATTTTTCTCTCATTATTTGGTTAAAATTTAAATTAAATAAAATTATTCTGTATAAAATATATATGTATAAATAAATATACCAATAAAATGTATAATATAATTAATAAATAAAAACTAAAAAAAACTATAAATACCTAACTTAACTTAATAATTAATTATTATTTAAATTTGTGTCAATGCCACTAATAATTTTTTCATTTTTAATTTTTTTTTTATTTTATTTAAATAATTCTTTATAATTACCATTATTTAGTTGAATTATTAAGATTTAAATCAGATAAATAGATTTTCTCTTATTTTAAATAAGAAATAAAAAAAAAAAATTAATTAAAATGCGTGAAAAACGGTTTAACAAAAATAAAAAAAACTTTACAGCTAAAATTGTTGACGGAACAAATTAGTGAAGGTCGTAGTTAAAAGTATTAAAATGTATTATTATAAATAAAAAATAAAAAAAAAAAAGGAAAACAACTTGATTAGTAAATTGATTTAATAAATAAATTAAATTAAAATAATGATGAAATATTATTAAATGAAGTCAGGTAAGTTTTACAATTTTGGAAAGTAACTAGCAATAAATAAGTTGAATTGCAGGACTATTTATTGCTTTAACTGTGTATATAGCCGCAGTTTTTTTTTTTTTCTTTAATTATTATAATTATTATGGGAAATTATGTTGAAAAGAATGCATTGCATGTTGTTACATGCAGATAGAATCTAGTCTAGTTAATGTTAAATTTTAATTGATTCAATATTATCTGCAAACAAGCTTTTTGTTTTAATTTTCGTTTTTTTTATTATAATTTAATTCAACAATTGTGGTTACAGAACCGCTTAAATGACTTTTATTACTTGTTTTTTTTTTTTTTTTTGATTTTCTTTCTTTTATATCTTAAACAATTATTAAAATGAATTTACTTACTTGGAAACACAAAAGTTTTAATACAAATTAGAGTTAATACTAATTTAAAAAAAAAAAAGTTCCTTTCCTGTTGTAAATATTTATTTATATGCTTAAAAAACACCAAAAAAAAAAATAAAAAATCATAAGTCACTTACGTAAGTTAATACAAAATAAAAATACCATAATATACGAGGTTATTATCAATGAATTTTGTTTAATGAGACGATAACAAATAATTGGAAAGTAATAAAATAAAATAAAAATTACAAAATTAATTTAACCTACCATAACCTACATCAGTTTAATTAAATTAAATAAAAACATAAAACGCAGAAAAACTTGACATTGAAATATAAAAATATATTTTCAAATCATATACATAATTATAAATTAGTTTAATTAATTAATAAATAAAGTTAACAAATTAAAAAGGCCTTAAGTACATTTCTATTAAACAATAATTTGTAATAATAAATGAATAAATTAAGTAAAATCAGTAAATTTGTTAACAGAGTTTAATTACTTCCGATAGTTCCGAATAATTAAACAAAATTTTATTTACGATAATAATTTAATTAGCAATAAATAACATTTCGTAATAATTTTATTCAAAAAAAAATCTTAGTAAAAATTAAATAATAAATTATACTTAAGCCACTTCACTTAAACCAGTTTTATTTGAAATTATGTAAAAAATAAATAAAGTTTTGTCAAAAGCACAAAAATTGTGTTTTTTTGAAATGACGCTTTTACTTAAATTTGTGACGATCATATGGTTACGAATTAATTAATTTTTTTTTTAGTTAAATAAGGCTTAGTTAATCGCTTTTTTATTTATTATTTATAATATAAACAAGTTTTTTTTTTTTTTTGTTTTGACGGGTTTTGTATGAGTAAATTTTGTATATAAAAAAATAAAAAAAACACTGGGATATCCCAGTACAAGGGAAATTTGGAAAAAAAAAAATTTTTTAACTCTCATAATTCTGCAGAAACAAGAATGTGGTGACAATAAAACGTTTGTCGAGTAAATAGTAGAGCAAATGCATTAAGTGGTTATTGCGTCAATAAAGACGTCATTCAAACAATTAATTGCTTTTTATTTTTAACGATAAAACTTCTTCTGAAGAAATTGGTTTTTATGTTTATTCGACAAAAAAAAAAAAAATTATGTATAAGAGATAACAGTTGAATATCTCTTTATTTTAAAATTTTTCTTTTGTAGCTAAATATTTATGAATTAATAAACAAAATTGAATTTATAATGAATAAAATAAAAAATGCTTAATTAATAAAATACTTTCCTTAGAAACTACTTTGTGTATTTTAAAACCTTGATTTATTAGACTTACAAGTATTTTTTTTTTTTATTATTATTATTATTCTACTTTATTTTAATTTACATTATTAATTGTAGGTAATAAAACAAAAAATGTATGTATATGTAGTAACTGACCTACGTTATAATAATAATTGTTTAATTTTAATTTATATTTCCAATCACAAATCATTTTTATTATTCATAAAGAGTTTAAAATCAGTTTGGTTTTATCAAATGATAAAGAAATGATGATAAAACATTAAATAAATAAAAACAATTGATTTACTTAAAAAAAAGAGATAAAAATTCATTGATTTCCTCTATTTGGCTTTGTATTTCCAGACCCCTTAAATTATAATTAATCTTGTATTTACAGATAGATAACTGCCGAAAAGTTTTCCTCTTTTTTATTGGTTAAGAATTATTTAAATAAAACGTTCTAAAAAAAAAGAAAGCAATTGATAAAAAATTCAAAAACGTGACAACCGCATGTCATATTCCGTTGCATTTTTTCATTTTAAAACTTATTTAATTAAGATTAAAAATTATTAATTAATTATATTTAAGATATTCTTGTTTAAATTTTCTTTATTTAATAAAAAAATAAAATCAAATCGTTGAAATTGTATTAGGTTATGCTTTAAAATAAAAAAAAAAAAAAAATGTTCAACAAGACAAGGTCTTTCCGAATCCAAAATATCATAAACAAATCCCCACTTCAAAATAAATAAAAAAAAAACAATAAAAATTAATTAAATATTTGTGATAATTGCTCATTAAATAATGTTTTATTGTTTTTTATTTTTAACTAAAATGCATACAAATAATTTGTTAAATTAACAAACAACAAAAAAAAAATTCTTTTTTCTTTTTCATATTTTTAAAGTTACGATAAAGCCAATCAAATTTTAAATTGAGTTTAATTAATAAAATGCGGATAATTATAGGAAAATACATACAAAAAAAATTAAAAAATAATAAATAAAAATCTAGTGAAATGAAATCATGTTTCAACAATAAAAAAAAAATCACCTTGTTTTATATTTGAAATTGTGAACTCTGGGGATGGATGGGGGATATTTATAAAAACGTAGCGAAAACTAAAGTTAAGCGACAGTTTGTGAACAGAAATCTCAACGGCAATAGCAGCAAGCCTTAAGAGTTTGTTTATTATTTATTATTTATTTTATTTATATATTTATTAAATTTTATAACGGCTTAAAATACGTTTTAAGTAAAGTGCGTCGAACTGTTTGGCTTGTGTTACGTTGATTTGAAAACCATTGAGGATTTAAATATCAATTATAATAATTGTGCTCTGTGATCTATTTGATTGTGATTTTATATTTTTGTTAATGAAAAGTGATTAAAATATTATAAAAATGCCAGCCTTTGGAAGAACAAATGAGGAACTTCAAGTTATTGATGAAGTTAATCCAGTATCTTATGCATGGAGCAGTCCTGACAGTGATCAACAATTATCATCTGAGGACGAGGAGATAATTAATAATAATGGACACAAATATCAAATGAACAATCAATCATCCTCAATTACTGAGTTAACTGAGCAAATAAATGATCATTTGGAAATTTTGAATGAGAATAAAAGATATGCCAGTTTACCAGAGCGTTCGGTTCATGAAAAATTTATTCGTGATTCTGTTGATGAGCTACTCGATTTGGCCGTATTTAATGCGACAAATCGTAGCAATAAAGTGCTTGAATGGAGAAATCCTGAGGATTTAGAAAAAATCCTTGATTTGCCACTCAAAAACGAAGGAGATTCTGATGCAAAATTATTAGATTTATTGCGTGATACAATTAAATACTCTGTTAAAACGGGTCACCCCTATTTTGTTAATCAATTATTTTCCGGTGTTGATCCGTATGCATTAGTTGGCCAATGGTTAACTGATGCTCTGAATCCAAGTGTTTACACATATGAAGTGTCACCAGTTTTTACTTTAATGGAGGAGGTCGTGCTTAAAGAAATGCGAAAAATTGTCGGCTTTCCAAATGGTGTCGGCGATGGTATCTTTTGTCCAGGTGGCTCAATTGCCAATGGATACGCAATCAGCTGTGCTAGATACCATTGTATGCCAGATGTTAAGGTGATTACACAATTTGATTTATTTTGTTCGTTGTTTTCTGCTCGACATTTAAAAAGTTTCTTTTGTTTTGTTTTTATTTATTTGACAGGCAAAAGGCCTTCATAATTTACCAAGAATGGTTTTGTTTACATCTCGAGACTCACATTATTCGGTACAAAAATTAGCATCCTTCATGGGTATTGGTTCGGATAATGTTTACTTGATTGAAACAGATAATTGTGGCAAATTAAAACTTGACCACTTAGGTAATTTATTTTTTTTCATTGAATCTCGAATTAAATAATTTAAAAACAAAAAAAAAAAAATTTATTTGGGTTATTAGAAAGTGAAATTCTGCGCGCAAAATCCGAAGGTGCTTTACCGTTTATGGTTTCCGCAACCGCTGGTACAACAGTATTGGGTGCATTTGATCCATTAGAGGGAATTGCTGACCTTTGTAAAAAATATAATTTATGGATGCACGTTGATGCTGCTTGGGGAGGCGGTGCCTTGATGTCACCTAAATATAAAAAACTATTGAAGGGTGTTGAAAGGTAGGCTGAATATGTTTTTTTTTTTTTTTTAATGCTAATTAAAGCTAAACACCTGCATTTAGGTGTTGGCTCATTAATTATACAAATTAATATTAATTACTTATAATTACAATAATCAACATACCTTACCAGGTAATTATTGATTATCCGCGCGCTCGCGCTTGTGTGTGTGCTAAGGTTAAATAATTAATTAATTCTTGTTTTAATTAGTTTATTGGATAATTAAAAAATTAAAAATCAGAAAAGTTGTCTTTGGCTCAGTTGAATAAACAGATTTTTCGTTGAAAATTTTCAACAATTTTATAACCGCGGAAGTGATAAAGAATTCTTTTATAAAGGATATTAACCTGTTTAGTGTCGTTTCATTGAGGTTTTTGAAATAAAAAAAGCAATTTTATTCCAAAACAATAATAAACAAATCAAGTTGAATAGACTTGAAATTCGAATAAATAAAATTAAAATCCTGATACAAACAAATTTGTACTTGAGAAGTCGTCACGGTTTACTTGTTGCTTTTATTTTATTGAATTCATATAACTTCCGACTTCCTATTAATTACTACTAATTACTATCCACTAATAGCTTAATACAAAGTCTTTTAATACATTTTTTTTTTCTACTTTAAATTAAAATTACAAAATCAAATTTATTATGCGGTTATTGCACATTTTTATTAAATTTATGCAATTAAATTATTTTCACTTAACCTTGAGTCAATATTGGATTTCGTATACTAATAATTAATTATTTATAGTTTATGTTAATTAATTAAATAATCTAATCAATGTTTTACCATTTTTTACCTTGAAAAAAAAAAAATATTTAATTCATTTCACAATTTTATGTTGTTGAAAAACTCAATAAATTAATTAAAAATTTTTTTTATTTTTTTTTGTTATGTAGAGCTGATTCAGTAACCTGGAATCCTCATAAATTATTAACGGCTCCACAACAATGCTCCACATTTTTATTACGACATGTTGGCTTACTATCGAAATGTCATTCATCTGAGGCGACATACCTGTTCCAAAAGGATAAATTTTATGACACAAAGTACGATACTGGTGATAAGCATATACAGTGTGGACGTCGTGCTGATGTTCTTAAGTTTTGGTTTATGTGGCGTGCTAAGGGTACATCTGGCCTCCAACAGCACGTAGAAACTGTATTTAATCGTGTCGAATATTTCACCGATGAGATTAAAAAACGGGATGGTTTCGAAATGGTACTTGAGAATCCTGAATGTACAAATATTTGCTTTTGGTATGTGCCACCAAGTTTACGGGACCAGCCAAGAGATGGTAAATTTTTGGAACGAATCCATAAGGTAGCGCCAAAAATTAAAGAGCGTATGATGCGTGAGGGCACAATGATGGTCACATATCAGCCATTACGAGAAATGCCAAATTTCTTTAGATTAGTTTTACAAAATTCAGCCTTAGATGAAACGGACATGATGCATTTTATAACTGAAATTGAACGTCTCGGAAGTGACTTGTGATAAACTTGGATGTAAATTATTTATTAATTAAGAAAATGAAGAAAAATTATTTTCTAAAGATTTTTAACCCTTTTTTTTGTATATATTATTGTATTATCGCTATTATTTATCTAAATAAAAAATTAAATAAAAATCAAAACTTCACGATTTTTCATTCGAAATGTCCCCAATTGAATAATAAAAAATATCCTTGGAGAGTAAAATCTATAGAACAAAAAAAAAATTTGTTATAAAAAAAACTTGGCAGCGGAGGGATTCGAACCCTCGCCTCCGAAGAGACTGGTGCCTTAAACCAGCGCCTTAGACCGCTCGGCCACGCTACCACATGAAAGTTCAACATTAAAAATAAAACAAATCCATAGCGTTTTTGACTTTATTTCTATTTATAAATTTTCTATGCTCATTATATCAGTTAAGTCAATAGAAATTCATTTTAGATTAACTTTAATTTAAATATAAACCTATCTTAACTAAGCCACGTTATTTAACAAAGAAAAACAAATTGTTTTTTTTTTTTTAATTTAACTTATATAACCAGAAAACTAAAATTAAATATTAAAAATAGTTAAATTCGAGGTAAACAGATTTTTTTTTTTTCTTTAACTGGTTTATGTTAAACTAATTTAATTATTTTTTTGTTTTTTTTTTTTATTATTATTGTAATTAACAAAAATTTACTCAGGTAAAAGTAACAGGTAACACTTTTAAATAAAATGTAATAAACAGGAATTATTATTTCCAATGAAACATGGTCATCAAGTTTAATAAACAAAAAGTATTCACTGTGTTAGGTTTTTGTTGATTTTTTTTATTATTAAAATTGTTTGATTCTTGTATTTTACAAAAATAAATAAATAAAAAAATAATAATTTTAATTAAAAAACGATTTAATTTGATAACATAAATTACGTAATGGTGTGATTAATGTAAATGTGGCTATTAATCCTGTAATCACTTGTAAAGCTGTTTGTACCTCAATTTCAATTAAACGTTGCGCCCATCTAGTTTTGTAAGCGTAAATTAATGATATAAAACCGATTAAAAATGTTATAATTCCTAAACAATTATGTAAACATTTATTTAGATTATTCCACCATAATTTCTTTTTTAATCCATACTGTGCAAATGCACCAAGAAGACCATTTAACCATGTTACAATTAAAAAACATAATGAAATTAAACCGGTAATTGCATGATTTGATACAAAATGTCTAGAAGTTTTATTTTGATATTCAATAACAAAGCCAGCTATTGAAAAACCTAAACCAAATGTTTGTAATAATAAATGTAAAATGATTTTTCTTTGTCGTGCCATTAATCGTGTCCAGACATTATTTTTATAAAGTGTTAATATTGCTTCCGACATCAGAAGGGTATACTAAAAAAAAAAAAAAAAAATGTAAAAAACTTTATTTACTTAAGCAACTTAAGGTAAAAGTTATTAATAAACTTTCACTGTACACTTTACGTGTCAAAAAAACAGGAAATTAAAAGTTTTTTGTTTATTTTAAATCCGATAGGATTCGCTAATTAAATATTAGCTATTACGTTGGGAAACATTCAGAAAATAATTAAGTTTAGAAAATAACTTTTGTTTTTGACTTAAATATTACATAAAAAAGAACAAAATAAAACTTACACCAATTGTTAAAAGTAAAACATGTAATGTTACTTTTGAATAACCCGCTTTATAACATAAATAAAATAAAAATAATGTTATTGATCCAATAAATACATGATTTATTGTATTTATAATCACTTCGATTGTCTCTAATTTGTTTGTTTTATTTTTATTAACGTTATTAACACTAATATCCACATTAGTTGACATTTTTTTTTTTTAGATTTTAATTACACTTAATTTGTGTATTAAAAAAAAAAAAAAAACAAAAAGTAAATCACAACTAAGTGACTTAATGGTAAAATTTTATTGTTTTATAGTCCGAAAAATAATAATTAATCTTTATTACTTATATTATTAAATCAATGATAACGTTGATGATTGTCGTTAAGTCATGTAAATTACTTGTAATCTTAATAATTAAATAAATAAATAATTTCTTGACTGATTACACGCACGTATTGATTATTTTCGTTTAATCTATATTTTGGTTTTATCATCTTTTATTTATTTATTTTTTTTTTAATAATCAACTTAAATGATTAATAAATCGATAATTAATTTATAATTGTTTATAAGTACTTAATGGCTATGGATTTATATTTCTCGATTTTTCATGTTAACCACAATATACTTCAGCATGTGCTTTTTGTTTATGTTTTTCATTTGTTTTTTGTTTCTTTTGACATTTAAGTGCGAAGATGTTGTATGCAGGTTTATGTTAATGAACCGGAAGGCGTTTTTATTGTAAATAATAAGGAAAATACCCTTTTCTAGGTTTTAGTGATCTATGTAAATCTATAATTGCAAAGGAGAATAAAGAAGTTTTGGAGTCCGCAGCTACAATAAAAGGTATTTAAAGTAAAAACAATAATAATATTAAAAATGTCTTATAAAAACGTTTTAAAATAAATTTAATTATATACTTAAAAAGGATTAATGCTGTTAAAAAGTTTATTTAACAAATCACTGTCTTAGTCAAGTGTCTTTTAATGCCACCCAAATAGCATATTAATAATTAATGTTCCCTCTGCATTGTTGCAGATAAAATATCCATTTTATTTTCTTATTTTTAATGACCAGAGTTAAAGAATTACCCAATAAAAATGCTACAAATAAATTGTAATTAATAGTTAAAAACATAAACGAAGAATCACTACCTTATCAGTCATTTTTCTTAAGAAATTTCTTTTTGCTTTTATCTTTAAAGTTTTGAGCAGAAATATATATATTTTCTTGTTTTTTTTTTTTAAAGCATTGATAAATGGTGTGAAAAACTTTTTGAATAATTGTAAAAAAAAAAAAAAAAAACGCAACTAAGTAACGATCTAGGTCAAATCTATTAAACTTGTCATTTTGTGAAATAATCTAAAAATCCCTGGAGAGAGAAGAAAAAAAAAATGTGGTATGTATCACAACAATAACAGTAAGCAAATAGCATTAAGAAAGACAAGCTTAATTAGCTGCGTTGTTTTAATTTTAGAACTTTTCCCTAGGTTAATATAATCGATTTTCAAATCAATCAACTGTCAATACATTTTTCTTTTTCTTTAATTAACGTTTCACAATGCATAATGAAAAGCGGTTTAAATAAAAAAAAAAAATTATTTTATTTAATTCTATTTTATACAATTTAATTGTCGGAAGTAATGATTAATACAAAAAAAAAAAAATATTTATTTAAACTTGTATTGGAGACAAAAGAAAAAAAAACTTTTTCCTTATTTTATCTACTAAAGATTAATTAAGTCACTTGTTTTGAAAATGTAATTAAAAAATTTTTATCGTATTGCTGCTGCTATTTTATTAATTGATGGAAAAGTTAATTTTACGCGATTTTATTTTAATAGTTAGGCTGTGTGTGAATGTTAATTGGTTTACATTAAATATTCTGTTTAATACTGATTTTTTTTAACAATTTAAAAATTAAATTTTCTATCACCTTCTATTAACACCTTTGTATATATTTTAGAAAACCTAGAAACTGTTGAAAATGTAATAAAAAATTTACGAAACATAAATATTTGTCGTTTTTACACAGTAAACATGTACGTTTATATATAGGAGAATATTTTCCAATCTGCATATATATTTTACTGTTTTCTCGACTATTAATGTTTTGCAGCATACAACATGGATTTATGTTAAACAAAACATTAAATATTTATTTTTTTATTTTTGTTTGAGCATTTATATTTATAAATGTAAAAGACTAAAAACTTTATAAAGGGTTTTTTTTTTTTTTTTGTATAAGTGAATTTAAAACTTTGTCGTCTTTGAAAAGACTGGGAAATAGAAGGAAATCTGCTTAACTTTAAATCGAAATAAATCTTGAATTATGTGCATGCAACATGCAAATACTCGGTAATATGCACTGTTGTTCAGGTATTTATTTATCGCACGCGAATAATACGTTTTTCTAATATTTATTATTATTAAAAAAAAAAAAAAAAAAAAAACGCAAATAAATAAATAGAAAACTTTCGATGATTAATTTATATTCCTAATGTTTTATTCTTATAAACTTTAATCAATATAATTTGTAATAAATTATTATTAAAGAACTTTAAATGTCACCAAGAATAAAACTTTATTTTTACCTGACCCGATTTAAAAAAACAAAAATAAAAATAAATCTTTACGCTTAGATTTTTAGTTTATAAAAAGTTTATAAATTTTCTGCTTTTTTTTTGTAATTTATAAAAGAAATATTTACTTTCAACAAGAGACAGAATTAACTATTTTACTAGAAAAATTGTATAAAAAACATTAAACGTAGAGTACGTTAATGGAGAGAATAAAAAAAAAAATCTCTGCCTTCACCTTGTTTGTAATCACAGTTAACAAGCTTAACTACTGTGAAAATTCATTGACTATGGACAAACTTCATTGAGGAAACATTAATTAGTAAGCAAAAGTTATTTATGTATACAAAAAAAAATAAATAAACTAATTTAATTAATTAACTTTTGTATCAAATAAAGTAAATTTTCTCTTTTTGTTCACGTAATCAAAATTAATTAACATTTGACGTGATATTGTGTGTTTTGTTATTATTATTATTATTATTATTATTGAATTCTTTTATTAGATGGATTAAGATAAAAATGTGATATTTCCTCAAAAGATACACATTTATGTATAATCATTGATCAGTCATATATATTATAAATAATTAATTAATGTAGATATCGTCATTTTTTGACCGTTCAGTTTCACATTTTCACCAGCATCATATTTAATTAATTTTTTTCAATCATAAAAAAAAATTATTTTTTCTTAGTTCCATTTAATAAAGTGAATCAGATTATGAAGAAAAAAAATTTTTATTTGTGAAGAGTAGAAAATTGCTTTATTTATTTTTTTGTTTTTTTGTGAAGAGAATCGAAGAAAATTAAATAGATAAACGAACTTAATTTCTTCATCTTCTATAAAAAAAAGGGGAGAAAAGAATTATCCAATATTAAAGTAAAAATATAATAGCAAAAAAAAAAAATATAATGAAAAGCGATGACAAGTGAAACATTTAAGATTAAATCGATTTTCATTACTTTATTATTAATTTATTTGTTTTGTTTTGTTTTGCTATTTTTCTTCATTAAGTTTATTTAATCTTTTTCTGTTTGTTTGTTATACTGGAAAAAATATGAAAGGATTTTGAAGAGATTTGCTTAATATCTTTGTTTTTAGAAATGTTTCCTGTCTTGTGTTTTATTTTACATTTTTAATAGATGGAAAAAAATGTTAATTTTGCAGAAATTTTTTTTGGAAAATAATGATTTTGTCTAGGATTACGTTTAATGTTTATTACTAAGATGATTTTTTGGTTTAAAAAGCTTTGTATCTTGATGAATTTTAACGGAATTGTGTAATGCTGCGAATAATGAAAATGATAATTTAGGAATCAGAGTAAGAATGAAATAAAATTACTTGGCTGTTCCTTACTTAATTCAATGGATAAACTACTGAGAAAAATGTATATTAAGGCTGGAAGCTTCTAAAAAAATTCTTGGCTGTTCCTTACTGAATTCAATGACTAAACTGCAGACCAGCCTTTATAACAAGGCTGAATGTTTTTAGAAAAAACTCTTTGGCTATTCCTTACTGAAATCGGTGGCTAAACTACTGATAAAAGTAACCTTTATCTTAAGGTTGGAACCATATAAAAAAATTCGTTGGCTGTTCCTTACCGAATTTAATGAGTAAACTACTGAGAAAATATTTTATCAAAGCTGGAATCATCTAAAAAAACTGCCTTGGTTGTTCCTTACTGAATTCAATGGCTAAACTACTGACTAAAATTTATATCAAGGCCGGACATTTTTTAAAAAATAGTAATTATAGTAAATAAATAAATTTCTATAATAATTAAATAATAAATAGAAATGTAAAAAATAAAATAAAATAAATTACCTAATTGTACCACAATGTACGTCAATTGTGACATAGTGAACGTCACTAGCAGCAAAAAAGCCAATTAATTTTAAAATGTACAAAATATTGAAATAATTTTTTTTTTTTATTTATAATTATAAAATTTTTTGTTAATTAATTTATGGTTTTCAATTTTGTAGCAATCAAATGTAAAAGTAAATCAATTAATATATTATTTATAATAAAGTTTAAAATTATTTTCTCATTAATGCATTGATAGTAATCAATAGAGTAGATTTTTTAGTTTTTTCTACATTTTTAAGCAGAGCGTTGAGATGAATATAAAATACGGAATAGACGGTACGGTCATTGTGTTTAAGTATTTATAAAAAAAGCTATAGGGAAAAAAAAATCGTTATTAGCTTAAGTAAAGGTTTATAAAAACTCAATGCCAGGAATATTTGGTAGCCACGTAATATACTTAAATCAACTTCAATTAACCCGTGCGTACCAATTTCTTATTTCCTCTAGTATTTTAATTTTGTGAAGGTCTCATCCTGAATCTTTACCACTATATTTTCAATTCAAGAGAAAACATTTCACAATAAATTAAATAAATATTTCAACAACATCATCGCTTATAAAAAATATAGAATTTCCTTTATTTTTAACTTTAAAAATTTTAAACTTTTTAACTTTAAACTAAAATAATAAAAGTTCCGGTATACGATTTTATTTGTTTGAATAAATGTTTAAAGTGCAATAAAAAATAAATATATTATTTAATGTCGAAATATAATATTAAATTTATAATAGAAAAAAAGTTTATATATTTTCCTGTCCCTTCATAGAGAAATTGAGTTAAAAAAAAAAAACACAAACCGGGTAAAACAAACATCACTGTTGATATTCATCAATTTCTATTTATTTATTTAATTTGTGTGTGTTTAAATCAAACGATAAACTTTCGTAAAATACTTGTGACAAGTGTTTTTATTTGATTTAAATTAAAATTTATTTGATTATTTAAATATGCAGTGGTGGAAAACCTTTAATCAGAGATTTTTCTCTATGAACATTTTTTTTTTGTTTGTTGCTATTGTTGTAAAATTAGTTAATAAACAAGAAATGCATAATGCATTAACAAGTAATAAGACTGTGACAAGTAATTAATTATTAAAAACTCGTTACAAATTGATTCAATGTAAACTAATTAGGGTCAAGAATGTTAAGAAAATATACGATTTTACCCACAGTAAATAGAATTATTATGAAACACTGCTGCACTGTTGATGTTACAAACTAAACCAAAACTTATATTCTGTTATACGAATAATTTTCTATACAAATATTCTGTATTTAGATCACGTTTTATGTATTTTGTATCATTGAGTTTGGATATTTATAACAAGAATTTGATTTTATTTTTTTTTTCTTCTTCATCTTCTTGTATAGTAGGGGGTGTAGCTTTGGGTATTTATTTGAAATGTTCCTTGTGATTAAATCATTGACATTAAATACATATTATTATTAACAAACTATAATACAAAATGTTATTTAATTTAATTTTATGATTAATCTAAATTTATTTATACTACTGTATTGTATTTTATAATAAATATTACTGATTGTGTAGGAGGTGTCAAGTACTCTACATGATCAACAATAAATTTACATTTTCTTCCTCTTAATGATTAAAAGCTTTTTTGTTGAAGTGACGTAAATTATAACAAAATAAAAAAAAGAGAAAAATTTTATAAAAAAGTTTTCTAATCTATTTCTGGTTGGTGTAACAACTTATGATAATATGTTTGGGTGTTAAAAAAGAATTGTGAATTAAAAGAATGAAAAAATACAAACAAATATCGTAGAACTTTGAATTAAAAGTTTCTTTTTTCTTTAAAAGAAGGATAATAAATGGACACATCTATGTATTAATACTTTGCTAAATTGACTTGAAGTGAAACTTTTCCAGAATTAATTTGTTAAAGTCAATCTTATATAGGGTGGTTGCTAGTTGTTATTTTATTTCCTGTGGTATGATAGCTATAGTTAATGCTAAACATTTTCCTGTTGTCATTGATATTGTTACAAAAAATTAAGCTCTAGTTAAATACAACTAAGACCTGGACTAAATTTCGTAGTCATGTCTCTAATAAATAATCTCGAAAATAAATCTTGAATTTGTTTCATTGAAACGTTTTCATGTATAAATAAATAAAAAAAATTAAGGTTGATTGTTTTGCTGATTTTCGTATTTTTTAAATGTCACAAACGTTGTGCTTTCTAAGCTTAAGTCTTTTTATTATCGGTTAAATATGTTTAGCTAGAAAATTACAATTTTTTTTTTTCTATAATGAACGTTTTTATTTTTTTCTTTATTATGCTACGGGATGGAGATTTATTTATTTATTTATTTTTTTTTTATTTTGAAAACTATTTTAAACCAAAAAAAATTAAGTTTGGGAAAAATCATACTGTAATCAGTACGTCCAACAGATGGCTCTACAACTAAAAAACGAAAATTAGATTGAATTGAAAATTTTCGTTTTTATTTTTTTTTTTTTTTCGTCTTTATTTTGTAGCAAAATAGTAACTGAATTAGAACAGAGACAACTTTTACCATCAAATACTAAATGTAACCAAAAAAACAAAAAATTGATGCTTTTCAGTAAAAAGCTTAACTTTTTAATCAAAAAACTTTTTCGGGGGGTATTAGAATTTTTTTTTTTTTTTTTGTTTTTGTTTTACACCAATTTATGTCACATAATATTTTTTTTTTTTTCGTGTTAAAAAAAGGGGAAAATTTTTTATACGTCTCCTGATCCAAACATTAGGTTAATAAATGTTGAATTTTTGGTTCAATTTAGTTAGTTTTAAATGCTTAGAAATACTTTTATCGTGCTTTTAAAGCTACGTTCGCTTTTTTGTAGCAGAAAAATCTCCTTTTTTTTTTTTGTTGCATGCTGTATTTATTATTTTTTTGTTCTCGTTGCTTAAGAAAAATGTAAAAAAAAAAGTATAAAGTTAAGTAAAGTAAAGTAACTAAAGTTTAAAGTTTTATACCAGAAAAAAAAAATATTCTTAAAGTTTTAAAAGTTTGTACGTGTTTAATAGTATTACTTATGCTTTATAGTTTAGTTTTTGGTTCGTTTTTTTTTTTTTTTTTTTGTAAATTCTTTTTTAGCATCTTTTCATTGATATTTTAAAATTTTTTATTTTTCTACCATATGTTTACATTAGTTAGTAGTTTCTAAATTGAAAAATTACCATTTTTCTTTAACATAAATACAAAGTATATTTGATGAAAGGTAATAATGTTTACAGAGAAAATAAAATTAAATAAATTGTCCATTTAGTATTCTAGCTATGTAAATAAATAATTATTAATTTTATTATTACTATTATTTACATTTTTGTTGTTTCAAATTATTTAAAGTGGTGACTATAGGGTGAACAACATCAGGTTATAATATGAAAATATAAAAATAAACGACTGGAAATTAATGAAAATAAATTAATATTAAATTGTTTTTTTTTTTTTAATGTTTAATTATCTACTGTATTCCTGCTTAATAAATGTAATTTCTTTCTGTATTTATTTTAGAAAATAATGATTATTCATAAGAAATTCATGCTGCTTATACTGTCTACTTGTTACATTATAAAAACAGTGTCATGCTATAATGCGAAATTATCTTATACGCCTTGTAATGTTACTATAATATTTGACATCGAACGAATATTAATTAGAATAAAACCGCTATCAAAAAACATTTAGTTTAACACTTCGTACCCACTACTAGTAACATATGATAAAAATTCCACCAATTCCACCAATTCCACCAATTCCACCATTCCTTATGATAGATACGTTTTGTAATATTAATTTAACAATAAATAAAAAAAAAAAAAAAAAAACAAATTTTAACTAAAGTTAAAATCATGTTGAAAATATAATTTGATTAAAATAAGAGAAAAAAAACTTTTTTTTTCACAAGCAAAAAAAAAAAACCGAATATTTTCGATTTACAATGTAAATACCGGCAAGTTTCGAGATGCAGAATAGAAACTTTTTATCAAATTTTTTTTTTTTTTTTTATTATTTTTACAACGTGCAATGAATACATAATATATTTTTGATAAAACATTGCAAAACATTGCATAAAAACACAAAAAAAAAAAAAAAAAAAATATATTTTTATGATAAACAAATTTCATTTCATTTCGTTACTAAATCATAATTTTAACATACTAGCTCTGTTCGCTAACTATATGTTTCTATATACATACATATATTACAACAAAAACACGTACAAATACTTTAACAATAGAACAAGATTCATCAAATCTGTATGCTATTTAAACATTGTTATGCTTTATTTAATAAATAAATAATAGAAACAAAAAACAAAAAAAAAAAAAAAAATTCTATGAATTTATTAAAAAGAAAAAACAATTTATGTGTGTTAAAAACCAATTTTATGTTAAAATATAATTAAGGGAAAATTATGTAAAAAGTAAAAAAAAAATTTTTTTTTTGTTTTTGGAAATAATTAATTTACATAAATATTGGGGCTTACCATTTTTTGAAAAGTTACAAAAAGTTAAGTACAAAAAACAATTCAACCAATTATAAAAATTGTTAATTTTTTGATTGTTTTTTTTTTGTAATGAATAAATTTCTACAGTAGTGTCTCTGTTTTATAAATGTTTTGTATGTTAGTTTGTGGAGTATTGTTGCCATGTTTAAGGAACTAGTAGAATTATTAAATAATCGTTTACGAGTTAAAAGTAATCCGGAAATCACAAATAACCGAAATCCGCTTTAAAACCGTTTTAACATCGCGGATCTCTATCAAACTGATTGATAACATAGCAAAAATAATAAACAAATGTTAAAGGAAAAAGAATTCGTAACAGTTTTTTTTAAAATCCTGTTAAATAAATCACAAACAAGTAGGATTACGTAGTAGGATAATATTTTTGCACTTACAAATCTAATTAGTTGTAGAAATTAAAAAAATAGCAAATGAGATTGACTGCACAAACGATAATATTAAAGTTTACTATCAACGACATTTGATTGCAATAAAAGTTTAGTAAATATTTAAGAAAACTAGGATGCAAGACAAAATTGTGGTTTTCACATATCAAACGATACAAAAGTTCGTATCAGATCTGTAAAGAATTCTTCCCAAAACGAAGGTGAATAAAAAATCGCACTAGAAACCCGATTATTCAATAATCTGCATAGTTTACTTTACAGCCTACTTTAGTGTACACCACTGTAAAGTATATTCAGTTAAAATTAATTACATTAAACGATAAACACTGTACAACGCTTGAAGCAAGTGCTCTGTATTTCAATTTTTGGGTTTTTCATTTTATAAACTAAGAAATCATGAATTGTCTGATAATAAAAAAAAAAAATATATAAAAAATAATTAATTTTAAATTTAAATTTTATTTATTTATGCATATTTAAGTAAATATTTTCTGTATTATTATTATTATTATTATTTGTCATTGTTAACTAAAAATAATTGTTATATACATAAATAAATAATATAAATGATACCGACGAAACAATATTAATTATTAATAATGTTTCTATCAATATTTGTATAAAATGTAAACAATAAAAAATAATAAATAAATAAGAACAATTTACGTACAATTAGATATTGTTTTAAAGGGTTAATATAGTAGAAAAAAAAAAAAAAAACACCTCCCCTTTAAATTTGTCTCAAAATAATATTTAGTTAAGATGAATTGTTTTTGCTGTCCTATTCGCAAATAAAACCGAATTTTTTTTCAGAAGGTTACTGTGAAACTTTATTAACAAAGATTTTACCGCAATGAATTACAGAATTAAAGCTTTAATAGTAGTCAGTGAAAAATACAAAACACAAATAATTGGTTTAAACTGTTTAGAAATAATGAAATAAAATCAGAAGACGAATAAGGAGTTTAATGTCTCATGATGATTCTTTGGTTTATTCAATATTTCTTTGTATTTTTCCTGTGTATGTGGAAGCACGTTTTTATTCTATTCAGTTTTCGTGATAATTTAATTTATTTTTCTTTTAAGGGTGGAAAAGTATTATTCTGGAATTTTATTTTATTTGTTAATTTTCGTTTCGTTTCATTTTTTTTTTTTTTTTGTATGTGGTTCCTTCGTCGTCATCAGTTTTCTTTTCGTTTTTTTACATTTCTCGTATAATTTTCTGTACTGTGAATTAGAACATTATTGATAAGGAAAAATTTGTACGAACCACACTTTATTATATCTGTGTACAAATTTTATAAATTTATTTTTTTTTTTATTTTGTCTAATAAAGATAAAAATCGTTTTCTTTTCATCTATGTTAGTCAATTTTGCAACGATGGCAAGGCCATCAACCGCACATTGATGATGCTTGTAACTAGAACAAGTGCTTTTATAACAGGGTGGTGGTTTACGTTTTGTTTTTTTTTTTATATAATATTCTTAAGCATTTTAAAACTATCTGCCAATGTTCACTTAATGAGGTTTTATTTTTTTACGTTTTTTTATTTATTTATTTTTTTTTTTTTATTGATTCTGATCTAAGAATAATCATAGGATTTTGAATGTTTTTTTCTTCCCTTCAAGCTTAAGTGTAGTATTATTCAACAGAATACGTATTACGTATCGTAATGTAACTAAATGAAACACTTACATTTAATTCTTATTGATAATCAATTGAGAATTGAAGATTGTTTTCATTTTCATTTTAATATTATTTGCATGCTTTAAATGTGATAACGCGGAATAAAATAACAATTTGCTATCATTGGTAAATCGTTTGGAGTTTTATTTATAAATTAAAAAAAAAAATTCAATAGAATTTGTAAACGAAAACAAAACGCATTAATTATTTAGCAAAAAAAAAAAAATGAAATCAAACCAAACGCCCTGTAAAACCGATTTCTAGTTAGGGAAGTAAGATAAAAAAAAATTTTTACAAACAAAACTGAGTCCAAATATGTTTTTTCTTTAATCTTTTACATTTTCTTATCAATTTTATTTTTTTTTTTATCATAGCCTAACTTACACGATACTATTTTTATTTGTTTTATATATACAAATTTTATATATCTTTATGCTTTTTTATTATTATTTCTTATTTATTTTATTTGTGTCTAGTATTTAGACTGACTGACTGTTTTCTAGGAGTTATTTGTAGAGCAAAAAAAAAAAAAAAAGCAGCTGGTTTATGCTTTTTGTTTTTTATTTTACTTTGGCTGTTTAAACATTTTTTCTACAGAATTATCTTGGTTGTTTTTTTTTTTTTTTTTGTTTATTATTTAAGATAAGAATATTTCAGAAAAATTTCTCTTTAAATATTATTAAATTTTGAAACAAAGTTTGATTTTTTTTTTTTTTTTTTACATAATAACAAAAGTATTATCGTTAGTATCACTTAGAAAAGCTTTGTTTTTTTTTTATATAAATTTTTTTATTTTTCACCCAACCAGCCACATTGTCGTTGTTTACATTATTTTCGGTTTTTATTATTTCTCTTTAATCATTACATTCATGTCATAAAGTTTCCTTTCAAAAGAAGAAAAATAAAAAAAAATTGTAAAAGAAACAATAAAACATCAAATAGACTTTAAAAGCTTTAAAAGTTGTGTCACTTACTTGGTACAGGTAGAGGGTATACAGGATATGAGAAACGAAAAGCGAAAAGCAATTTCTTTGTTTTTAGTTTGATCAGATGACAGTAATGAGAGTGAAAGAGAGTAAAAGTTAAATTATTTATTATTTTATTTATTTTCTACTTCTTCTACTTCTTCTTTACCTATTTTATTTGAAATTTTCATACCTTTATTGACATTAAAAATATCAATTTGAAATCAGAATCAACGATAAGAAGAATAAAAAGAAAAAATCAAAGTAAAAAACAATTTTTTTTTTTTTTGTCATTCAGTTATGGAAAATATTATTTTGTATCGTTACAGAAATATATTTTATTGTGCCAAAAATGTATGTACATACATATATTATTTTTTTAAAAGCTTTGTATGTTTTATTTATTGTTTTTTTTTGCTGGTTTTTATATTATTAAAAGTTTTGAATTATAACAAATTTTATGAAAATCTAAACAAATTAGCAAAAACATGCTTATGGTCAAATATTACATTACTTGGAATTAGTCTTAAATAATTTTTGGAAATTGTGGTTGGTACATGGGACGTACAAAAAAGTAGCGTTTTAGAGTCTGTGTGTAGAAAAGACTAATATTTTAGTAACATATTTAAATACTTAAAATTGAGCCCCAAAGGATAAGCTTAAGGCTCCATATTCTATTACAATATTTAGTTATTATTTTACATGCTTAGGAGTTTTTTGTAAACCGTCAACAAAACTTATCCTAGGAACTAGGCCCAGGGGCTATCGTTTTATGATATGAAGTCCACAGAATGATAAATCCTTTATTATGATTTTTTTTTTTTTAAGCAAGGGTTTTGTTGACATATAACGCTGTGGAATGGTGATACGGTACCTTTTTTCACAGTAGTTTTAAAATTTTAATGCTTGAAAAGTGATTAAACACAAAAAACACAATCGCAGATAATTGTTTCAAATGCTTCAAAGGATTCTTTTGCGTAAATTTGAAATCAAGCTTCAAAAAATTAAAGTCTCGGATCCCTGTATTTAAGTCAGATATTTTTGAAATGTTTTTTAAGCTTCACTTCGTAGTTTAGTTAATATCAACGGTGAAAAAAGTATTTTCTTATTATAGGTACGAAGCCTTCACAAATAAATTTCTGACAAATGATTGTATTGTGCTTTTTTTTATTTTTTCTTATGCAAAAATCATGAAATTGCCCTTATGATGCTGATGATGATGATGATGTTGATGATGCTATCAATGTTTTTTTTTTTTTTTTGTTGCTCTTTTACAATATTTTTACCCCTTAAGGGAATCAAAAATATATATATGTATATATATATATTTGAAACTGATTTATTTATATATCTAAATAAATATATTATTTATAATATTATGGCGCCAAATAAAAATATTTACAATTTTTTATATATACATATTATATGTATATAAAGTTAAATGATTTGTACATACATTATGTTGAAAATTTTAAATAAATATTTAAAGTTTTGACTATAAATAAACTTTGTAAAATAAATGCACTGGTAAAAATGAGCAAACATGGGGAATGATAAACGCAATATCAATTTAGAAATAAAATATTAACAAAAAACCAAAAAAAAAAAAAAAAGCAGCTAAAAGCACTAATGCTAAATATTGTATTATCATGGTTACACAAAAAAAAATAATACAATTTTATTTTTAATGTGCTTTTACACACTTATTCAAATTGCTTTTATGTAATTTACTTAAAAAATGTTTTTTATATTTATTTGTTTGAATTTTAGATTGCATTTATGCGTTTATTTTTTAAATTGAATCCGGTATAAATGTGGTAAATAATACTCCAATATGTATTACTGATAATTACACAGATTTAAATGATTTTGATAACAAGAAAGCGATAAATTTGTTTGATAAAAAAAATAAAAATCAAATTATCCAATAAAAAGTATCAACAAAATCTCTTATAAATAAGTAAATAGTATCAAACGTATTGGAGAAATTTCATTGAATATTAAAGCACAAAATTGATTGTGGAGTTTATCATCCAAAAAGACAAAAAACAAAAAAGATGAAAAAAGCAAAAAAAAAATCAGAGAGAATAAAAGCAGAAATTAAACAGCAACAAATAATAATATTTTTTCGCGGTATTTTATTCATTAAATTGTTTGCTACAAAATTTAATTAATTAACAAAATAACATAATAAATATTTATAACTAATTTTAATCAATTGAATTATATATTTTAATTAATTATTTTAATTTATAATAAACAAAAAAAAAAAAAAAAGGAAAGGAAAGGAAAAAAAACAAAACAAAATTTTCGATACATATACAAACTGGTAACGGAAAAATGTACGCATGCTCATTTATTCGTTGAGAAATTTATAAAATTCTTTTTTTTTTCGAAATTGCATGTTCACTTCCTATTTTCTGCTCCTTTTTACAACAATAACAACTACCACGAGCATCAGCAGCAGCAGCAGCAGAAGTAAAAACACATCACAGTTTTATTTAAAAAGAAAAAAAGGAAAAAGGATGAGAAATTTTTTCTTTTTTCGTTTTATATTAAAATAAAATAAAATAAAAAAAAAAACCAAAACTGAAAAATGCAATCACATTTAGTTTAGTTTCAGTTGTGAAATGTGATTGTTATGTTGCTGCTGAAATATTTGTTTTGAGCGAAAAAAATAGAATACATTTTTTTTTTGTTTTGTTTTGAACATGTGCTTTGTAGACGTTAGTGCTGTTTTGTTTTGATTTTTTTTTTTATTAATTAAATTAATTATTTTTTGATAAACTAATGACCTTGCTGTGTTTCGGTGTAGAAAGAGCGATAATCATAAAATAAAAAATTCGTTTAAAAATAGTAACTGATGATATATTTTTAAGACACATGCTTAGTATGCGTTGATGTGTTGAATGCAGATGGTGATTTTTTTTTTATTTTCGCTTTTTGTTTTTACAATTTGTTGATTCGTTTGTATTTTTTGCGTCAATAATTAAATGAAATTAAATGGAAAAAATACAAAAATTATTTAATTTCTAAATTTAACGAATTTAACATTTTTTTTTTTTTTTTGTTTTGTGTTATGATTCATATCTGTGAATAACAAAAAGAAATCAAAATATCGAAAAAAAAAACCTCTCTCAAAAATATAATCAAAAATGTTAAAATTATTAATAAATTTATTAATTCTATTAAAATTAGTTTTATCACTTGGTAAGTTTATTAAAATTAACTTTTTTGTTTTTTTTTTAATTATTTATTTATATAGTTAAAACATATAATTTAACACTAAATAACATAAATTTTTTTTTTACTTAAAATGTAATTAAAAAGTTTATTAGGAAATTTGTTTTTTTTTTTTTTTTGTTAAGGGGTTATTACTAAGGGTTTTATGTTTTTTTTTTTATGTTTTTATATACTTTAATGTTAATGGTTAATGTTTAAAAAAAAAAACACACACAAATTTATTAATATTTAATGAGAATAATTTAATTTTTCATCCTATTTTTTTTTTTTTTTTGGTATTTTACGTGCAAACTAAAAACAAATGTTTTTTTTTTCAAAAGTTTTTACGTTACAAGCTAATACGCCATTTTTTTTATTTAAACATTTTCATTAGTTTTTCTTGCTCTATAAACATAAATCTAATTAAAAATTTATTAATAAAATATAAAATGAGTATAAAATTTACTTTTATTAGTGCTTTATTGGAAAGCAAAAAAAAAAAAAAAAAAAGAAACGTTCTCGTTGTTTGTTTTATTAATAAAATTTAATCTCTTTTTTCACCTGTGAATGTTTTAAATGTTAAACACATTATACCAAAAAAGAAGATAATTAACTAAAAATCAGGACTTTAAAGTTGTTATTAAAGTTGTTATTAAAGTTGTTATAAAAGTTTCCTTGTTATTAAGAATTAGATTTCAAAAATTCGCTTCGTTTTGTTTTGTTAACGTTTTCTTAAAATATGTATCATTGTTAAACGAAAGATATTATTATAATTTTAATTAAATATTTAATTTAATTATAGTAATTAAGAGTATGAAAATTGAATGATAATAGTTTTTTTTATTTTTTTATTTAATAATAAAAGTTTTTTTTTTTTTGTTAAGTTAAGGAAAATACGGTAAAGTTTTAAGTCATTAAATTTAACAAGAACACTTTTCCTTTTCTTGCTTTACTTTTAAACTGTTTTTCTTTTCTTTATATCTAATTATATTTTAATTGGGCTAAATTTAATTTTGTTGAGCTTTTCGGTTAATAACCTTTAAATTTTATAAATATTAAATTTATGTAAATTGCAGGTAAATATCGGTAAATTTATATTAGAATCATAATTTAAATTAATACGTGTTAAAATCTGATAATTTAATTATAATCCTTAGACTTTTGGGGTGGTAATTGGATCATTTTTAAGTTTATAGAGCAGTCTATAGAGACTGAGTCATAAATTCGTGTCGAATTACTTTATTTTTAATAAAAAGTTGACAAATACAATATTCTCGGTATTTATTTTATTTTTAATATTCTCAATAATAAATATTTATTGGAGTTTTTGTTGTTTATTTCTGTATATTTTCTTCTTTTTTTTTCTTTATTAATTCAATAACTACCCACATTGTGTTGATTTATTTTTGAAGCGTTGAAATCTGCCTTACGTTCTTCTCAACAACTGTTGAAAAAAAAAAAAAAAAGTTTCATCTTTCTATGAAAGTAATAAACATGGAAAAAAAAGTTTACTTAAAACTTTTACATTTAAAAATAAAAAAATATGATCTGAATTGAGAATTAAGTGTTTGATTTTCACGAAAACTGTAAGTTTTGCCACTGGCGAAAATAAAATTGATTTTTTTCTTTTTTTTTTCATTTTTATTTCTGTAAAACTATTTTTATTAATTTTACAGAATATAAAGAAAAGCACAAGGTAAATAGAAAATTAAAATCAATTAATGATGAGAATTTATGTGGGTTTTTCTTGAATTTTCTTCTTTTTTTAACGACATTTTTAGTGCACGGTCTGACTGAGATTTTATTTTTTGAAAATTTTTACGTAATAATTAAGAAAAGAAAATTAAAGTTCTTTGGTAAATAATTGTTTACATAAAGCTTTCATTGGTAGATGTAAAATCTTTCGGAATATTCTAAACATTTGTGTTAATAGAAGTTCTTCATGAATTAAAGATTGTCATCCAGTAACGAATACAAATTCATCTATCAGCTTAAATTTAAAAAAACGTTGCAATCCACTTGTTTAACAAGCTTCTGGTTATGTTTGGTTTTTATTGCTTTGCGTTATAAATTATGAAATGTTAAATGCAGGATTATAAATAAAATTTATGCATTTCCTCACTGTGCTGTAAAGTTTTCTTTCTTTTTCCTATTTTTTTTATTATTCACTTGTGTTAATGTTTATTTTGAAAATGTTTATTTATTTTTGGTGGGTTAATTCTTGTAGCAGATATTCAAGTTTTCTGTTTCACTGAACAGTGGAAAAGACAGCAGAATTTGTGTGTTTTTCTGTACATAATTACTGTACGGTTTGTTAGTCATTATTGGATGGGAGGATTTATTCTTTAATTTATTTATTCTGTAAGTAGAATACATTTTTAAAGGATTTACATATTAAATAATTTTTTTGAAAGTATGCATGAAATATTTATGAATTCAAATTATTTAAAAAATTAAAAAAAAAAAAAAAGAAACTTTTTATCGACACATGTTATCCATAGCAGAAGCATTTTTATCATATTTGTTTAAACTTAATTTATGATTATTAATGCATATTTGCGAAGAAGCAAAGATAATTTTTTTTTCTCTTTATTTATAACCGGATATTATATGAAGAAAAGAAAGCAAAGGAAATTAAATTAATAGAAAAAATAAAAAAATGTTATTTTAGCTTTTTAGTTTTTGCGAAGCTTAAAGTTTACTGTAAAAAGCACTCGCAATAATAATAAAGCAACAACGAATTATTACAATTTTTTTTAGGTTTTGTGTTTTTTTTTTTTTTTTTTATTTCTTTTCTTAATTTTGTTTCATTTTGAAATCTCTGCAATGAAATTATGTTAAAAAAAAAAAAAAAGGAAAAAGGATAAATAAATAACCCAAAGTCCATTGTTAGTTCCCTATTTATGTATATGCTGAAAATACTTAAAAATTATTCTGCAAAAAGAAGCAGAAGAAAAGGATTATAAAATTCTTCTTTCTTTCTTTTTGTTTTCAACTAAAATTACAGGATGTCGTTGATTGTAGAACATACATAAATTAAGTTTTCTTTAGTTTTCTCATTTATTTATTTTTTGTTAACTAGAAAATATAGTAAAATTCATATAGAAAACTTATACAACAACGACGTCATATTGTTTTATGAAAATATTGTCGTATATATGTAATTATGAATTTTATTTTATTTTAATAAAATTGCCTGTACCATACTATTAACTATTCTGTTGGTTTTATATGACACATAAAACTCTAGTTTATACCTTCTTGTAACTAAGTTTTTGATTGCTGCATTATAAATAATAATTATTATAATAATAATAATAATAATAATAATAATAAACCACATCTGCAATCTGGTTCACATTTATAACAATTAATTTTTTTAAATTTAAATATTTTGTAAATTATTACCTTTTACACTTACCTGCAAAAGTTTTTTTTTTCTTTCTATTTTCTCTTTTTTGTTTGTCTATTAATTTTAATAAATTATTTTTTGTCATTTATTACTACGAAAAGCTTCTTTTCATTTAAATATGCTTTTTGGTTATGATTTAATAATTTTATTTCTGTTAATTTGTTTTTAAACATAAAAAAAAGCGCTTCAATTGCTTTTACTTTGTATCACTTTGTCGGTGACAAATCTAAACTTTTTACTACACACTTGTAAAGGGTGTTTTTTATTTATTTAATATTCCTATGTGAAAACCACAAAAACTCTCTGATGATGACTAATTTTCTGTAATAAATAATGAAAGCTTTTATTACTTTAAGAAAACTTTAAAATTTCATCATTTTTTTTTTTTATCGATGGTTGGACTTTTCGTTTTTTTTTTTTTTTATTATTTTGGCCTTTTGTCAAATTTCTGTTTTAAACAGAACTGGCTGTAGGATATTTTTTATTTTGTTTGTTATTGAAAAGAAAAATCTTTTCTTAAAACTTTAAATCGAATAAATATTTATGCAGCTTTTCTTAGTTTTATTTTTTTTTTTTGTTGTTGTTTATTAATAAAAAACAAAAATTAAACACTTTAATATTGGCAGAATATTGTGTGTAGTAGTAGTTTGTTGTGATTTTAGTGATAAAATCCTTTTTAAAGGGAGCACTGAGTTATTTGCAGCTGATTTTCTTTTTGTGGTGGTTTGTTTATGGGTTTGTGCTTTTTTTTTTATCGTTTTACTGTGAGTAATCTTAAGAAACAGTATTTTAGCTTTCTTTAACATATGGAAAATAAATTAAGAATTAAACTAGTGCAGCTGTAGTCTCTGTGGAGGATTAGTAGTAGTGCAGTTGAATTTAAACATAGTGGAGATTGACAAAAAAGAAAAAAAAATAAAAAAATTTAACAGACCATCAGTATTAACGCTTAGACGAATGAAAAAAATCACTTTAATCGTTACTAAAGCTTTTTTTTTTTGAAATAATTTTTTTCTTATGTTTATAACATTATTTGCTTATAAACAATAAAAATGTTTTTATATATTTTGTACCATAGATTTTAAATTATACATATTGTATTGTAACATGGTGTGAAACACAATGATAAGCAAAAGAAAAGAAAAGAAAAGAAAAATAATAAATAAAAATGCAATTTTACAGATTTATTTCTTTATTTATTTATTTATTTATTTTTTTTGTAAATGCAAATAATAAAAAATAGAAATAGAAAGAAATATAAAATATAAATCGAAATAAATTATTTTAATTTAATGTTTATTTTCTATTTTGATTGTATAACCGATTTTTATATGCATTTTTTTCTATAGATTTTGTTTTTACGGTTTTTCTGTTATCAGAAAATCATTTATAAGAAGATTTAGTTTGATGGCATTAAATTTTCTTTTCTTTTTTCTGTTTTACTAAAGATTTTGTTTTATATTCGTAACGCAACATTATTTTATCGTATTAATAAGAAATTAAATCATGTGAATAAAATTGATTTGTTTACTTTATTTTGGAAAGTATTTGTGGATTTGTGTGTTTTATGAATTTAAGGAGAAATTTTTTTATTTATTTATGTGATTTTGTGAGGAATATTGGTAAAGAGTGACCTTTAAAGGTTGCAAGTGATGATAAAAAAGGTTGTGGATCTATCTCACCGCTAGATTAATTTCTACCTTTAAGTTAATTAATAAATTAAGCAAATTGATTATCTGATAAAATACTGACAAATAATAAAAGATAACACTCTTTCTCTTATAAGAAATAAAGTTCTTTAAATGTCTGCTCGTACAGAGTAAAATCCGCAGATATAGCGAATTTTTATTTTGTTTTTATTTTCACCACCAAGTTGGTAACTAGTTGATTTCTACTTGCTATAGATGCTATATCATTAAAGAACATACTCAATACGAACCCTGACAATTGTTTGTAATAATTATAATTATAAAAACCCAAGATTACTTCTTAAATATTACTGCAGTAATCAAAAAACCATTATCCAGGGTATAGGAAATATAATTCATCATTTGAAAACACTTTTGTCGCTAATAATTAAACAAAATAAAAGACAAGAAAATTTATTTCATCTTAAAGAAAAAAATGTATAAAAATAAAAAGAAAACGAAAAAGTTTATTATTATTGTTATCAGGTAATCGGTCTTACACTTGCAGACATAATATTATCAAATAACGTAATAAATGGTTTTAAAAAAAGGTAGTTTTTCACGTGTTTTTATTAAAGAATGGAACAAATAAATAATGAAATAAAAAAGTTTAAGCAACTGAAAAAATAAAAAAAAATTAAACAACGAAAAAACATTTGAATTAACAAAATAAAAAAAAAACTAAAGTTTCGCAGCTATAATCTACTTTAGCTTTTAGGAATACGGTAGAACAAAAAAAGCTTTTCTTAAGTACTAAACTTATAAATACGATTAATTATGTAATTCACATATACAGAAGAAAAAAAAGGTTTAATTTTCTGCTGCTACTGATGGTTTTCCCTTTTTTTCTTCTTTTTTTTTTGGTTTCGGGATAAAAGTTTAAAGTTTTTTTTTCTTTTTTTGTGCTTTTTCGTTGTTCTCAATCCATTGAATAATGAATTTATTATTATTATTCACTTGTGTTTCAGCAAAATAAAAAAATATAAATCAACGAATTGGAGTTTTAATTAAAAGTATTTTTTTTTTCTGCATTTTAGATGCATTTTTAATGGTAAAATTTGGTTAAACGCGACTTGTTTTTTTTTTTTTTGTTTATTAGTTAAATCGGAAATTTATGAATTTTTTAAAAATTTTTATTTTTACAAAAGAACATACTGCTATCGAGGTAAATGAATGAATATTAACTATTCCCTTACCCCATGATCTAATGATAATTGATTTAAACGAAATACATACATAGGTAGTACAAGAAATTGTTTTTTATTTTTTGCTGTTTATTTATTTAAAATTATCTACCAAAAATTTTGTATAAGCTCAGTAGAGACATTATTAGTCAAAATTTAAATAGATTTTTCTCTGTTGTTTGAATATTAGAAGAAAAGAAATTATAAGAAAAGAAATTAGAAGAAAAGTAAATGAATTTTTATTACACTAGTTCTGGTGTTTTTTTTTTGTTGCTTTAACTTACAGTAAAGCCGCGTTTTAAGAAACAGAAACATTTACTTGTTATTATCAAAGAGCATTTTATTGAGGTTTTATTGTAGTAAATCAAGGGAGTGTATAAAGTTACAACATTTAAATAGAATAAATGAATTAATATTAAATTGAATAAATTTAACATTTGTAATATCGGAATAATATATGTTATAAAATAATAATAAAATAATAATAATAATAAAACATTAAACATTATTCTGTATATACACCAATTCCATATGGTGAGCTTTACTATATTTTATCTGGGTCCCTTTAGTCTACTCAATTACAAATTACACTTGTTTATTTATTTTTATTATTATTTTTTATTTTAATAAATATTTTGCTTATAAAAAACTATTTTGTTGCAGCACCAAATGAAATAACATTTTTGATATTAAGCCAAAAATATAATATTTTTATAAATAAAGCAAATAAACTAAAAAATAATATAAAACAACAATCGAATGAATGGAAAAATGTAAGTTTCTTTTTTTTTTTGTTTATAACTAGTTTATGCTTTTATTTATTATCTTGTTATAATTATTATAGATTGATCCACCAGATGTATATATATCTTATGAAATATTTGATGAAAATCCTGGTAGTTGGGCTGTATCACCTGTATTAGATATAATTGTTGAAGATTTAATAACAATTGATACAAAATGGTTTGTATTGTGTGATGACCATAGTCAAGTTGATTTAAAAGCATTAATCAATGGATTAGAGAATAAAAATTATACAAAAGTAAGTAAAGTGGCTATTTCTGGTTATCAAGTTTTTCTTTTATTTGTTCATGTTGAGTACTTTTCTTGAAGTAAAATAAAATTTGATAAAGGATAAAAAAAAGAACCAACCAACAAACAAACAAACTGCAATTGAAATTTATTACCAAATAAAATTGATAAGATATTTCAAAATAAGATTATTCCTCTAGGAAAGTTTAATAAAAGTTTAAAGAATTTTTTTCTTTTTTTGAAATGTAAATAACAGTGCCGTAGTTGGACGTTGTTAAAATATAAATATTAGAGAATTACTGTTCAGTTTTTATTTACTTGTTTTCAAGCATTGAATACACAAATTAAGGGTAACTGTGAAGTGAATAAGAGTGGAGAAAATCCTTAATTTAACCCTATACCTTTGTTTCGAAGTATAAATATTCTGGACAATAGATTTGTAAAGTATCTTTTGTAGGCATCTTCAAGTACAGTTCTTATGTCTTCTTTACAGTCCTTGAATCATATGATTTATTTTATTTTTTTTAATCTTTTGTCTTGTGGTCAGTGAAAAATCAGTTTACCTGAATTATTTATTACCTACTTTCATCTCTTATTTCTACCAGTTATAAACCATCGATATTAAACAATAATCAGTGCAAAACAAAAATAATTAAATTTTTATTTTTTATATTTTATCATTTAAATAAAAATATTTATTACATTAAACGAGTTTACTAAGTAATAAAATAAAACACAACCCACCTATTTACCACCAGCCAAACACTAGATTAGTTTATAGAATTTATCGTTACGATCATAAAATTGGTAACTTTCAATGTTAATATTAATGTTTTATAAAGAAAATTCGATAATAAAATAACTATTTATGTATATTGATGTTACTGCTGCTGCTGCTTCTGGTGGTGCTACAATTCCTTCTGCTATTGCTGCTGCTATAACTCTATTTAACATAAAGATTTAAGTTTTCTAATCAGATTAGTTTTTGCTTCGTACTTTATTTGAATAATAATTTATGAGTAGTAAGAAACAGATAGTAAAAGACAATATTCTAATTGAAATTGATTGATTAATTAAATCATTAACAAAAGTTAAATTTATTAGAAAACTTTAAACTTTTGAAAGCTTGTGTCTTCTACCTTTATGTCTTGACTTTTTCTTAATTTATACACGTTGTTTAATTTTCTTGTTGTTTTCTTTTAAATTTACTTTTTATTCTAATTATTATTGGGTAGATTAATACAGTCGTTACTCAATTTTATAAATTTTTCATACTTTTTATTAATACATTAAAGCTTATGAGGTTTTAGATCAAATCTTGAAATGTTTCAGTCACAAAACTCGTTAAACAAATAAATATAAGCGTAGCTAAGGTATTTAAGGCGGTAGAAACGTTCAAATTCACATAAATAAAGTTGATTTCATGAAAAATCACTTAGGTTTCATTATTTTTAAGCTTATTCTATTAGATTTACGATCAAAGCTAAAGATTTTACAAGCAAAAAGCTACATTCGAACTTTCTTTTATTATATTCTCGATACATTTCTTATTTATTTATTAAGTAAGAGTTTTAAAAGATGACAAAGGCTTCTATTAAATACGCCCACTGTTTGTTTAAAAAGTTTTTTTCAAAGAAAATATGAAATAAGCCTGAAAAGAGCTTTGTGAAGAGGAGCCTTAACTAGTTGCTTGTTTGAAATTGACAACGTAAAATTTTCAAAATTATTTGCAACTGGAGGATTTACTGTGTCTTGTGCATTTTTTCTTTATCAATTCGTTCGGTTCTATTTTTTTTTATATACATTTTTTTCGCTTATTTTTTTAAACATGATTTTCTACTTTAATGTTGGTGATTTTTATGTGCTGTTATCATTGTATAAATTTTTTAATATAAAATAACATTTGTTTACTTTGTTTACTACAGGAAGAATATTTTGGTTATCCATTATATGATAGAGATGCAACAATAATTCATCATTTTGCATTTTTTGAAAATCCATCATCATTTTTCTATCCATTATTTGGTGCTGGTGTTGCATTTACAGTTCCGTTGTTAGCCACGTAAGTTATTTATTTATGCAAAAAAAAATAAAAATAAAAAAAAAATAAATTCAGTTTTTGTTTGTTACTGATAACAAACATAATAATAATAAATTATAAGTGAATTTTTTAATGTTTTATTTTATATGATAAATAACAAATGGAATTTTTTTTTTTTTTTGCAGATTATCACAACGTATTGGTGGTAGTCACAGCAGCTATAATATTAATAATATTCATAATAATGATATTGTTGGTTTAACAACTGATTTTTTTATTGATGCCTCACATGAATTGGCAAAATTTATATCAAAAAATGGTAATGGTTATAATTTAACAGTATTACCAACAATATTTTGTGATAAATGGACAAATGGTTGTGGTGTTTATCGTGATAATTTAATTATTAATAAATGTGTAGGAGGATTTTTACATTTTTTTTTTGAAAATAAATTTTAATTTAATTAATTCTTTTTTGGGTTTTTTTTTTACAGACTGATGATATTGTCGATTTGGATAAAATAATATTTGCTGTTAAAACATGTAAAAAATTTCATAGAGAACGTTTACCAATTATATTGAGTACATGGGGACAACATGTTAAACATTTACGTTTGTACAGTGATTTTGAAGGTTTGTTAATTTTTTTTATTTTTTTTTTTTTTTTGGTGAAATTATTCAATTATTTATATCACTGGTTATATTTACTTGTTTTATATGTTGGGCGTTAATTTCTAACGATACATAATATTGTATTATTTAAGTACTTAAAAGCTTAAATGGCTTTCTTTTTTTTTTAATATAAAAATCCTGTGTTGGATTAATTAAATAATTTAATTAAATTTATTTGATTAAATTTAAGTAAAATAATAATAAAAAAAAAACAAAAACAAGAAAAACTTATCAAAGGCATTGAATGTATTTGCTTGATATTTCAGCTTTGATGGTTTAGTCCACAAAAATAGTTTTATTTACGTTTTAAATCCACGTAAATGGTGGACAAATTTTCATATTAAATATGTATTCCCTTCGTGTTAATTAAAGCTTTATTAATTTGTTAAAATTTTTAATTAAATAATTTTTCAATATTTAGATAAAAATCTAAAAACAATTGATACAAAAATAGTAAATACCGATATGGGACATTGTGAAAAAACTTTATCAATATTTAAACTATTAATAAAGGAGATGAATAATAATAAAAGTTTAACAAAAATTGAATGGATTATATTAGCGGATGATGATACGATTTTAAGGTAAAATTAATAAATAAAATAATTTTTGTTTTTTAATTAATTAAATAATTTATTATTCTAGTGTGAATCGTTTAAGAGAATTATTAACATGTTATAATTCGTATGATGATATATATTTGGGTGAACGTTACGGTTATGATTTATTATCAGAGAATGGTTATAATTATATAACAGGTGGTGGTGGTATTGTCTTTAATAGGGATTTAGTTGAGGAATTAATAAACACATGTACGTGTCCAACAATATCATCACCTGATGATATGATTATTGGTTTATGTTTAAAACAGCTTGGCATTATGCCAATACATTCTACTAGATTTCATCAGGTGAAAAATTTAATTTTCCTTTCTTTGGTATTTTATTCTTACTTAATAAATAAAATTTATTATATTTCAAAAGGCACGACCAGTTGATTATCCTTTAGAAGTATTACAACAATTCCTACCAATATCATTTCATAAATTTTGGCAAATAAATCCATTAGATGTTTATCATAATTGGTTAGATGGGCGAAATCAAAATAAACAAAAAGAAACAATTACCGTGACGGACACAACATATCATAAATTAAAAATTATTGAAAATTCATTAGATAATAATTCTGTAAAAAATTGTAATGTTGATGATAAAGTAAAGAATAAGAAATTTATAAATAAAAAAAAGTCACACAATCATAATGATTTGTGATTTGGGATTAAGATGAAAATAAAAAAAAATGAATAATTTATCAATTAAATTAATGGAGAATTTTTTAATTAAAATTTAAAATAAATAGCTTTGAATCTTTTTTTTTTTATTTAATTTTATATGCAGATGTGAATTTATGTGCTTTGTAATAATAATAATAATAATCATAAACTTTTCTTAAATTAAACACTTAAGCCAATGGATGTGTGTTGCTATTATATATGATATATGTAATTAGCGTTTTACATCGAGTATTTATTCTGTTTTATAATTGTTTTTTTTTTGAATAAAAATAAAACGTTGTGTTTGCCGAGTACTTTTAAATCTGAAGAGGCATTTATTTTCGTATATATGTATGTATATTTCTAACCACTTACACTACTGAATTCTCGAATTTTTGTTTTTTTTTTTTTTTTAACCAAATTTCTACATTCATTAAAAAAAACATTTTAATAATAAAGTAAAACATCAATTACGATAAAAGGATAATAAAGAAATAATTATGTAGAGACCATAAGAATATTTTTTCTTGTATTATAATTTTCTTTTTTTTTCTTTGTCTTTATTCATTTTAAATAAAAAATAAAGTCATCATCTTATACAGTTAAAAATAAAAAAAAAAAAAAATAATATAATTATAAATCCTTTTGATATATAAGAATAACAAAAACAAAAAAAAAATATATATATATATTTAATCCACTTTGCATTATAATTAATTAAAATAAATATAAAAAGCCATAATAATTTCTTTCTTTGTTTTGTAAAGTTTGGTTTGTTTACTTCAAAGTATTTAATTTTTTTTTTTTTTTTTTTTTTTGGAATCGTAAAAAAATATTCAAGGATATTACACATTTATTCAGTTAAATATTTAATAATAATAATCAGATAATTAATAATACTCTCTGTTTAGTGCAATGGTGATGCTAGTCTAGCTGATTGATTTCCTGGTCTTGAATTCACTTCAAAACGGCATTCATCTACTTGACGTTGTAATTGCTCTTGTAATGCAAGTAATTCTCTTGTACGTTGATAAACTGGATCTTGTGCCCGCATACTGGGATTCCATCGACAATATAAACCCTTCCATAAACGTATATGACGTAAACTGGCGACCGGTTTTAACACCGTTTGGGTATTTTGTATTTTACCACCATACAATGGATTACGATATTGTTCATGGGACGCATTTATAAATGACCATAATGATACAGTTTTACGTTTTAAATCTTCGTGAATCCGTTCCCGCTCAGTATTACATAAAAATGTACCGAAACGACACGAATACAAATGATCCAATATTGTTATTAAAAAATGCTCATTAAATTCTAATGCATGCGGAAATTGTTTATTCACTTGCCATACACAATCAATAAATTGTAGAAAAACTGGTGAACGATCAGCGTCTGAATGATGATTATCACCGTGTCCGATACGTTGTTGAAATTTGTGACCGAAACTTAACCACTCCTTTTCAATTAATACTTCAAAACCCTTCATTGTTCGGTAATACGGATCAAGCAATAACATTGCTAATGCTGTTAATTGTGCTGTTCGATCCCAACCATCTGAACAATGAACCACAACAGATGTGCTCATGTTTTCAATCTAAAACAATAAAAGCATTTACATAAGTGGTTTTATGTAAATTTTATTCAAATTATATTACCTTATCTACTATACGGACAGCACCAGCTAAAACGCATTTAATATGTTTCAGCCATAATGTATTGTCAACAGCTGACAACCATTTTTGATCGTCATTCGCTGGAAAGCATATTTCCTTTAATTTTCGTAAACTCTCACGCATCACATGTATATTATGAATATCAAGGAATATTAATTCAACATTTTGGTAAGCGTCTTCTGATTCATAGCTATAAAAATGATTTTAAACCAGTAAGTAAAGGCTTTAATAGTTTAAATAATGGAGACAACATACCCTCCTCCTTTTGCTTTATTAGCAATTGCATTTGCGCTTGGCCTAGCATCCATTATTGACAATTTATGTGATTGGGCATTTGATTCCATTATACAATTAATATATTGTTCGTCTTCAGGACTTCTTTTACCTCCAACCTTTATAATGAAAACAATAATTTTCAATTAGAAAACTTCTTTTTATAATAATTAAAAGAAATAAATACTTACGCCAACAAGCGGTTGGGAGCAACGTGTTATCGAAGCTAATGAATGTGGATGTATCCATGAAAGCACAGGCAAACGATTACGAGATCTAAAATTAGCGACTTGTTTTAATAAATCATCAGATGCTGAATTTGGTACAGCCCAAACAGCTGGATAGCTATCGCATATTTCATGGGACTCATTTATTCTAGTTATTCGCCATGTATCGTTATTTGGAACCTGAACAAAACATAAACAAAAATTATTTTTAGATAATGAAACTAAACTAAACTAAACTAAAAAGGATGCTAAATTTACCATTCGTCTTATCTCAGCAACAGGTTCGTAAACACTCCAGCCATCATCTGGAAATGTTTCCGAATATGAGAAAGCAAATAAACGTTGACTGTACGAATACGGGAATGCAAACATTTGTAACTTTTCGAATACTGTTCGTCGTGAATGATTTTCCTTTAATTAAAAAATGAATTAAAATTATTAAGAGATAATAAATAAATAAGTAAATTACTTGTTTATGTGCAAAACGTAAATTTCTCATATCTTTACAGAATATATCAATGCCATATGAGTTCTCCCCACGGGAACTTGCACCACCAACTTTTTCAATACGTGACACCTGGAATTTTTTTTTTGTAATAAATAAATTGTAAACAAAAGAAAAATAATTTAAATTAAACTTACAACGCCCAACGGTACATCGACTACAATTAATGGCTCTTTTTCACTTCCTGGCTGTGATTTAAAGTGCAAACGGAAATTGGTTATTGTTAATGTCCCACGGGATGGGCCACTATACGGGCAAATATATGTTACATCATTTTTGACATCTTCACATTTTTCACCACATAAATAAGTAAATGATGTGTCATTTGAAATCTTAAATAATAACAAAATTTATAAAAATCAATTCCAATGTGATTTGAATCAGAAAAATTTTCTACTAACCATTGTCTCAACCCCATGTTTGGAGTTCAACGAGCTGGATTTTGAGTCAGAATCTAATGAATTAGAACTAGCGTGTTTTGAAGAATTATAATCAGTATTAACACGTTCAGAACTTAAACGTTTATCCATTTTATTACTAAATTATTATTTTATATTTAAATAGTAAAACTTTGTGTTTAGTAAATGTGACAGGTAAAAATCAGTATAGTAAAATGTTCAGCGCGAATAATATAAATAAAAGAAAACAAGAAATCACAGTTAAGTAGAAATGTCAAAATTCCAATGCATCATAATTGCACAAAAAAGTACTAAATGTCAAAATAAAGAAAATAGTCGGATTCCTGTATACACATTCATTTAAATACAATTAAATTTTATTTTTAATTTAATTTTTTTTTTTTTTTCATTTCTTAACATTTTTTTTTATTAAATAATAATATCAAAATTCAAATTTTATTTATCTTAATCATAATATTATTCTATATTTTCTCTAATTTCGTAAGTAATACAATATTTGTCTTTTTTGTTTTTGTTATTTTATTTATAAAATATAATATATTTTGGAAATATACTAAATATAATTGCTATAAGAATTATTTTTTAATTCATTAAAATGCTTAAAAAGTTTAATTTAAAATTGACCGTTTCAAGAAAAAATAATAATTATAAAAAACGAGCTAACACATATTTAAATAAACCTATTTTTATTAAAATAATCAGTTATTAATGATTGTTTAACATTATTTTTAACATTTTCCGTCATGTACTTTTCAAGATCATACATTATTTTAATAAAAGTTTTGTCATTTATATTAACAGCTAATTGTTTTAATTTGTCTACACATTTCATTCCCGTTGCAAATGATACTACCGTGTCATTTTCAAATCCATTATCAAATTGATCCTCGCTGTCACTATCAACGATTTCACTGCTCACAAAATTTTGTATGTTGGGATGCACGGCAGTACATTCATTTGAATTCCATGCATTCGTTTTATCAACTTCTACATATTCAAATGTATCTACATCTGAACGTAACGATGTTGCTGGAAAGGGTGGTAATTGTTTCATATTGTATTGTATATCGGGTGCCATTATATCTGTAGGCATCATATCTGTTAAATCACGTACAGCAACCTTATCTTCTTTCTGTTCCGTTGCATATTTATATGGAAAAACTGTGTTCGATGCACAATTTAAAAAATGTCTTTTAGAATATTTAATGTTGTGTCTTCTCCGAAAACTTTCTAACCATCCGTTTGATGCTTTAAATTCTGTTTTACCCAGTGTTTCGGCTATTTCCTTTGCACGTGCCTTTAAAATTGGTCCAGATACAGGCATTTCTTTATTTCGTGCATCCGAAAACCATTCAAAAGTTAAACGATTTATGTCTTCATTTGCAGTCATTTTTGTAGCACGTTTCGATGTTTCTTTCCTTGTTGCATTTATCCATTCATCCATTATTTTATCTTTTGCTTTGATTATTTCATAAATTTGTGATTTTCCACATTTATACTTTTCAGCCAGTTCCTTAACATGCTTTTTATCCTTTTCTCTTTCAAATATCACATCCAGCCTTTCACGTAACGTTAACGAATGTAATGTTTTCTTCCTAAAAATTAATTTTAAATTTAATTATTATTATTCAAATTTATCCAAATATATTGTATGACAGACACTTACATTTTACTTTTTAAATATATAAATTATTAATTAAATACAAATAGGAATTTGTTTATATAAAAAAATAAAATAAATAAATAAAAATTAAAAAAAATATTTTTTATATGAAACTTGTTAGATTTCATTCAACAAATGATTACTGGAATACAACTAAAATGCACATGGGAATACGTGCATAATAAAGTGATAATAAAAAAAATGGTTTTGTTTACAAGTAAATTAATAAAAACATATTTCTTAATCACAAACAAATCCGAATTATTATGCAAACTATTAATTAACCATTAAATATGTTATTTAATGTTAAATATAATTGAAAAATAAATAAATAACACATAAAAAACTTGTCTTAGTCGGGTTGGGTACCTCCGTCGTTGACAGGTTATCTTTATTAATATAAATAATGTACCAGATTAGATAGGAAAAATATACCAAAAATACCTGTAAACAAAAGTGGGGCCTTATGTCAAATGCACAGAAAACATAATAAAGAGGAGAATATGTCAAATTTGTTTTGTTTTTTTTTCTTCGTATTTTTATTCTTTATAGTCACTCTAGTTCTTCCCCAAAGTATTTTGAAACTTGTGCAATATTGCTAAGAGAAGTCAGTCGTTTTGACGTTTGCTTCTTATGGTTGTGCTTTTTAGTTTTTATTTTTAATATTTTCTATTACGTTTACTGTTTTTTTTGTGCTCAAATAAAAAATTTAATTAATTATAATTATATTATTTTAATTAAAAGCAAAACAAAAAAAAAACTTTCTCGACTTCACAGTTTAATACTGTATTAATTATCTATGTGCAATATAAACAATATTATAATTTTTAGTTATTTTTAAGTGTTTTTGTTGTTTTATTTAATTAAAAAAAAAAAAGACGAAAAATTATATTATTTATTAAAATAAATATTTTAATAAATAAAAAAAAATGTCATTTCTACGTGGTTCCGTGAATTATGTTTGGTGTACAACTAGTGTTCTTGGCAAAGGTGCTACTGGTGCTGTGTTTCAGGTTAATTAACCACAAATTTTCTTCAATTGTCTTTTGTGTTTTTTACGAAATAAATAATTTATATATTTTTGTAGGGTGTTAATAAACACAATGGGGAACCAGTTGCTGTGAAAACATTTAATCAAGTTAGTCATATGAGACCGTACGATGTACAAATGCGAGAATTTGAAGTTTTGCGTAAGGTGAAACATCAAAATATTGTTAAATTATTAGCAATAGAAGATGATCAAGAAGGACGTGGAAAAGTAATAAAAATTAAACACAATTATTGATTAAACAAACATGTTTTTATGTATTTTTAATTGAAGGTTATTGTTATGGAATTATGTACTGGCGGAAGTTTGTTTAATATTTTAGATGATCCAGAAAATACTTATGGTTTATCAGAAAAGGAATTTTTACTAGTTTTAGAGCATTTATCTGCTGGAATGAAACATCTTCGCGATAATAATTTAGTACACAGAGATCTTAAACCAGGAAATATTATGAAATTTATATCGGATGATGGTAAATTAAATTAAAAACGAAATTCTTCGGCTAAATTAAATGATTTTTTAAATCATTTTTGTGATAGGTTTAACGATATATAAGCTAACAGATTTTGGTGCCGCAAGGGAATTAGAAGAAAATCAACAATTTATGTCACTTTATGGTACTGAAGAATATCTACATCCTGATATGTATGAAAGAGCTGTGCTACGTAAATCAGTTAATCGCAGTTTTACCGCAAATGTTGATTTATGGTCAATTGGTGTTACATTGTATCATGTAGCAACAGGGCAGCTACCATTTCGTCCATATGGCGGTAGAAAAAATAAAGAAACAATGCATTTGATAACAACTAAAAAAGCTTCCGGGGTTATTAGCGGTACACAGGTATTTTACATTTATTTTCTTCTATAATAATTTATAAAATAAATATTAAAATGTGTCTACAAAATAAATAATACAGATAATAGTGAATGAATAATCAAGTTTTTTTTTTTATCAAACTTTTTTTAATCAATAATAAAATAATAATTTAACAAAGAAAAATATATTTAGCTAAAAAAAGTTTTTTTTTTTTTATAATTTTTCACACCAGATTAAGTTAAATAATAATTTTATATTATTGTTTTCTTATCAGTAATTATTTTTATATAAATTCAAAACAATATACAAATACTAATAAAAATTGTGTAATTAATTAACACGGTTTGTTCTTGAACTTGTAAATGTTTAGAATCGTATTAATAACAATTTTCTGTTTATTTTATAGTCAACAGAAAATGGACCGATTGAATGGTCCAGAACATTACCACCTCATTGTCAACTAAGTGCTGGACTAAAAATGTTTGTTACATCTTTACTTGCTGGACTCTTAGAGGTAATTTATTTATTTTTAATTTTAGTTTTCCACTTGGAACTTTTCTTATTATTATTATTTTTAGGACACACAAACGAAAATGTGGTCATTTGATAGATTTTTTGCTGAAGTAACGAATATTTTAAATAAACGTGTTGTCCATATATTTTATATGAATCGTGCAACAAGTATTGAGGTAAATTTAATAAAAGTTTTATAAAATAATTTATTTATAAAGTTTTTAAATTACAGGTGTTAATGGATGCTGATCATATACTTTATAATTTAAAGGATCATATACAGTCACAAACTGATGTTATACCAAATAGCCAATTACTTTTACTAGACGATGAACATTTTGAATTAAAAGTTGGCGCCAATACTGCTGGTAAATAATTCTTTTTTTCTCTTAATTACTTTTTTCTCTTGTTAATTATTAATAATTTTAGCTAGAGGTTATTTGGAAACAAGAACAGAAAATCCAGTAATTTTGTACAGTATAGAAAATAATAATGTTACATTACCTACCGAATTAGAATTACCGAAATTTCCAATATTTCCAAATGCGGTATCTGTTGAAAATGATGCCAGTTTAGCAAAGGTATGTTTTTTTTTATAGATTTATTATAACAGTTTTAATTATATTTCTTGTTGAGAATAGGTCGCTTGTAGTGTTGGACATGAGTATAGAAGACGAGTAGAGACAAACTCAATGGCTGATAAATTAATAAAGCAGGGAATTGAACAATTTGATGAAATGTTAAAAAATACACTACAAAAACTATTAGAGTATGTTCTATAATAAATTATTGATTTATAAATTAGAAATTATTACATTTAATTATAATTATAATAATTACAGTAAAGTACAACACTTAGATGATTTAAGTGCAACTATGTATGAACTAGCTGATTGTGTTGAATTATTATCTGTAAATGTATGTAAATTATATTATAATTATATTGTTAATATTAATGTTTATTGTCTTTATAATTATAGAGTGAAAGATATTGCGATGAAGCGAAACGTTTAAATACAAATTTAAGAAATATAAAAAGTGATTTTGTTCGTGTCTCAGAGCCAGTACAACAATTGTTCAATAGATTTGTTACTGAAGAATCTTTAGCGTAATTTTATAATTATTTATTTATAAATTTCTATTTCATTATAAAATTTATAAGCAATTTAATTAATTATAAGAAAATTTTCTATTTTTTTTTTTTGCTTTTTCTCTTTTAAGACGCGAATGGAAAAATTCATCACGCAACATAAATTGTCCATGTAAAAATCGTTCTGTTGAACGGGCAAAGCATTTTGTTGAGCGTTTACGTGACTCATGGCAGCATTTACTAAGGGATCGTGCAACACGTTTATTAACATATAATGATGAACAATTTCATGCATTAGAAAAAATAAAAATATCCGAAACGGGAAAACATTTTAAGTCCTTGTTGAATGATGATGTTAAGCCGGCTGTTGCGATGATGGCTGAGAATTTAGCTGATTGGTACAAAATGGCACAGACAATATTTTTACAAGTAAATTTCTTTTATTTTTATTGGCATATTTTTAATTTTTATTTAAATATTTAGACACAAATTCTGGAAAAAGATGTTTCTACCTATGAGGACTCCTTGTATGATATAAGAGAGAAATTGTGCCAAATCAGAGATAATGTTAAGACTGAAAATTCCAAAACAAAGGTATTTTAGATATTAAGTACTAATAATTAATATTTTGTTAACGTTTTATTTATTTTTTATTATTTAGAAACAGAATAAAAGCATTTCACAGACAGATAGTCCAATACGTCAAAACAACAGGGATGTTATCAAAAATCATATAAGAGTAATATTCTGCAATATTCTTTATAAGCTAATGATAAGCTAATGATTTATTATTAATTTCAGACCTTCTACTTAACACAAAATGAATTAAAAATAATTTTACAAGAAAATGCTGAACTAGTTAAGAAAATTCAAAATATTGGCCTAGGAAAAGATGATTCAAATTCAATTGATCATAGTCGTTTATAGTTTTTTGTTTTTTAATTCTATTAAACATTTTTTTTTTTAATTTAAAAATTTTAATTTTATTATAATTGTTTATATTTATGCAAGATTATTATAAATATTATCATTATGACTATTAAAAGTATTATATTTTTATAAAAAAAAAAAAAATACCAAAAAAAAAAAATTTTTTTTTCATTCAAATAAAATAATGTATATATGCAGCAAACTTCACAATTATTTATTCAAAATATATATTTCGCGGTTGTGGGTGTTTAATAAATGGATTTCTCTTCTTTTTTTTTTATTATGTGCAAAAAATTAAAAAAACAATTTTGATAAATTCTAAATATTGTAAATAATATTATTATTCTAATTGAATGATTGAGTAAATTCACTATCTTTAATCAAATTTATATTTTAATTAAACAATAATGTTAGTAGTACAGTGGCGCACTATAATATAAAAAAAAAACAAGTGAAACAAAATTATAAAAATTTCCAGTTAATTGTGTATTAGTAAATAGAATTCTTATTACATGCATCTTATGTTGTCAGTTCGTTTTCATTTGAGGGGGTCACACAAAGTAATAAGAAATGCTAATAAGTTATTAGAAGAATAAGTTTTTAAAAAAAGAATTTAATTCTTATTACTTGTGCTTTTATTTTAATTTTAATAATAATAAATTAGTTTTAATTATTTATTATCAATTTTTAATCTTGATTAATTTGCTAATTAATTAGTTTTTTTTTTTGTTAAGTACTTTTAATATTACAAATAACGCCATGACAGAAGAACAAATAAAAACCATTCATCAAAGTGAATAGAATTTGTGATACATATACCAGTTTAAAATACAAGTATATAACAATGTAAATAAGAATTTTAAAGAAAAAAAAAACACATAATTTATGTGAGAGAGAGTATATATTTGAAAAGTGAATTTTTTTCTCTCTCTCACTCTTTCTCTCTATTATTATTTTTATTTAAAGTTTTTTAGATTAGGAGAGAGTTGAATTTTATTTTTTTTTTATTATTATTTCTTTTGTTTTTGTTATTTAACAGAATAATAAAATTAAATACTTTGCGGTGTATACATGTATGTAATATATAATTGCATTATAAAATTTTGTGTATTTAAGAAAAGAATCACATTTATATCACACATTTTAATAGTCAAAGAATAGACAAACTAACTACGCTTTATTATTATTATTATTGTTATTTAATTAAAGAAAATTACAGTGTCAATTATTAGTTTTGTGTTAATTATATATAATATTAAATAATTATTTAAATTTCATTCACTGTGTTATTAATTAATTCATTTTAATTCATAAACACTTGTGTAGAATTTTATTTCATTCTTTTTAAATAACTTTTTTTTTCTCTCTATTTGATTTATTGTGTATCAGTTTCCATTAATAATAATGGCGGCCAAAGGAGCGTCCATGATATATATATATATCACATTTAGTCTCATTAATATACAAACAAATAAATAAATAATTAAATTATAATAATAAGTATTTGTTATTGTTTTAAATAGAATTAATCAATTAATTTATTATTAATAAAATAATAATTTTTTTTTCGTTTTTATTGTAGAAAGTGAAATAATTTCGTTTTTTTAATTAATAGAATCATTAAAGAAAAATGATTATAATAAATAATTAATTATTATAAATTGTTTAACAAAAAGAAAATTAAAAATGAATCCGGAACATAATTTACAATCACAAGGAAATAATCAATCGGTTGTTGAGGTGAGAATAATATTTTTCTTGTATAAATCATATGTGATTCGTATTTGAATTGTGTTAACCAAAGGATATTAAAAAATAAATTTTTAATTAAATAAATATAAAATAAAAATCAATAATTTAATCTATAAATAATATTTGCTACAGAGTGTTACAACAGAGTTAATTATTTGTATAACCATATGTTACAAATATACTGTCAAATGGTTTTTATTAATACTAATTCATTATTAATGCATATTAATTTATTATTTAATTTTAATGGGTTTTTAGTGAAATTAATTATCAATGTTTAAATGATAAAAATAAATAAAAAGAGAAAAACTTTTCTTTATTTTTTTTTTTTAATTATTTATGTACATATAATAGAAATGGCAAACAGCTGTGTATATAGATTTGTGATCGGTAAAAAGGTTAATCTACATTACCTAACCAAAGTAAATTACTTAATCGTTATCTATACTGGAAATTAGAAGTAAAATTTTTTTTTCCTTTTTTGTTATTTTGTATATGACCTAGGAAAATATTTTTTCTAATACGCAGGATACAACATGATAATTGAAAAGGAAAATAATTTTTTTTTTTTTGTTTTATGAGAAAATATATTCAAATAAAATGGGGAACTGAGAACTTTACTCTTATTGTGTTTTAAATCAATTTAAGGAATAAAACGTAATTTAAATTATAAACCTGAAGGATTTGGGAAATAACTACTTTCACAATTGAGATACTTATGAATTATTCAGTGCCAGTTAACTGATATAAGTAATGAGGAATAGGAATACAAAATTACATCATTTCTTCCTTTTTTACACATGGAAGTGAAATTTTGAGAAATAATTTATGTGTGCTTAAAATTCTCTACAAACGAAGAGTAATCATTGTTATGAACCAAACCTATTTCTGGATAGTTTATGGAAAATTTAAAAACCGAGACAGCTTTTGTAATATTCTTGCACACGGTCTGTTTTTTTTTTTTTTTTTGTTATTATTTTACTGAAATATAAATTTTTAAACGCGATTTTCAATGTATAATATAAATTATTTATTAGTTTCATTTGTTGATGTAACACTCTCGCGGTCTCTTGATTAGTTTTTTTTTTACTTCTCTAAATAATCTATGTAATAAATGTGCTACAAATAAAACAAAACTTTTCCAATACAAAAGAAAAGCCAAAAAAGTTGTTAGTTGTTGCCGGAGCTTTGGCGACTTTAATTAAAAAAAATACAAATAATAATAAAAAGAAAAAACACTAAACCGACAGCTACTGTTGTTTTTTTATTATATTATAAATATACCTGTGCTTGTAACAGGTAAAAATTAATCAATTCACATATATGCAAAGTTTTTGAAAAACAATATCATCTAAATAAGAAATGTAAATTTGTGTTAATTAAATAATGTTTAAATAATTAAGTGTTATTTGTTTTTGTTTCTTTTTTTTACTTTCTGCTTATTATATCATATTCTTGATTAAAATATTATTCTTGTTGTTATGCGGTGAAAAATATTTTCACAACAATAGAGGAATCAACGAACAAACAGAACAAATAAAAAGAAAGAAAAACATCATCAATGTAAAATCCAAAAAAAAAAAAAAAAAAAAACATAAAACAAAAAGTTTTCTTCTTGTATATATGGACAACGCCCGGCATTTTTGTTTTTTTTTTCCTCCAATAAATAAAAGAATCAAAATACCGTGAAAATAAAGTGTTTTAAAATCTTTAATCAGCAAATAATTAACTCTGCAGTAACATTACAATTAGTTTTATTAAATTTAGTCTCTAATTGCATTTGAAATAATTTTCTCTTCTTTATTCTGATTTTCCTTCTTTATCCTTTTTTTTTTTTTAGTTTGGAAAACTTTTTTTTGTTACAAATTTCATTCAAGGAAACTGTGTTTATAATTTACCAAGATCAGACAATATAAAAGGGGGACAGGTAATTTTTATACTTTTTAATTTTTATTTTTTTTCTTTGATTTTCTTTTCTCTTTTTCTGTTTTATGATTTTAACTTTTTTTTTTATGATATTTTTTGTTTTTATTTTATTTTATTTTTTTTTTTTTGGTTTTTCTTTATGGTTTTATTATTTTTGTGTTTTTATTACAAAAATATATATGATAAATAGGATGTAGCATCCCTTCTTCCTTCAGATTCGTCTGTCTTGTTAAGTGGACAAAATTCTAGTATACCAGTAAGCCACGGCGGAAATCAACCATCATCTATTCATATACCGACATCACTTATAGGTAATTGATTTTGTAAAAACAATTTTAAATAATTTATTAATTGTTTATTTCTCTTGTAGATTCACATAATATAAATAATTCAACTAGTTTATCGTTGAGTAGTTCTCATCATAGTGGTCCACTTACATCAATTTCGAATCATCATCATCATCTACAAAATCATCAACATCAACACCAACATAATCCACATCAAGATTTAATTCACGTATGTAATTTGAAAAATAAAAATGTAATAGTTTATGAAAAATAAAATAATTAAAATAGATTCATAACTCTGGAGGCTCTATTGGACTAGTCAATCTAAATAATACGACAAATAATAATAATAATAAAGATTTGAAAGTATTGGATAATCACGGTCATCTACAGCATCATCAGCATCACTTACATCAAAATGCACATTCTGGTGTAAATCATCTAAGTCATCAGTTGAATACTGAGCAACATCATCAACAACTACAGGTTTGTACTGTATTTAATTAAATTAATTATCTATAATTAATTCTCAATTAAATTTATTTTTAGTCGTCACAACATCAAATATTGCAACATCATTCAGATTTGAGTGGTCACCTTGATTCTTTGACAGTTATTAAAGATGAAAAATTAGATAATAATAATTGCAGATTATTAATTTCCCAGCCGCAACAAAATCAATTACAATTAGCATCACATGTTTTGGGACAACAGCCAGATATAAAATCACACGGAACACCATATATGCTTGATGTCCGTAATGGAGATGGCACAATAATTAAGTTGCTTGAACAGCAAGAATTAGCTAAAGCATCGGGTGGTGAAATGTATAAAGTAAGAAGATTTTACCTTTTATAAATTCATTTACGGATGACTAAATTTTCTGCATGAGTTTTTTTTAATTTTATTAGAATTTTCAATTAAATTAATTCAGTAAATTTACGCTTTTTTTTGTTTCATATATTAACTACAAAAAGGTCAATATAGAAGATTTAAGCCAATTTTTAAATTATCATGAAGTTTTTGGTAAACTACCTAGTGAAATGCTAACTGGATCATCTTCAATACAACCAGTTTGTACTACAACATCTGTTGGTTCAAATGTAGCATCTAATCCGATTGTGGTTAGCAGTACAGTGACTAATTCAACTAGCAATAGTATTATTACAAATAACAATTCAGTATCGACTACTGTGACATTACCAAGTACTCTTGGACTTGGAATACCTAAAATGGAAACGGATACATTGGCCATTATTGATCCGGCTGGTAACAGTATTACAATTGCATCGCATACATGCGATATTTGTGGAAAAATGTTTCAATTTCAATATCAATTAATAGTTCATAGGTTAGTTTAAAAAAAATTATTAAATGCAAATAATTCAATAAAACCTAATTATATTATAGACGATATCACAATGAACGCAAGCCGTTTACTTGCCAAGTCTGTGGGCAAGCATTTACAACAACAACGGATTTAACAAGTCATGGAAAATCTCATATTGGAGGAACAATGTTTACATGCACAGTATGTTTTCATGTATTCGCGAATGATGCAAGTCTGGAGCGACATATGAAGCGTCATTCCACCGATAAGCCATTTGCTTGTACAACTTGTCAAAAAACATTTGCACGTAAAGAACATCTTGATAACCATACAAGAAGTCATACTGGTGAGACACCATTTCGTTGTCAATATTGTGCTAAGACATTTACTAGAAAGGAGCATATGGTAAATCATGTTAGAAAACATACCGGTGAAACTCCTCATCGTTGTGAGATTTGTAAAAAATCATTTACACGAAAGGAGCATTATATGAATCACGTAATGTGGCATTCAGGTAACACAATTGAACAATATACATGTATATCTAGTTATTATAAAATATTATTTGTTTAGGTGAAACACCGCATCAGTGCACAGTATGTAACAAAAAGTATACAAGAAAGGAACATTTGGCAAATCATATGCGGTCTCACACAAACGATACACCATTTCGTTGTGAAATATGCGGTAAATCATTTACACGTAAAGAACATTTTACTAATCACATACTTTGGCATACCGGTGAGACACCGCATCGTTGTGATTTTTGTTCGAAAACATTTACACGTAAAGAGCACTTGTTAAATCATGTACGCCAACATACTGGCGAATCACCTCATCGATGTGGTTATTGTGACAAAACATTTACACGAAAGGAACATCTAGTTAACCATGTAAGGCAGCATACAGGAGAAACACCATTTAAATGTACACATTGCCCAAAAGCTTTTACCAGAAAAGATCATTTAGGTAGATCATATATAGATAAACAGAAAATTTTAATTGCTTTTATGATAAAAAATTGTTCATTTTTTCCAGTAAACCATGAAAGACAACATACAGGTGAATCTCCTCATAAATGTACCATTTGTGAAAAATGTTTTACTCGAAAAGAACATTTAACAAATCATGTTCGTCAACATACTGGCGAGTCTCCTCATCGATGTCAATATTGTTCTAAATCGTTCACACGTAAAGAACATTTGACAAATCATGTTCGGTTTGTTTTTTTTTTTAGATTTTAAACTTCTTTTCTTTTTTGTTTGTTTGAATTACAAATTTTATAAATTTTTTATTTATAGGATTCATACTGGTGATTCGCCACATCGATGTGAATTTTGTCAGAAAACCTTTACACGTAAAGAGCATCTAACAAATCATCTTCGACAGCATTCTAGTGAGAATCCGCATTGCTGTAATGTGTGTTCGAAACCATTTACAAGAAAAGAGCATTTAATTAACCATATGAGGTGCGTATAAAACATTTTTTATTGTTGAAACAAAATTGATTTTGTTTTATTTTAATTCAAGTCGCTCGCATACCGGGGAACGTCCTTTTCAATGTGATGAATGCGGTAAATCATTTCCACTTAAGGGAAATCTATTGTTCCATCAACGTAGCCATAATAAAGGTCAAGATGCTGAACGACCTTTTCGTTGTGACTTGTGTCCAAAAGATTTTATTTGCAAAGGTAATTTTTGTTTTTATTTTTAAGTAACTATTTGAAATTTTTTCAATATATTTGTTTTTAAAGGTCATTTGGTGTCCCATCGACGATCACATTCAGGTGAAAGGCCCTTTGCATGTACACAATGCGGAAAAACATTTGTTGAAAAGGGTAACATGTTGAGACATATGAAGAAACATCAATTAGATACAGCTTCACAGTTTATACCACCATTGGAACCACAAATAATTAGTAAATATTTTCAAATTTATGATTTATTAAAAATGTTGTCAATCAATTATTATTTTTATCCTAGTTGCACAACATTTAACAAATCAGGGACTACAAATACAAATTAGTACTTCAGAAAGTACATCTCCTGTAGTCTCCACTATAACATTAGCACCTTCAGCTACAATAACCTCGGCTGGACAACAGCAGCAACATCAACAACAATTACAGCAACAGCGTCACCATCAACAACAGCAATCATCATCTATGGATAGTTTATCAATAATAGCACATGCACCAGCAACATCATCAGATTCCGCCACCAGTGATAATACATCAACTGAAACACTTAATATAAATTCACCAAGGCCAGCAACTGGTATACAGATTCTTCATATAAATGCTACACCACCTGAACAACATTCAGTTGTCTATTAAATTTAGAAATATTTTTTTATTAATAATATTAATATAATAAGATTATATAATAAATAAAGTATAGTTTGCTAAAACTAGACATTTAAAAAGTTATTAAAAAAAAAATTGATTGACGAGTGGTGCTACTATAGAAAAGGATATGAATAGGATGGAAATAGGAATAAGAAAAAGAGAAGAAGAATTTTTATCATTTATTTTATTTAAAAAAATAATAAATTATTAATGTTAAGGAAAAGTATATTTGTTATGAAACGTAAAGTATGGCAACTATTAATTAAAATTAATTTAATTAATTTTTTTGTTACGAATTTAATGGAATTTATGATTTGTAAATCAAAAGAAATTATTTGTTTTTTTTTTGTATTTTATTAATTAATGAATTTAGAATGACGATGAGAAATGGAAATTTAATGAAAAGAAGTGTAATTAATAGATTTTAGAAATATTGTAAATGAAGTGACTTTTTTTTGTACGTTTTTTATATTTTAATTGGAATTAATTTAATTACTTTTTATAAAGAAAAATGCTTAGGTATATAGTATATAAAGCAAGGATAATGATTAGGATATAGATTTGAAATTAATATGCAGTAGATCGATGCAGGTATTATATGTGACTAAACTCTAAGAGTTTAAGTAGTTGGTATTTTATGAAAAATCCACGTTAAATGCAGGTTATTTGAGGTATATGGAGGATCTACTGTTGGAATATGAATTTTATTTTTTGTATTAAATAAAATATCAGTAAAAGTGGTGAAAAATGCAAGAAATGTGATAAAAAAAATTTATTTTTTTTTAATCAAAATTTAACTATGGAAAAAGCATAAAATGATATCTTTTGACTTTTGTGGTGTGATATAAAAGATATAATCAGCAGATATATGCAACAATAATTTGCCATTTTAGTATTTATCTTGAAATTTTCTCTATTTTTCTTCCTTTTCTTTTTTTTTCATCACTAGTCGTTTAATATGCATTTAAAACCACTTTTATATGAGTTTATGATGTATTGTATGGAATACATTTGTTATTAATTATTAGTATTTTTCATTACATAGAATTACGTAATTATTTACAAGAAGAAGATAAACAAACATAATTGTTTATTATTTATTAAAAATATTTTAATTAAGAAAGTGGAAAATATTCTAAATGAAATTTTTATTTAAAGTGAATTTAAAAAAAAAAAAATGTGAACCGAAAGTGTATTTGATAGAGACGGATTAGATAAAGGTTAGGGAAAGTAATTATAAACGAAACGATGTGATGAAATAATTTTTTTTTTTTTTTTATATGAATAGAAATATATATTTTTAGTATCTAGGTAAAAGATATGCTTTTATAATTTGTGAAAATTCTTTATTTATTATTTTATTAACTTTAAAAGTTTATAGCTCTGTATAGATGTATAAACACCTGGGGGTTTTTGTGGTTTGTTAATTATATGTCAGTTAAAGAGTTAATTTACCTTTATTCTGGTAAACAAATCAATTACACTGGTTACATCAAAAAAATATTTACCAAAATTATATTTTATTTCAAATTTTTTTATATTCTTTCTATAATTTAATTAATATTTAAAAAAAAAAAAATTTTTTAAAAAAATGCAATTATTTTTCTATATGTAAAAAAAAAAAATTAAAATGAAAATTACACACAAAAAACAACTTTATTATATTATAAGAAATTTGTATTAATAATTAACATAATAATTATAATAATAATTTAATAAAAAATTATATTAAATAATTACAAATTATCTATTAAAATAAAAAATTAAAAATATATATCGTAGCTGAGCTATTTTAGAATTTAATTATAAAAATTATAAATGAAAAAAGAAAAAAAAAACCTTTTAATAATTAATTATCAAACTTAAATAATAATAATAATAAAAAAAAAAAAAAAAAGAAGAATTAAATAACTTTTTAATTATATTATTAAAAATTACGAATTTTTAATTTTGTGTTTTCCTTATTTTTAGCATGTTTAATGTTTTTTTATTTTTTGATTAAACTCAACTGTGTTATGGTTGAGTTATTCTCGCTTCCCATCCATTTTTTTTTGCTACGAGGTGAGATCGAACACAAGACTATCGTTGATTTAAAAATGTTTATAAAAGTCTAATTAAGTTCTGAAGAATAGATAAATTAAGATTTTTATGGTTTTAATCGTGACTACATGTCTTTAAACATATGTGTCATTATCGCCAGGGTCACAAATAATGCAATTAACAGGAAATAAAGCTAATTCACTGTTAAAAACATTTCTGTTAAAGTTAATTAAGCATAATTGTTAGAAATAGATGGTCGTTTTTCTCTCCTTAATTTACTATTCAAGCAAATGCCCGTAAAAATCTTTAATTATTGATTTCTAAAAAATTGATCTAAAACAACTGGCATTAAAACTTTTAAAAGCAAACGTCCGTAAAAGACGTTTAATCTTAGGCAGCAATACTATACGTTATGCATCCTTAACATGTCAAACCTAACAATTATCAAGACACTTTAAGGATTTAGATGAATCCTTTTAGTATTATTATATTAATTAAATAATAAAATTCAGCAAAAAGGTTTCATTGTATTTAAATTAAATTTTATAATTAAGAACAAAAAGAAGAATTAATTAAAACTTAAACCGCTGCATTAAAAACATAACGATGACATGTCGTTAAATATTTATGAAAAAACAAAAAATATTCTCGTGACCAGCTCTATAACGAAACACATGTTTCCAAAATTGATTCGAAATTTCTGGTTTTTTAATTAATTAAGTAAAATGTACAAAAACAAGAAAAAAAAAAAAGAATAAATATTTTAATTAATTAACCATAATTCATTGCAAATAAAGTTAATTAAAAAGTCATTAAAAATACAAAAAAGAATAAAAAAAAAAAGTTATTAAATTTAAATTAAATTACTAATTATAGAAAACAAAAAAAGAATTTAATAAAGGAATTAATTAAGTCACTTTTAAATTTAATTTAGATATTAGAAAATTTTAAATAAATTAAAAATGCCATAATTTAATTTTTTTTTATTCGTTAATTATTATTTTATTTCCGTTGCAAACGTTTGTTTAATTTTAATTTGTGTGTCTGTTAATTAAATTAAAATTAAACAAATGATAAAAATTGACTTAAAATTTGAAAGTACAAAATAAGCTTAACAACGAATTATTTTTCATGTTATTTTATATTTTGAAAACAAACAATAAATAGTTGTTTGTTTTTAATTTAATTTTTTTTTATTTAGATTGTTGTTAATTAAATATAATTAATTAATCCTAATACACATTTATAATTACTACATATTTTTTAATTTTAATTAAATACAAAAGAAAATAAAATAAAAGAGTTTTTATTGTGCTAAATTTGTGATAAATATTCAACAAATATGTACTAAAATTACACAACCACATTCTCACACAAAGTAGCCATTTCAAATACAAAATTATTTTTGTTTTTGTTTACAATTATCTACCGTTTACTCTTTATTGTTTAAACGGTAAATTATTTAAATAACATTTAATTATACAAAACTTAATTAATTAATTCAATTAATTCAATTTTTATACAAAAAAAAAACAGTTTAAGTTTAAACAAAACTTCTCTTTGCATAAAAATTCATATTTTCTTGTTTTTTTAATTAATTAAAACAATTAAAATAACTAGATAATAATTAATAACTATTTATTATTAATTATAAAAAAAAAAATTGACTTATTGTATATAAATTATAATAAGTTATTAAATAATTAAAATCGTAAAATGATAATTTACACAATTATTAACACAATTCATATGAGAAAATTTGTTTTTAATATAAATATATATTTTTTAATTAATTAATTATTTAATTAATTATAATTAAGTTTTTTTTCTATCTGAGTATGATTTAAATAAAAAGAATTTTAATAAGAAAAAAAATGTGATGTTGTAGACGTTTATGTGAGCATTATACCAGCTATACAATTTTATGATGGTAATGAATGGAATTTCAATAATAGGATAATTTTAAGTAAATTATTCGGGAAGCAAAGCTTTAGCATTTAACGAATTATAATTTAAATAAAGGATAAAGATTTGCATTTTATGTTTATTTTATTACACTCTTATTGGGCAATACTGCTGACGATAAGGTGAGCGAAGGTTTAGAACCACCAAGTCCGCGATAAAACTTTAAATTGTAGTCACAGCTTGAATTTACAATTTAAGCAAACAGTGGCTGTAAATTAAATAGTTAAATTAATTAAAAATTAATGAAAAAGGTATAACAGAATAAATCGACGTTATTTTAGGTGGTTTTAAGCAATAACTTTCTTCGTTATCTACTGCACAATATCTTTATAGTTAAGTGTAGGCAGAAGTATTTCAAACTTGATGAATTTTGCAAGAAACTTAAAGGTTTCAATAAATTATTTATAAAGTTCTGTGTGAGCTAACGAATTAGCTTGACTCATACTTGAATACTAAATCTGTGCGATCCACCAACAATATTTCATTAAACAAATAATTCCATTGAAAATAAAATGAAAAATGTTTTTTTCTGAAATCAAAGTCAATTGCTAATGTTCAACCGTAAAATTAAGCGGCCTCTTAATAAATTTTATAACGTATTAATCGGTATATAGCTCAGATCAAAAAATATTTCTATTCTACACAAACAAACACTAAAGCTATAAGCTTAACAAATCATATCATTTTATAATCATACTCAGTTTAAATAAAATTTTAAAATAATAAATGGGATCAATCAAATGTTTTTCTTTTAATCTTATCAAAATGAATTAATTTAAAAATGTTTTGTTTACAAAGAAAAAAAAAAAAATTGTTAATTAATTAATAAAACGAAATATACATTTACAATGTTTATAAGATTGGTGATAATGATAATTAATTTTTTTTTTTATTATTTATTTGTGTGTAAATAACATAATAAGCAATAAAAAATTTTATTTAAAAAAAAAAAAATTAATTGAATTCGAATTTGATTAGTTAAAAAAAAAAAGAAAAAACATAAACCGGAATGTGATGGTTTTTATAAATTTTCTAATGAAAGTTAAAAGAAAAAAAAGAAAAAATGAATGCAATTTGGTAATTAATACTCCATTGACTTTGATGTTATTAATGTAATGTTTCGATTAATACTAAATACCAGTAAAAACGGTTTTTAATGAATGAAAAAATGATAAATGAAACTGATAAGACAGTAGGATGTCAAGGACACCAAAACAGATGTAATAAGATGTAAAGTGGAGTAATAAGATGAAATGAATTATAGTGATAAAGAGATGGGTGAGAGTAAATAATGTAAAAACGATTCATTGTATTTGTATATTATTTTTTACTAACGAAAAATATATATTTATTATTATTATCAATTGATTAATTAATAATATTAATTTCAAAAATCAATTATTTTATTTTTAAATTTTTATTGCATAAATGTAATGTGGGGTGCTGACCTGGGTACACGATAACCAGTTGTAGTTACCGGAAAACCTTGGCTACGCAAAATACCCATACGATTACTAAACTCATAAAAACCATCATTTTTTGTGTATGTAATTTCGGTGTCGGTGCCAGCACAATAAACTAATTGTCTACCTGGATAATGTGAGTTACGGCGACATTTACACATTGTTGATGCTGCGTTAAATGATAATTTATAAATATCATTACCGCTGGCTGCTAATGCATTATTCTCGTCATTAAAATTACGATCGTCGTTTAACGCCTCGGAAACGGTACGACGTTGCTGACAAAAATAGCAGGCAGATGTTATTGATGATGATGAACGTGATGAATCACCGCCACCGTTAACACCACATCCACCATAACGTTTTATCGAAGCCGCTGCATTTTCATAACTATTTACATTTATCATTGGAATTTGTTGGTCGCTTGAGCTCAACATGTGGTCGTATGAAGACAGATTCGTTACATTGTGCTGTAATAATAAATCAGATGGACTAAAAACAGCGGTTGTCATTTTAGGGGTGGCTGCGCTAGTTGGTATACACTGTGATAGTGACACCAATTGTGCAAGTTTTTTCTCATCAGATGCGGAACTTATTAAATCCGGTGTCACGTTATGAGCTATAAAAACGTAAAAACACAATTTATAAGTAATCCGATATTATTTCCTAGTTATACATTACGTAAATCCTCACTGTGGATAATAGATCGTTCAATTTTTTTATTCACATCTTCACTGATTAGCCAATATGTTCTCATGTCTCCTTTTCCTTTCACATAAATCAAACCACGGTCCTCAAATTTATAGCCACCGATCTTCTTAAGAAGTGTAAACGTTGCTGATGATACATGGATTTTTAAAGGTTCGCCAGTACTTTCCATTCGTGAGGCTGTATTAACGGTGTCTCCAAATAGACAATAGCGTGGCATTTTATGACCAACAACACCAGCCACACACTGTCCCGAATGTAAACCGATGCGTATTTGTAGCAATTCACCAGGACGGTGTCTGATTTCAATTTTTGATACACAATCTCGCAAATGTAACGCTAAGGATGCTATTTCACCGACATGCCTATCACCATTACGTACTGGTAGTCCAGATACCACCATGTACGCATCACCAATTGTCTCGACTTTGTAAACGTCGTAATTGGATATTATCGAGTCACATTTTGTGTATAAATCGTTAAGCATCTCTACCACCTCGAATGGTGTGCTGCTTGCACACACCTCGGTGAAACCTACCAAGTCACTAAATAAGATTGTTACACAATCAAAGCATTCGGCTTCCACACGCTCACCGCGTTTTAAAGATTCTGCTACAGTTCTATAAAAAAAAAATTGACAAAAGCGATTAGATAATAAAACACGGATGCTACATACTTTGGTAACATTCTTAGTAGAAGTGTTTCCGTTTTCTTTTTCTCCTCAGACAATAAAAAAGTTCGTTCCTGAACAAGTCCTTCCAAGTTATATGCATATTTTTCCATTATCGCCAACATATTATCAAAAATATTTGGCTTCCTAAAGTAGAAATTGATTTAATTAAATAATTTAAAAAAAAATCTTTTTTACAATTAATAGCTTACAGGCCAGCCTGCATTTCTTTTAGCTTAACTCGTACTAAACGGATATCAGGTCTATTCTCTGCATCTTCATCCCAGCACGACTTTAAGCAATTTTTAACGTATTCCGGTGCAGCTAAATGGCGAATAGGTGGACGAAAAACATGGCCAGAAGCAGGTGGACTACGAACTCGTGCCAAAATTTCTTGTTTTGTTAAATTCGTTTCACCCCAAGGTCCTGCTCTTCCAACAATTTCATATAGTAAAATTCCAAATGAATACACATCACCCTTTTGTGTACCACGAGGTTCATGATTATGATCTCGTAACAACTCCGGTGCACGCCATAAACAGCGCTTTATTTCCTGTTCATCTCTAAAACATAAAACAAATTTAAATAGCAATAGTTATTATAAAAAAATAATGAATGAACGTTTACTTGTTTGGCTCCTCTTGTCCATTCTTAAACTCGTGCAATCCAAAATCAGTAATTTGGCATACCCATCGTGAATCAACTAGACAATTACTTGACCGTAAATTACCATGCGATATGATATCACTTTCATGTAAATAAATCATCCCCTTTAGTATGTCACTCACTAATGATGATATAAACATATGATCTAAATATAAATCTTCATTAGCTAGTACATCCTCTAAGCTTCCGCGTGCACAATACGATGTTAAAACAGCAACATAACCATGGTCCACAGATGCACCGATAAAACTTATTATATTTTCATGGCGTACCTTTAATTGTATTATAATTTTTTTTTAAATTAACTTACAACTGTTAGTTTTATTTAATAATGAAGAATTAATTCAGTTTAATGCATGCTTTAAAACACGATAAATTGTAAAACCTTTTACCAGGCGTCTCCACCGCACTGATTTTTGTGTTTTAAAGCGTTTCATTAATGAAGAATTAATTTTTCTAATAAATTTTAACAAAAAAAGCATAAAATTATAATCATTACATAATTAAAATAAAAGTTAATTATATATAAAAAAAAAATTATGTTCAAACCTCTCGCATTTGCTTAAGTTCTTTACGTATATTACGTGTTATATCAACAGAACGTTTATAAATGCGTTTAACAGCAACAATATTACCACGATACAGACCTGATTTGTTATTTAATTATTATTTTTTATTTTTTTTTAAATACAAAAATTATTAATAAATAAATCAAAAGTTGTTATATTAAAGAACAAAAAGCCTTACCAATGGTGGTGTAAGCACGCTTATTTGAATCACTGTTACTACCAGCTGTAATAATACTTTGACGACAAATTTGCACCTTTAGTTAGTCATAAAAAATGTTTATGATTAATCAGGAAATATTTTATTAAAACTACGTTAAATCAAAACTTACAACATTTTTCGTTCTAGTACCTTGATCCCCAGCATCTGTAGAAATTAATGTCACATCCTTCATATCAACTTTCCACAGTAAGCACGCCAATGTTTGCTCATAGCGATAATGTCTGCAATAATTAAATCGAAAATAGAAGTAGAAATTTTAAAATAATATTTAAATTAATTTACTTGATTAAAAATGCACCAGCAACAGCGATAAACATTGCAATAAAAATCCCGATTATTAAAAGTTTCCATTCTTTATTAGCCACACATAGTTCACCGTTGAAACCGCATTTTGGCTCAGCACGTGGTGGGACACCTTTCAACCATCGTATCGGACGCTTGTTGTTTAAATACTTAAATTCCTTAATAAAAAAAAAATAAAAACATAAATTTCATTCTTTTGAGGGGAATGCAATGAAAACACTTACAGGAATGTCAGATGGTAATTTGTATACAAAATAACCAACTGGTTGCATTGACATATCGCTATTTGCATTATAGGGTAATGCGGCATCCTCTTGCATTGCAATTAAAGTAAAGTTGCCTTCAGCATCCCCATTTCCATCAATATGAACCTTTTTTATTAAATTTTATTGCTTATTTAGTTAAGATTTTAAGACGTAATCAATAAATATAATTTATACAAACATCAAATCCCTGTACTGAATGATAGGAACGATTAAAAATTCTACTCATTATAGCACGGCCATCTCGTATACTATGATTAAGCTTTAATAATTCAGTTGCGGCACGTGCATAAATAAAGACAGCATCGTATAAGTGTGCTGCATAGATTGGCACCGATAAATTATTAAAGATTTTCTCATGATACGGCACTGAGAATGGTGGTAATCGTGAATAGGCTTTAATACTATCACAGATCTCACTTGATGGGAATAGAGTTTCTTGTTAATTCTTTAAAAAATGTTTGTTTGTTTTACTTACCCAAATTTTGTATTAGATGTATGTGATCGTGTAAGCTTTAATACGGAACGGAATGATTGGATGTTTAATCGTTTTGAGCCGGGACGCTTTAAGTATGGATCCAGGTAGTCTAGAAATATTTTAAGTAATAATTATTACATTATTTTATTAGGAGAGGAATTAATTAATTCAAATATTATCAGCACTGTTTTGTGTTTTTTACTGTTTCCATTTTTTTTTTATACAAACGATTATAATAAATTATTTTTAACATTGAAACACTTTTGAAAATGTATTTCTATGACGAAAGTATCTTAATTTGATTGATTATTAGATGAATAATGACAAACCCACATAACAGTTATATTCTTTACAAAGTATTAATAAACAAAAAAAATTTAAAACCGTCACCACGAGAAAGGTGAAACCACCCATAATGAAAAACAGACAAAACCTCTGAATAATTAATTAAATAAAATTTTATTTCTTTATTATTACTAATTTTCGTCACTTAATAATTGAATTTTTGTTTTCTTTTTAATTTTTATTTAATTAAAAAAAAAAAAATTGAAAGGTGAGCCAGATGAATAATAAAAATTTTTTATTTATTATATTCAATATTAATTTCATTCGTTAATAAATAATAATTATTTTATTTACTTAAGCCGTATTTATTTAATACATTATTGTTCGGTATTATAACTGTTTTCAGTTTTTTTTTCTTCTTCATCTTTACCATGAATTATTGTTTAAAGCAGCATGAATTTTCTATACAAAATAAACGAACAAACAATAGGAAAACAATCAGAAATTCTAGTGAGAATCCACTGTAATACGCTAACAAAAATGTTTGTTTAGATAATTTATTAAATTAGGCTAATGTATAAAAAGTAAAATTATCTACAACTGATGCTTATTTTGTCTACTTACGTACACAACAAATAGTTAAATAACAAACGATCGTTAAAGCAGCGTTTAAAAGTCTAAATACTTAATAAATAAGTTATTTAACTAAGAAAACAATAAATTCAATTAGTTTTAATACATAAAACGGAGATTATTTTGTTTGTATTAATAATTTATTATTAAATCTGATAATAATTAGAAATTAATTCACCACATAAATATATAGAAAATATTTCAATTATAAACCAAAAATAGTCAGAAAATTAATTAGTTAAATAAATAAAATAAATTCTTACCCCGTTCAATGATATTACGTTTTGTCGGATAATATATTTCATCATCAACTGATATAACCATATAATCACCATTATCTAAAAGCCGGCGATGTTGTAAACTTAATATAAAATCAATCATAGCGATATGCTCACCAACAAATATATAAACTAGAAAGATATAAAAAAATTAATTAAATTTAATTTAAAAAAAGTTTTTTTTTTTTCTTCTCTCTATTGGCAGTTTAATCCTTTGAGGATATTTTTTTTTTTTTTGCTTATAAAATTAATAAATTCTTAAAGAAATTTCATTGAAAAAAATACTTTTAAGTGAATTAAAAGATATTTAATTGTCTCCTCAGTGTAATTAATTAATTGTACTTTGAGTCCTATTATTGGAGCTTAATCAATTGAAAAGTAATAAAATTTAATTAAAAAATAATTTTTTTTCTAGTTTTATTTTGCAAGAAAAACTCGTGACTATTTTCGTTATAGACGGAAATAAACATAATCGTTCTACTTACTTCGTGTTTTTTTATATGTTTCATCAACAATTTTCTCCATATCTGATTTATGTGTTGGAATGTAGTCATAACGATTATATAAACGAAAATCAGTTACAGTAAAATTACGTGATTCGGCTAATGTCTGGAGTAAGAAATAAAGTAATAAAAGACATTTATTATAAAACAAATAAAGCAATAAGGAGTTACTAAAGCTACTTACTTTAATAGCGAGTGCAACAGATTGTCCCCATGCAGGCCGTTCACCAGCAACAATAACAAAGCGATACCAATTAAATGCAGTCAATAGACCGACAACACTTTTAGACACTTTTGATGCTGGCGCTAATGTTCTAGCAAAACTATGAAAAACATGTTTATTCGAAACAGGTGAGTCTGCACACCGCTGTATTAAAAAATAATTTAATAATATCAATAAATAACACGTATTTAATATGATTTTGTTAAAGTTTACATAGGAAATCATTGGTAGGTTCCATGCAGCAGCAACTAATGCTTCGAATGTACATGTTTCATCCGGTCCAATAAATGCAAGAATATTATTATCACGCATCTCAGTCATAAATCTAAGTTTAAGGATTTTATGTTTAAAAACCTTTTCCCGGTTTATTCAATATAAATAAGAAAAAAACAATTATTTACTTAATTGGTAATGTGCGATGGATACCAGCACGTCGCCCTCCTATATCAACAGCTGTAAAATTAAGTTTTCTTCCGGGTAGTAAATTTGGATCACGATTTACTGCTTCAATTGCTAATGGTAAAGCTCCCAAAATAAGCTTTCATTGTGTTAAAACAGTGTTAAAGTTTATTTTATTAGTGCTGCGATTAAAAACCAATTTTAAATACCTGTGACTGTCCATAACCAGCGAGAAATCCAATAAAAATATCACCATCCGGTACATAATTTTTATTTAATTTTTTCACATCACAACTTGTAACCGTTTTGTTATCAATTAATAATTTTAATGTTGGCATTGGTGTACCAACAATATTATTCTGTTGTATTGTAAAAATTTCTCCATGTTGATTTTTTTTAATTAAATTCTCTGTTGTCAATGGTATTACGGACATTTCAATATTTATTATATAATTAAATAATAAAAATAAATTTATTAACAATGTCATATTGTTTTTTTTTTTATTGTTATTATTTTTCTTCTTTTTAATTAAATTAATTTAATTTTTGCACTCTGTAAATGTAAATAGCAAGAGAGAAATTATTATTATTATTATTATTATTGTATTAATGTATTTGCCAATATTCTATCCATAGTAAATATAAAAATAATAAAATGCTTTAATGCTGTAATGCTTTTATGCTTTCATTGTAGTTTACACATTGTGTAATATGAAAAATGAAAATAAAAACTAAATAAATTATAATAAAAAAACGATTAAAATTATTATAAAAAGGACTAACGGAAGGATTTTTTTTTATATATTTATTTAAAAATAATGAGAAATGTAATTATTTTTAATTAATTAAATACGAAAAAATCTATTACATGGTATTAAAGCATCAAGTGGAGGTGCCTGGTTACTTGTTACATTAAGCTATATTTTCTATTTTACGTAAGGAATTAAGTATTAGGAAGTGATTATATAAACTTTAACACAAAAATAAACAATTTATTATAAGAAAAACCCTCATAAAAGATTCTTATGAGACTATCTTTTCTAATAAAATCGTAATAAAAAAAATTTAACGCTAAATTACGTTACAGGTAGTAAATAAAGCATAATTGATGCGAAGGTCAAGTTATTTTCGATTAAGTTAACTATATTATCAAAAATAAATATTGTCATTAAGGTAATTTATCATTTAAATGTTTAAAAAAAAAAAAAAAAACAATCAGCTCTTATTTCACTGTAGAATCGTTTTTTTTTCCACTTTATTATTATCATTAATATCTTGAATATTCGTAGGGTTTAGACAGTTTTACGTTTAAAATAACAAAAAAGGTAGAAAATAAGTAAACTAAAAATATAAAGAACATTTTATATATAAAAAGGAACATAGAAATTTGGTCATTATAACAAATAAATTGTTATCAGTAAATAATTTCCAAAGAAATCATTATTATTAAATAAATAGTTTATCGCGCCCACATTAATTTCTAATAAAAAAAAAAAAAAATATTTTTAACACTTCACCATAGATATAAATATAAATAAAACAATTAATGTATAAGCAATAAACTAGTTAAATATAATTAAATTATTTAATTAATATTAATTGATTTGTTTTTCATGTTTCCTTATTAATTTCTTTCTTATTGAATAAAATAAATCTAAATACGTCTTAAAGTAGTTAAAATTAAAGTTACTAGTAACTAGCAAAAATGCTCATTTGAAGTACACAAAAAGGATTAAAGATCTACGATATTAATCTACGGGATAAAGATAATAAAGTAACGAAAGCAACAGATAATAAAATTAAATCCTTGGTTAAGAAATCGTTAAAAAAAAAACAGAAAAATTAATTAACTTTCTCTTAGCTGAATAAGTTGTTCACAGTTGATGTAAATTTGTCCTTTTTTTTATTTTATTATTATTAAAAAATTTTCTTATTAAATTATTATATTGTCTAGTCACTTTCAATTCACTTAAATTTTGTGGGGTTTTTTTCTTTTTAATTAAAAGAAGAAAATAAATGATAAACACGAGAAATTTTAAAGCTTTAATGTCCTTTTTCTATTCACGTAAATATTAAATTAGAAAAAAAAAAAACATTGTCTCGATCGGTTTCTTGGATTATATCCTGAGATTCTTTAGTTTTCTTCTTTTTTAAAAAATTACCACAAAAACAAAACTGTTAAAAACGGCCAAAGCACATTCAAGTTTTGTCAAAAACAACTGACTAACTGAAGCTTTAATAAACTTTACAAGTAACGGAGAAATTATTTTTTTGGGGGAGCAAACGTTGTTATCACATCACCGTCAACTAAACTACTGAAATCGAAAATGATAAAATAATTTAACGATGTTTTTGCTGTTGGTGGTTTGTTGTTTTCTTATTAAACAATATATATATTTTTTTTGCTGGTCTAATGTTGCCAATAAAGCTTTAATGTTTAACGTCTCTTTCGCTTATTTAATAAAATAACTTAACTGAACTCAAGAGACAAATGCTTTTTTTTTTATTTCTTTGTATTTATTTGTTGCTTCTCAAGCGGTAGATTATTGTCATTCATGTGCGCTGAGCGTAAAGAACTAGAAAAACTTTGTTTTGTTTTTTTTTTTGTTTTCCCATTGAAATGCGCGTTGTCATACCAACGATACTAAATAAAGTATGCGCTTTCGTGTTTCTTTTTTTTAAACATGTGGTGTTGTGTGAAAAGCGTTCTTACAAATGCTTTTTTTACTTCTCTTTTCACAAATATTTCTCATATAAAAATAAAGATTCGTTATGCACGTGACTTTTGGTAAAGAACATCTGATGCTGATGCTGATGATGAATGAATATAAAGAAAACAATTTTATTAAATTTGTCTCAGTTCTTGCTATGCAGTTGACGATGTTATGTCGTATATGACTTAATTAAGTCATTTACTGTTTTAATTACGTAAAAATTGACCATCTGTAATATTATTGTTTGCATCAATATTTTGAGCATTTATATTTGAGCTATAGCATTTTAAGAGATGATTACATTTCTTGTACTTGATGAAACATTTTTTAAAACAGACCATCAAGCAACATTACTTAAATAAATATTTGCTAAGCTTTAATGAAGTTAAATAAAATATTTTCTCTAATTATATTACGATTTTCATTCATATAATTTGTTCTATTATTAAATTTTTGTCTATTAAGCATAAATATAATAACCAGACATTACATTTGATGTATGATTTGTATAAAAGTTATGCAGACATTTTCAATTTAGTTGATTTAATAGAATTTTTAATCTTATTTTACGGTGTTTTTAAGACTCTTTTATTTACTTACAAACATTTCATCGGTATTTTCTTGTATTATTGTTAGATTCTATTAAAGACTTATACTGAAATTTATTTATTGAATAAAGCATGTTAATAATTTAAATAAATCTTTATTATTTGTTTAGCTTTTATTTACAATACATTAAAAAGCTTTTTATATTGTTTACACAACCAAAAAAAAATAAAAAAAATTGCGATTTAATGTTGCTTTACAATGTTCTTAATGACCATACATCGGATTAAAAAGGAAAACAATACTAATTGCTATGTAAAAATGTTTAGTTTATTGTGAGACTTTTATAAAGATAAAACTATAAAAAAAATCTTTGTATTATTACTTCAAAAACCCATGATAAACATAAAATAAGAATAATTAATCAAAGCTTAATCGTTAAACTTAATAATACTATGCAAGAAATTATAAAATACTTATAAATAAACTTAAAATTAAATTAATCAATGAAAATAAATCGCTTTTTTTTTGTTCTTAACAAAAACACCTGAGCTCTTTTTTTTTTTTTTTTTAACATAATAATTATTTAATTATAAAAAAACGTAATCACCTTAAATCGTAATATGATTATCATTATTCTGTTTTATTATTATTATTCTAATTAATTATTATTTGATTGGTGTCTTAAAACACTTGTTGATATTTAGAATGTTATGTCTTGACGTCATTATTTTGTTTATTTTTAAACTTTAATCTAGATAATTGTTATCTAATTTTGATGCTTTATATTCAAAGTTTTTTTTTTTTTTTTTTTTGATAAATTACAATTTAATGCAATAATAAATTTTAAAATTTGTTTTAATTTTTTTTATAATATGTGTTGTTCAGCAGAAGATTAAACGTTTTAAAGTAAAACAAATCAAACGTAACCAACTATTTTCTATTAAAGAGAAACTTATACGATGTACCTTCGTCGTTGAAATCAAACTGACTGATGTTTTAATGGGATGAACATTGATTATGTTTTTGTTCATAAAACAGTCTTTGTATCGTATCGTATTATACACAAAAAATTAACTAAAATCAAAACACTATCAATTCTAGACGAAATACTTCGATTGAATAACAGCTTCTATCTTTTTTTTTTTTTTTTTTTGTGTTTTTTAATCCAGAAAAACTATTTTTCACAATTTTTATTTGTTTATTTCGTAGCACAAGTCAATCATTTATTTTATTTTAACAAAATATCACCTTTTTTTATGATTTTAATTTATTTATTTACGATTTGTAAGGCATTCATGTGTATTATTATGACAGACAATTATATTTTTATTTTCTTTTTTTACTTGTATGTAATTCAATTTACAAGTGATTATATTTTTATTTATAAGTAATTTGATTTTTATTTAGAAATGAATAAAATTGTCAATCAATAAAACGGTTGAAATAAATTATTTGAATTATTTAAACTGTTTTGTGCAACCCTGCGTTATTAGCAGTTGAACTGAATAACACTAGAAAATACACCAGCCACTGGATAATACAATTGGTAGAAACGTCAAAACAATTTTATTCATTTTACTTTAACAAACAAAATCCCATAAAACATAATTAATTAATTGTTTAATTAAAATTTAGTGTATTTAAGTTAAAAAAAGAAAAATGGTTATTATGAAGGAGAAATTAACAGATTTAAAGGAATGCTATGAAAAAGCAATGAAATTAGTGGAAACAGAAAGTAAACATGATCCTGAGAACGAACCGTACAAGTCGCATTATGCTGCACGTGAAATGCTTATTGAAATGCAAAATAACCTTAAAAATATATTATCTACACTGGAAATGGATGAGAATCCTGATGAACATGATGTTCTTATTTATAAATCAATATTAGGATTTATACTTAAAGAATTGGGACGCGTATCAATATTTGTGGATGAATTAAAAACCGGTGAAAATTACCTAACGGAAAGTATCGGTGTTTTTGAATCATTTAAATTAGAGCCTGTGGGAATTATTGCTTATATCGATGCTCTTAATAACTTGGGTATATTATGGTCAAACAGAAATAATGCAGAAACATCAAAAAAGTTCTTAGATCAAGCAGAAGCTGCTTACAATGATTTTAAAACGATCGGCAAGTCACCTCTTACCATAATGGATATTTTTGGAACGCAGGAAGAAGTTGAGGATGGACGTGGAGAGATTGCTTTAGAAAAACTTTACACATTAACCTTATATTATCTGGCACAAATTATAGGATCATTAGGTAATTTAGATAAATCAGCGATTTACTGTCATACAACAATAAGGCGGCAACTTGAATACAATGACTATGAGCCAGTCGATTGGTCATTAAACGTTGCATCCTTATCACAATACTTTATAAAACGTAAATTGTACAATGTGGCTAGGCATTTATTATCTGCCGCCACATACATGATGGAAAAATATAATGGTGAAATGTACACACCTGAAATGACAGAAAACGAACGAGCAGCTGTTTTAGAAACTTACCAACATAGATACGCTGACATAGCTCGTTGTTGGGCTAAATACGGATTAGATATTTTATCGTCATCAAAGGAACGTCTTATGGATGATAATGAAGAAACTGCACCATCCAAAGGTAGTAATTTGATCAGGGAATTTTTAATGAAAAATTCTTAATTTTTTCTTTTTTGTTAATTTTTTTAGAATTGGAAAATTTAAATCTAACGGATGACATTAAGAGTATACATTTTGAGACACTCGATTTAAAAAAGTATGAATCAGAAGTAACAGATAAATATTGTTTGGTATTTGATGATGCTAAATTAGTGTTTAGAAATGTAGAAAGTTGGTTAACAAAGGCAAAAGAATATTATCGTGCTGATACTGAAGCCAGTGAATATGTAAAAATAATCCAAGATTTGGCATCCAGCTATAAAGATTTATCGTTCTTTGAAGAGGATTCTGGTAATCAATGTAAATTACATAAAAAAGGTGCCGATTTATTAGAGGAGTTAATTGTAATTTTGAATCCAGTTTATTATATGGTGTTATGCAGGTGCGTTAACTTTTATTTTATCTTAATTCTTGTGAGTTTTTAATTAAGTTTTTCTTTTTTATTGTAATAATTAGGGAATTATGGTATGAGCTGGGATTAATTTATGCCAGAATGCTCGATATTAAATTAGATGTATTAGAAAAGTTAACAGCAAATAAAAGTGCAACACCGCATGCATTAAATAAAATAAATCTTTTATGTAATAAAAGTATAAAGAATTTTCAAGAATTTATAAATTCATTTGCGGATAAGACAACAAATGAATTACCAACAAATATCACTGTTGATAATTTATTACCAATATATTATGCATACTTTCATTTAGGCCGTTTATATTATAAATTAACAACACCCGATAAATTAATGCAAATAAATAATATAAAAAATAGTTTAAAATATTATAATTTATTAATAACCGGCTGTGAAAAGAATACGGATGCTGGTGAAACATTTAAAGGTGAATTAGGTGTATGCAAAGAAATGGCCATGTTATTACCATTAAAAATGAAACGTCTTTTTGAAGAGATTAAATAATAATATATTATTAACACTGGAAGTTGATTGTTAAAAAACAGGAAATTACATCCATTAATAGAACTTACTAGTCAAGTCAAGTAATTGGGTTTCTTTTTATTTTTTTTTTTTATTTACTTCTTGGAAGTATTTTTATTGCTGAAAAAAGATTTTTTCTTTTTAACAAACATTTTTAATTACAGTAAATTTTTATTTTTCTTATTTTTTTTTTTTTTTTGTTAACATTTATAATTTTGCTTCTTTATTATTATTTTTTTTTTGATTACAATAAATATTTAATAAAAATATTAAATTTTTTTTTTTTTTTAATTTTATTTAATCTTATCACATCGAATTTGATATGTTTTTTTTTTGTTTAGTGGGAAGATTTTTAATTGTTTTACTTTTAAACGCAGCTTTGTTGCTGTTTTTCTTTTTTTTTTTTGTTTAATTAATTTAAATAGCATACAGCTGTGATTAGGTTTTTTTTTTTTTTTGATTTATAAAAAAAATCTGTTTTGTTTAATTTTTCAATGTAAAAAATAATTTATTATCATAATTTTGGCAAATTGTTATAATTATTTATTTATTGTTTTTTTTTTTTTTTGTATTAATTATTCTAATGTATATATGTTAATTAATTAATAATAAATGGAAGTAGTTAATGGAACAAATAAAAAATTAATATAACACAGGTGTTTAATTAATTAATTGTAGTAATACTGTGCGTTGTTTATGTAGAGTAAAGTCAACGATATGACACGACATAATAAAAGCATTTTTTTTTAAGCTTAAACTAGCCTTGAGTATAATAATTCTAAAACACGTTCTAATATAAGAGAAAAAACCAGAAATAAAAGTGCATTTGATATGAAAAACATTTAAATTTAATTGTGGCCACATTTAATACAATACAACGTCTTTATAAATTACTTAATTTTTTTTTATTTTGGAGAATATACAACAAGATATTATTGTTTTATCTAAGTAAATAATGATTAAAACCTGAGTTTATATAATTATTTATTTATTTATTTGTTTACTACCATTGCTATTAAATTTGATTACTTAAATTATTTAATTTTTTACTCACAATAATAATAATAATACAATAATCGTACTATTGAAACAAAATAGTCTAGTCTCACTGGACAGTCAAATTTGTTATCTGGTTTCTATTTTATTTTATTTTTAAATTAATTAATTAATAAAAAAAAAATGTCTTTTATCTATTTTTAACTATAATAAAAATTATATTTCTTAATTATTATTATTTAATTGAAGAAAAATAAAAAAATAAAACAACAACCACCGATCTCATTACAAATAAATAGAAAATAATTTTTTTTTTTTTTAATAATTTGATTCAACATTTTATTTCTTAAAAATTATTAATAAAAAAAAAAAAGAAATTATTTTTTTTTTTTTTTTGTTCAACAATATTAATTTTCACTTAGCCTTTAAAAAAAATTAAAATTAAATAATTAATAAAGAAAAGACAATACAAAAAAAAAATTAAATTATAATTTAGAAAATTTCAAACAATACGAAAATTATCTAATTAATTAAACTAATTTAAAATTATTTAAATAAATTTTTAAAACAATTATTATAAGGAAAAACTCAATATAAAAATATATATATATATATATATATATATATATATTAATTATCACTTTTATTATATAAATAAATAAAATTTATTTCTCTTTTATTCTTCTTTAATTATGTAATTATTAATATTATAATAAGTATATATGTATATATAGAGGGGGTGGGTTTTATTATTTATGTATTGGACATTTATCTAATTATAATTTTAAAAACAATTTTGCTTATTTTCTTTAAACAAAATTATAATTAATTAAGAAGTGGTTCACAATCACTTGCACCATCTGCATCACCATTTTTATTCTTACCACTACCGCTTGTACCAGCGCCACGTTGAGACTGTTGCTGCTGCTGATGTTGAACACCTACACGTTTTAAATAACGATTACGTATATTTGTATCTGTACATGATGATTCACCACCAACATTATCACCAGATAAATCTTCTGCTGAGCCACTAGCTAATAATTTTTCTGTTGCTTCAACATGACTAATTATTATTTAATCAAAAAAAAAAAAATAATAATACATAAATTAAAAAATAAAATAAAAAAAAATTATAATCAAATATAAATTTCATATTTCTCCAATAGAATAAAATTAAAATAATTATTCTTAGGTCTTAAAACTAGAATGAAAATTTAATTAATTAAATTAATAATGGAAATGATAATGAAATTTTAATTTTTATCAAACCTATCATAAGCATTATTTGTTTTTGATTTTTTTATAAATGTTGGAAAATGTTCAAATATACTTGGTTCACTACAATATTATCCATTTAATATATTTTCTTATAATTAAATAAAATAATTAAAAATTAAATCAAATAAAAACTCACATTAAACCGGCATGCATATCTCTTTCCTTTGGTGTTTTATTCAAAATTCCATTTGTACTAGAATCATGTAACCATATTACAACGGTAGCAATTAGAGCAACTAGAAAATAATAAAACACAAAATAATAATTTTTGCATAAATAAAGAAAAAAATAAAATACTAACGACTTAAACATCCAATAAAGAATATTTCTAACATAAAGAAACCTCCTTTATCAACAATTATACCGGAAAGTAATGATATTATGGCAAGACCCAAGTTTTGTACTGATTGACAACTGTAAAACAATTTTAAAAAAAAATTAATTTTAAATAAAATAACTCATAGTTAACAAAACACATACATTCCGTAAGCTGTTCCAAGTTGATATTCAGGTATGACAAGAGCAACTAATGGCCACAAACTGCTAGCAAGTAATGAATAAGCTAAACCCATTAAACTCTACAAAAGAACAGAATTTAACTCAATGTTTTGACATTTTTTTTTTTTAATTATTTTCGATACTTACCATACCAACATACGGATTAAAGAATGTAAATCCAAGTATTGAATGTGCACATATAGTTAAAATAACGGCTAGAAAAACCCACATAACATTTTTACCCGTTTTATCTATAACTAAACCCAATAATGGACTTGCGACAGCTGATATTACATAAACAATCGAATTAACAGCGTTTGCCTGTTCTGGCGTAAAATCATATTTTCTTTCAAAGAAAACCCTAAAACAAACAAATTTGTTATTTATTTGAATTACCAAATAATTAATTAACAAATACTCACTTTCCCAAGGCAATAAATGGAAAAATGGCAACATAGTATGAAACACAAATGACGGTAATCATCCAAAAAGATACTTTAAATGTTGTTATATCGGATAATTTTGGTATTTCACCAGATGGATTTTCATTACGTTTTAATATTCTTTCCGCTCTTTTATCCATCCAACCTTTAAATATGATTTTTTTTTTAATTTATTTTACTTTAAACTAAATAAATTAATCAAAACAAACCTAAGATTAGTGCACATATCATAGACATAACACATGTTAAACCAGCTAATAATAATACAACACCAGTACACGTATATCCTTTATAATATTGATTGATATATTTATATAATGGTTCCATAACGATAAAATTAATTGTACTGCCAACACGTGCAAATGATAATTGTAAACCAAAAACCATATTTAATTCTTTTCCTTTAAACCATAATACAGCATAATTATTTTGAGCGACTGCTAATGACTCTGCACCAATTCTATTTGTTTGTGTACAAAAAAAAAAAAAGAAACAATTTTATTATATCAATGTTAAAATATTTAATTGTTGTATATTACCCAAAAATAAAACGTCCTAAAATCATTAAATTAAACGCATTTAATACACCACCCATAGCAAAAATTAATTGTCCAATCATTAATATAAACATGTAAATAATTGTTCCTAATCTTATACCAAAAACCCTGTAATTAAAAGGGAAAAAAATTAATAATTAATCTAAAAAAAATAATTAAGAAAATAATTAACATTACCGATCAATTAAAAATCCACCAATAAAACATAAAATAACATTTGGCCAAGAATATATTGAATAAAGCATAACAAATTGTGTTGTTGATAATGACATATCTTGTTTAAAATTATCCTGTAATGCTCCTGGATTATCATAACAAAAATATGAACCTAAAATACATAATTAATTAATTAATTAGTTACAGTTTATTCACCGACAAGTGATAAGAAAAAATAATTTTGTCTAAATAATAATAATAATAATTAATTATAAAAAGGAGAGACAAACTAAATAAATAATAAATTATAAAAAAGAACTGGTACACTGCTTATCAGTTAATTAATTTAACTACAAAATAGACTATTTTTTAAATACAAAAAACAAAAAAAATTCATGACCTAAGACAAAATGTAAATGAATTAAATAAATAAGAATAAAAAAAAAAAAAATAAATTACTAACCGAATCCAATTAGGCACATAAAAATAAGTGCGATAAATCTATGAAATGCGTGACTAGGATTACAACAAGGTGATGCACCACAACCTGTTAATTCATCAATAACACCACCATCTTCTACAATATCACCAGTATTGTGTAATATTGGCGTTGCCATATCATCCTCATTATCCCGGGATCGTGGCATTGTTATTTATTTAATTAAACAACAATTTTTTATTACAATAAATTTTTTACTTAATTGACACAACTTTTTAGGGTAGAAATACAAAAGTTAATAAATTGCCCGCATTTAATCTAAAAAAAAAAAAGAATATTAATATTAATTTTAATTAACAAATAATAGGAAATTGAAAAATTATATCAGCAATATGGTAATTCGTTACACGCATTAAGAGTATTTATTCACTTGTGTTCTGTTGTAATTATTTGACAAAAAAAAAAAAAAAACACCACATTGCTGACTATTTTCTTTCTTTTCTATTTCCAAAACAATCACAAAAAATATGATGATTAAAGTAAAATTATAATTTATAAATAACGTATTTCACACATTATAGATATAAATTTTTTTTTTTTAATAATTTTATCAGTAAACAGTATAAATAAGAGGAAAAAATAAAATAAAATGTTTTTCTTTTGTATTTTTTAAAACTTGAAGCAACAATTAACATATGTTTAAAGGCGATAAACACCAAAAAAAAAAAATAATAATAATAATAATAATAACAATTAAAGTATTTAGTATATTACCAATAATTAATTAGAAAAATATATTTATTTATAATTACTAATCACTTTTAGAATTCTAATTTCTTTTTCTTTTATTTATTTTTAATTTTTTCCTCTTTATTTATAATTTTTTATATTATTTATTCACTAAAAAATAAACAAAACTATTATCAAAAACGTACACACACATATGGCTCGATTTGATACTCTTTGTGATCTGTCAAATAAAAAAGAAAATACATTTTTTTTGTTAGAAGTTTTTTTTTACTCTGTCATTTGTAATCGTTTTTCGTTAAAATATTTTGAGTTGCCATATGGATTGCTCGCTCATTGTAACAGATTGTTCGTTAAGTTGATTTGAATTAAAATTAACTAATTAATTTAATTTGTTTAAAATTAAACTTTTAAATTTAATAAACAAAATAATAAATATCCTAATCAACTATGAAATTCTCAGTTAACGTACTTTAACAGGAATATCAGTTTTTAAAACAAGTGTGCACATATGACTACTGCAACAAGTTTGTTTTGAAAATTACTTTAAACTGTTGCATCTCCAAAGCATAGGGATAAACGGTATTTTTTAACACTGAAATCAGTAAGTTGTACTGATTAAATAACTTTTCTACCTCCGACCATTTAATCCGTAGATTCTTAGTCATCTTTTCATAATTTAATAGTATTGGAATTTCTTCGGTTTAATATTCCTTAGTATAATTAATCGTAAATTGGTAAAGGTAGATTAATTAAAACACTTAGATATGACTTTTGAGATTTATGTTTATTTATGCACTTTACAATATTTAAAACTTATGGTAGAGAAGATGAACTTAAGTCAGATTAAGAATGAATTAGTTTCTATTAATTCTATTTGAGATAGTTTTCATAACAAAAATTAATTAGAATTAGGTAGAAAAAACATTTTTTTTTTAAGGTCGGCTTAAGACACCAAAGATATGTTAGAGTCGGTGAAAACTCTAAGGTAAGTTAGATTTCCTACAGTCGGTTAAAGATCCCAAGATAACGTCTTGGAAATATGTTACATGGTATACACAATTTCTTTAAGTGATGCATCCCTCAAATGACATTTCATTTAAATTTCATCTTTTTGATGATATAAATATTCATATTTACCTTCGTTTATAAATATCTTTGTTACCAAAACACAAAACGTTATAATAAAGAAAAACCCAATTAATTACTTTTTGCTGTTTTTTTTTTTTATTAATTTTTTTTTTTGTTTTTTGTATATAATATATAAATTATTATTTTTTTCTTTCTTGTTATTATTAAATTTATCTCTCATTTCTGTATTTTTCATTACATTTTTCTCCTTTTTTTTATATTTTTCTTTTCTTTATTTAAACAAATATATATTTAAATTAATTAAAAATAAAAAATAAAAAAAACTAAAATAATAATAATAATTAATTCAGCCACCATTTTATTAACTTTAAAATTAATCAATATTAATTATAATAAAAATTATATTAGAAAAATTTAATAATTAATTAATTAATAAAGTAAATAAAAAAAAAAAAAACAAAAAAGGTTGGTAATCAATTTAAAAAATGGATTTCTTATTTATTTATTAATTATCCTGTAAATGTTTTTCTATTTTTCTTTGTTTTTATTTTTAGTTTTTAATATATAATAAGAAAAAATTAATTAAATTAATAATTAAAAAAAAAAATAAAATTATAATAATTCATACAAAAAGAAAAAAAAAAAAGGTTAATTAATTTCATTAATAAAAAAATATAAATATTAATAATTAAAAAAAAAATAATAATAAAATTCATTAGACTAGATTTTATCAATTACACAGCATTATTAATAAAAAAAAAATATTATTTGGTTTCATCCCTTTTTTTTCATTTCTCTCTTTTTCTTTTAATTAAACAAAAAATATTAATTAATGCAAAAAAAAGGGAAGAGTTTTTTTTTTAATATAGGAGGGGGTTAAATAAATTAAATTCATTTTTTAAATAGTTAAACATAATAAATAATATATGTAAATAAATTAATAAATATTAATAATTAATAGAGACGACGAGAATAATTAGGAAACGTTAACGATTTTGTTATTCAAAAATAATTACTTTATATTCATTTATGGTTTTATATTCTAATCAATTTTAAGTGTTATTATTATTATAATTATTGTAATAAGGCCAAATAAATTGTAATTTTAATTTAACTGTAACACGGTAGTGTGAAGTTTAATATAAAAAAAACCCAAACAATATCGAATATTGTAAGAAAACCGAGTATATTCATAACGAATAAATAACATAATTCCACTACCGATTAAGACTTTAATAAATTAATATCAATCAAGTTTGTAGTCTCTATTACAAAACCAGATATTAGAGCAAAATTTATTTATTATTTTCTTGCCTTTTGAAACGTAATAATAATAAAATTAATAAAAATAATAATAACACAAAAAGAAAACCATTAATTATAATAAAAAAAGATTATCTAAATAGCAGCTTATTATATAAAAGAATAATAATTAATTGGTTAATATGGATAATTATTATTGTTTTATTTAAATTTTGTATATAAACAATCGCTACAATAATAATGGATGGATATTAGAGGACACAATGATAATCTAGCATTAATAACATATGTTTCCATATCTTTTATAAAATGCAAAATAATAATTTTCCATATTAAAAATAATAATAATAATAATAATAACAACTATAATTCACGAGAGAATTGAAAATAATAATATTTCCTCTAATTCTATGAAAATTAAAATTAAATTAATTCATCAGCGACTATAATATAAAAAGGATATTTCTTCTTTCATTTATAATTTCTTCTTTCTTTTACTTTTATATTCTATTAAAATAATAATTAGATGTTAAAAAATAAGTCAACACTAAATAATAATTTAATAATAATAATATTAATAAGTAGAAAATCAAAATAAAATAATAATTAAAAATTATAAATTAAAAAAAAAAAAAAAAACTCTTTTCTATAATATCTCTCTCAAGTTTTACTTAATTTTTTTTTGCCATTAATTTTTAATTAATTAATTTCTTTTTCATTTTCCTGTGCATGAGTGAAATATTACTTTTTCTATTTTCACATTGTGAAAATTGAAAAATCAACTGTATGAGATAAATATTATTCTGGATCTGGTGATTCAGATGGTCCCTCATTAGTAGAAATAATATTAATATAACCACCAGACTTAACAAAGGCCATATGTTTATCTGCATCGAAACGAGTTTTATCATCTTCAACATCCTAGAGTAAAAGAAAATAAAATTAAATTAAATGGAGGTTGAAGAATAAAAAAAAGGATCAAAAATTATTAATTAAACGCTTAAAAGATTATTTAAAGAGATAAAACTTACCAAAAACAAATATAATTAAGAAAAATAGCATAGAATAAATAAAATTAATTACTGGTATACAATTGGTATACAAATTGCATGCACAAAGAAAATTTTATAGCAAAGGCATAAACCACTGCAATTTAATTTATTTTTTTTTTTAATACTAAAATCCACTTGTTAATTAATTTTGTATTTTTAATTGAAAAATTGAAATTTTTATTATAAAATAAACAAGAAAAAAAAAATCAAGCAATAGAAACAAAACACACAAAACTGCACATTTTTCTCTGCCACAAAATCTTATGAATCCAATTAATTAAAACAGAACAAATATATAAAATTAATTAATTAAAATTATATAACGATTATAAAATTAAAAAAAAAATTAAATAAAACATGCAATTAATATAACTAATATTTATTAATATTTTATCTATGGTTAATTGTTAATAAAATGCCTTAAAAATAGTTTTTTTTTATTTTTTGTTAATTTATTCATTTTTTTTTTTTTTTTGTATAAATTTGTTTTTCAAATATAATTTTATATTAATATAAATAAATTAGTTTTATATAAAAAATTATTAAAATAAGGTATTAAAAATTATTATTATTATTATAATTCATTAGTATTAAAAATAATTAATGATTATGTTTATATATTGTTATTGATTAGAAATTATTGTTTTTTAAAATGTTCACAACATTTGGTTTTTTTGATAATTTATTTTTGTTACATGAAAATAAATTCAATAATTTTGATTAATTATTTTTTGCACTATCACAGTCCGAAATATTTTTTTTTTTTTTTTTATATTTTTACTTTGATTGAAAAAAAAAATGCTTTCAAACAGAAATGTAAAGTAAAAGGAAAAATAAAAACTAAAACTAAAAAGCATTTCAACATTATTATTGCTTAAAAATATTAAAGAAAAATATCAGATATGGTTCTGCCTCTTTTTCATTTCCTTCCCCATTTTTTTTTTAGTTTTTAACCCGAGTATAAATTCGTAGAGTATTATATTTAGTTTATTTTTAATTACTACTAAAAGTTAAGTATTTTAATCAAATCAAAAACAATAACAAAAACAATGAATACAAAAAAAAATTACAGTCAAAAAGCATTTTCTTCTATTAATTACTTAAAATTATTTGCGACAACGACTTATAAACATTTATAAAAGTGTTAAATATGTATTTTATTATAAAAATGTTTTTTATTTAATAAGTTTTTCTTCTAATTTTATTTGTTTTTATTTTTATATAAATTTTGTAACGATTGCCAATCAATGGACAGGTACTTAATTAATTGTAGCTTTAGAAATAAAGCTATAAATTGCTTTTAATTATATTTATATAAATTTGTATATTTTAAAAAATTAATTTGCAGAGGAAGAAAGTGTTGCAGGAGTATTTTGTATATTATATAATTTATCAAAAACACCAGACATATCAAAGCTGTTACTTATAGAAGAGCTTTTAGTACGATTTATAATATTATTAGATTTTTTATTAATATAGTTATTATTATGATTAACAGTTGTATCATTAATATTATTATTATTGTTAGTTATAGTATTATTATTATTATTATTTGTGTTTACCTTATTTCTAACAAGGCTAGGATGTTGATCACAAATTTTTACCCAATCACGTGGCAATACCCATGAATGTGGCGATTTTGAATAATAAATTAACCGTTCGTATTCATGTACGACACGAACTAAAATTAAGATAAAATCAATAATAAAAACACTAAAAAAATATTTAATTAAAATATACCAGTTTGCTCTTCTTTATTTGCTGTCTCCTTGCTTTTATCTTCTGGTGTGCTGTCCTTTCTCGAAAAATGACTTCTTCGGGAACGACTCAGACCGTTCACTGGTGTTGATGTTACCAACGTAGTGTTCGAAGTGCTTGAGGTAGACGACGAATCGGTTGATGAAGGAGTATTTGTATTTGATTGATTGGCTACAAAACAATACAACATTTTATCAAATCCAATTTTATCAAAAATAATTAATGTTTCTAGTAACTTATTTAATCATATTTACCATTATCAATGAAAACCTCATCATCAATTTCACAACTATTTCGTAAAATACCATTTTTTACGGACGAATTTCCAGCATTCTGGGCCATCAAATCTAAATTAATGCCACTATCAACAAATGGCGACGATGATAATAATTGATGAGAAGGGGGTATAACTGATGGACCCGATATGAGAGGAGTGGATGGACCACTAAGGCTGCCCGAATTCATCATTGATGGTATTGAATCGAATGCAGCACCTACTTCTACTGAGGCTAAAAAATCATTGCTACTAAAATAGTCGTCCAGCACTAGTTTAGCAACCTAAAACATAAATGTTTAATTCACATAAAATTCTCTAGCATAAACAACACAACTCTTACTCTGACTAAATCAAAACAATCGCCAGTTATTTTGACATTATGTTGTCCAATGTTAACTGTATACTTGTATTCGCCAAGTGAAGCATCGTTTGTAGAAAAACTGTGCAAAAGCAGTTGACCACCACCGGTTGCTCCCGAACTATTTCGTGATAATTTCTGACTTATTGATGAATGAATACCGGCTTGATTATTTGGCACATAATTATTTGTTATGGCACTATTAGATCCTGATGTTATAATTGCGCCAATACTATTTCTATTTGGTTTTGGTGCTGTTTCATCGGATGCTGATGATGCCAATGAACTACAGGAACCACCTTGTGTTGCATCTAAACGTGTCGGTGACGCATTACGACGTATGGTTTCCTCAATTAATTGCTTTGCATAACTGAAATAATTTAATTCATAATTATAATCTCAGTTTATTTTTATTTTTAAATACTTTAAAACAATGTTTACTTGATTTTTTCTTCGTTTGGTCCAGTTATTTGTACCAGACGTTCTTTAGCACCTGGATTTACTGTAAAACACACATTATTTCTTTTTATTATTTATTTCTTTAATAAAGATACTTAACGAAACACCTTATTAATAATTATGTGTGTATGATAGCTTTTTTATTGCTTGTGTATTATGTTTTATTAAAATGCAACAAGTTTTTTTTTTTTTTTTGCAAAAATTAATAACAATTAGCAATTAATAACCAGTAAAAAAAAAAAAATTAAAATTACACAAAAGAAAATGTTTAGCTTTAAAATAAATAATAAATTGGAAGACACAAAAGTGTAAATAGCATAAATAAATAAAAGAGCATAAAAGAATTAGTAAATAATGCTTGATTAAATATAAATCTATTATAAATAAATAAATAAAAAAAAAAAAAACACAAACAAACGTACATAAATAAATGAGTAAATAATTATTAATCAGGCAAATAATTAAACATATAATGCATTTAATTAACAAAACAAAACCATGCTTATGATGTTTTTTTATTTCTTCACAGTTATTGTTTTTTTTAACTTTTGTTATGATTTTATTAAATTTTTTTTTTTTGTTATTTTCTTATTTCAATTACCTCTTTGAAAAGAAATAATTGTCTCGCTTAATTCCTCAATCATATGAACACGACGGCCTTTTATTCCCATTACTAAATTAAAGTTTTTTTTTTTTTTGGTTTTATATTTTTCATTGTTTTTGTAATTATAATTGCAGAGTAATTATTATTAATAAAAATAAATTGAAAAATAAAATTATTCTTTTTATTGCTATTTTTTTTTTGTATTAAAAAATATTTATAAATATATTATATATAATAATAATAAAAAAAAAATTTCTTGTAATAAAATAAAATAATTAAATAAATAAAAAATAATTAAATATAATAAATAGTAAGACTAATAAAATCTTTATTACCTTTTCCAGAATCAGCATTTCTAATAACAACTTCATCTTTCGAATAATTTTTTCCTGGAATTTTTGTTGGTTTTGGAAATTTGCCTGATGTTCGTATAATTTCCCCGGGTGCTAACAATGGAGCTGATGATTGCCCCAACGCTGATGCTGTGGGGGAGGTGCTTAACAACGATATATCACTCATTGTCGATAATGACATAGGATCTGGCTACAAAAAAGAAACAAATTAAGATACAAAAAATTAATCTATATTACCGTAAATAATTAATTGTTTCATTTTATCTTGATAAAAATATATATATTAAAAACGCTCTAGTGAATTAGAAAATTTTTTATTTAATCCTTTTAACGTAAGTAAAATATTAAATACAAACATATTTCCATAATTTTTAAGAAATTTTATTTTTTAATAATGTCTGTAGGCAGTAGAGTTGTTGTGACTCATAAAAATATTTTATTTTATAAATAATTTAATTTAAATTTTATTATTATTATTATTATGACGAGAATATTTTTTTTAAATATAAATATAAATAAATTAAAACGTACCTCAACATTTGCCACCTTATGCTTGTAATATGAATTTATGCCATCAGACAATTGCCATGATTTAGCTCGTAATTCAATTAATTCAAGTAAATTAAGACGTGTCATTATATTTAATCGTTCATCTTGTGATGCATTACGAAATGTTACAAATGCCCGATCAAGTGTATCTTTTGATATTATTTCTAATTGTGGTCCATGTAAACGTAAATTCGCTAATAATGCACTCATACCTTCTGAATTATTTGAACCACTTGATAATGTTGCTGCTACATTTTCAGTTAATGTTATCAATTCTTCAACTAAAAAATATAAAATAGCATGTCAAAAATAAATATATATATATATATATATATATTTTAATTTTTACTAAAATATCACTTACTTGATTGCACTTCATACAATTGCGTGTGTGCATGTGATTGACGCGATGTTGTTTTAAGTGGCCGTGGAGCCTCCAAATTTTTAACATTCCGTCCTAATTGTGACATAGTTAGAATGTATAATAATATTTCTTTTCTTTTTATTTTTATAATTAATATAATAATTTCAGGTAAATTAATAAAATAATTTCAGTTGCTTCTTGTCTGTAGTTTTTTTTTCTTTTTATGTTTTAATTATTTTGTATTATCATTAATATATTAAAAAAAAAAAAATAATAATAATAATAAATAAATAAAAAATAATAATAATTGTATAACTTAAAAAATTGTACGCCGTTCACACCTCCCCCTAAAACGAAAACGAAAATAAAAGAAATTATTAATAATAAAATTAGAACAATACAATACAATGGTATATATATATATATATATAAAAGGAAGATAGATAGTGGAGTGATGGTTCAGTAAAAAGTGAAACCTTATATAAAAAATAAAATAAAAATCATTGCTCTTGTGCACGCGAATGTTATTTTATTAAAAGGTATCACACACACACACGTTATTTTTTTTTTTTTATCTATTTTTCTATGTTTTATTTTCGGTAGGTATTTAAAGTAATTAAAACTTTTACTAGTATTGATTTATTGATTAATAAAAAAGAAAAAAATATATTATAATTAAATAATAATCACTCCTTTGAGATGTAAATAGTTTTTTTTTTTTTTTATTTATTTTCCTTTTGCATTAGTTTATTTTTGTATATTTTCGCTTTTTTTTTAATTTATTTCATTTTTTTCTACATAATATTTTGCTTTTTCATATTTTTTTCTTTTTTTAATTAAAAATATCTATATGATTCACTTTTAGTTACGCATCTTCGGTTTTAAAGCAAGTCAATTAATAAAATAAACAGTAAACACAAAAACAGCACAAATTAATAATTATTAAATGTAATAATCTAACAGTAATATTAATTAATTATATAAATAATAATTATTACTATCAAACTATGTATAACTGTATTTTGGTGGTTTATTGTGTTTTGCTGTCTTTTTTTTTTTGTGTTTTGAATTGCATAAAAAGAAAACCAAATACAACAAACTAATTTTACATTATTTTAAATTGTTAATGTTAAAACATAATTAGTTTTTAATTTAATTTAATTTAATTAAAATTAATAAATTTTTTTTTTAAACAAAACCTTGAAAATTTCTAATGGTTTAAATTTCTACTTTTATCAATATAATTATTTTTTGATAAGAATATTTCACTTGTTTTACTTATTATTTAATTATTTTTTATCATTACATTATTATTGTTATTATTAATTTTAATAAAAATTAGAACATATTTTTGCATCTGTCATTTTGTAAACATATTTTTCCATTGGAATTACAATAAAAAAAAAAAAACGAAAAAAAAAAAAAATTTATATGAAGAAATTTATTTGACTCTATTCCTACTATTAGAATCCATCTATTTCCATCTCATATGTTCTTCTTATTATTTTTAATATATTAATTCCGTCGTCACTGACACATTTGGTTTAGGTTATTTTTCATAATAAAAAAAAAAATTATATATTTTTCCTCTTTATTATTTCAATATTTTTCTTGTAATAATTAATGTAATTTTATTAAACGTTAACATATTATAATAAAAGAGTTATTTTTGCACAGTTTTTAAACAATTTATTATTATTTAATTATTTTTATTAGATTAAAACACATAAAAAAAAAAATCTTTTTTTTTTTTCTTTTACCTTTTTCTTTCCTATATTTCAACCTTTCTAACGTGAACAATTTTTCGACTGGCACTTTGCTTTCGCGATGATTTTTTTTTTTCTTTGCTTTTGCTGTATGAGATGCGCTATGATATAAAAACGCAACGCATATAGTACTATGATTTTTAGTACAATTTTTTTTTTATTTTAGTTAGTTTCCAATAGCCGTTAGTTAGTTCATTGGTTTAATTAATTATTTTAACTAATTAATTTTTTTTTAAAATTAAAAACACATTTTATGGTATAATAATACATTTTTTTTTCATCAAATTACATTTTATTTACTTGCTAAAACAAACATTTTTATTTTTTACAAGCCACCAAATTACTAAATATTTTTTTTTTATTTTTACTTTTACTTTTAAACGATCATCAAACTGTGATGGATAAATTAAATTGCTTTAAATTTATTTTGATTTTACTTTATATATACAATAAAAATAATTATTAATTTTGTTTTTAGTTAATAATACTTTAAAGTTTATCATTTAACAACAATCCGTAATTTAATTTTGGAATGTTTTTATATATATATATATTTTTTTTTTATTAAATAAATGTGACGACATATTACATATTTTGATAAGAATTCTTTTAAAACAATTAACAAAATGAAAATAAGGAAACTTAGGTAAAACAATTGTTATAATTTACATTTACAATAATATATATAGATATTTTTTATATACAAGTATTAATATATGTTTTGTTGTTGTTAATTTTAATATTATTTATTTTTGTTTAGAAAAAGAAACAATAATTTCATTTAGAAATTTTTATTATTAGTGAATAATGAACTAGATAATTAACAAACGATAACAAGGATATATTTAAGCTTTAATTGGAGCTGAACCTTGTTTGGATGGGGCACCTTCCTTCTCTTTTTCCAATTGCTTTCCAAGATATTCCCTATTATTGTAAAAATTTACATAAACATTAATTAGAAAAACATACCTATTATTATTACAAATATTATTCATTCACAGCCAAATAAACAATCATCAACAATATAATTCTTTCGTATATGACACTTATCATTGGCAGCTTTATCTCTCATACTTTGAGTAATTTCACTTCTCCTAATACCATTCACACAAGACCATTAATATTAAAAAATAAAACATTTATTCTATTACCAATTGTGGACCATAAGTTTTTGAACAGCTAAAAGTGCTTCATATCTGACATTAGGATCTTCATGAGCCAAAAGTTGCATAACTAATTGTTTGCCACCGAGTTGTTCAATAACACTAAAAATTAACCAAAATATTTATATAATGTTTTCTCCATTTTATATGAAATTATCTTACTGTTTTCCACGAGGATTGTGACGTACGTATTCTCCGATATCAAAGCTAGCTACCGATAAAACCAAGGGATCTTTTGATGTTTCTAATAGATGTACCAAAATACGTAACAATTCGTAGTTTTTCTCATTTAACCTTAATGCATTTTCACGCCAGAATTTAGCTGATTTATGTACTGGTGACCATTCAAGACTAGAAAAATTTGAAAAAAAAATTGTTTAACACTGAAAAACGATAAAAAAAAAAAACAAAAATCCTACCGTCCACTCTTTAATTCAGTTGAATATTCATCAAATGAGCTTAAATCTTGTACGGAGCATTGTAAACGTTCAGTTAAAAATTCAACATCAGCTGTTATATCCTCATCATCAAAACGACGTTGCTCTAAAATTGATAATTGTTTCAATACTTTGCATTGGACCATGGCAATACAATGTTCTTTAGCAACGGAAGCATCCTCTGGCTTCTCAATCAAATTATGAAAAACAGCCAAAATAATTCTGGTGACCTTTTCTTTAGCACAATCATTTAATATATCAGCCAAAATCGGTATAACATTGAATTTATTCATTTTCTCAGCTAATAATGGGTTAAATGTAAGTACCCACAAGCAAAACACTAGTTGATATTGAACCTAACAGAAATAGTTTTTAGAAATTTGTTACTAAAACGAATGAATGAATAAATTAATTAATTAATTTAATATTACCTGGAAATTAATACGTGATGACAAAATGCTTATTAATGTGCTGATTCCATCAACACTAACAAAAGCAAAACGATATTCATCAACACGCAACATCATCTGAAGACAACGTACAACCGATTGGATGTATTCATTGCTCTAGATACACAAAAAAAAAAAACATAAAAAGAATAAATTAATTAATTTAAGTAATAAAAAAAAAACAATTTTTTTTTAAACAATAAATCATTCTGTAAAATTTTGCATTAAATAATAAAAAAAAAAAAATTGAATTAGTAGAAATCTGTAAAAATATTAAAAACTATGGTTAGTAGAGAAATTTTAATTAAAACAATTTTTTTTTTGTTCTTTAATTCCTTAATGACGCTGAGAAGAAAAAACTTTTTTTTTTTTTTTGTTTTTGTTTTTAAACATAAAAATAATTATTAAATACTAAAAAATAAATAAAACAAATGATAAAAGCCAATCCAACATTTAATTATTATTTTCTTCTTTTTTTTTTTTTTTTCATTTTCCCTAAACAACTACGAACAAAACATTTAAAATAGCACAAATAATGAACAAACTCAGCGTCAATAGACAATTTTTTTTTTTCTTTTTTAAACGAATAAATATTTCCTTTTTTTCATTTATTAATATTGGAGAACAATAACACATGCCACAGAAAAATGTTAATTAATTAATTGATTATTTATTATTATTATTATTATTAATAAAGAAACAAACAAACAATTTGCCTTTGTTTTAAGACACAAAAAAATTAATAAATTCATTAATTGCAAGGTAAGTAAATTCAAAAGATAAATCAATAATTTTTTTGGTTATTGTTTTCAAACATAATTAAAGAAAAAAAATCATTCAATTGTTAAGAAAAAAAATATAAAAACAAAACAGACTTAAATGCTTACATTATTATTAAATAAAATAATTAAAAAAGTCTGTCTCATACACAAAAAAAAAAAAAGATTTAAATAATTAATATCATTATTAAAATAGGCGGCTAAGAGAGTAATTTTAAAATCTTCCTTTAATGAAATAAAAAAATTAAGCTAATTGCGCAGATACTTCATTCTACTTCTTTAAAAAAAAAATGCAAAACATCGTTTATAATCGCTATTGTCATGCGTATTGTGAACCGATAACTTATGATTTTAAATTACTCTCAAGGCACTTATTGCACCAGCTAATTAATAATAATATTAATTATTTAATTAAAAAAAAGGTATATACTGGTCTACTCAAACTACCGTAATTAAAACAGTTTTGTTATGGGTGGTTGTTAAACGTTCATCAATACTGGACGATAACTCTTTATACGTCTCTATACATTGTTGTTGCTGTTGCTGTTGTTGATTATGGTGATTATGATGATTGTGATGATTGTGGTGTTGTTGATGTTGTTGATTTGAGCCAATGTTGCGTTTTATATTTGCATCGGCCATCTCTTTCAAATAGTTTTTGGCCTTTAATTTTATTTTTATTTTGTTTGTTTTAATCAATTTTTTTTTTTTTTTTGAAATAACAAAATACACAAATACATATTTAACATTAAAACATATTAAAACAATTAAAATAAAGTAGATAAACATATTTTTCTCAGATTTTCTTATACATATTAGTTGAAACAGAATTTTTTTTTAATGGAAAATTGTGTTTTTTTTTTTTATCTTAACAGATAAGAGATCTTCTTTAGCCTAAGATAAACACATTTATTTGTTAATTACACGACGAATTGCATTTCTATATTAGTGTATATATATATCTAAAAATAATTATAATCATAATAATAAACCATACATAAAATAACTCAAAACAACATATACATTGATAACACCACATAATCACAAATAAAGAGACGAAGAAACGCAAAAAACAAAATTTATTTAAAGAGTTGTGTGTTTGTGTGTCTTGTGTTTATTTATTAGCTATGGAGATAGAATTAAAATTAAGTAATTGTTATTTAGTTTATTAAATTAAGCAAAGTGTGAATTGGTTTTTGTTAAGAAAGTATTAAGAGAAGAGTATAAAGAGACAAAGACATTTGTTTTTTATATATATAAATTTTTTTTTTTAAACGTTGATAATATAACTCCAATTCGATAAATTCCATCTGAAAATACTCGATATTTTTTTTCCACAATTTAAAATACAAAATAAATAATATGAATTAAATATTGAACTACATTAAATTAATAATAAAAATAGCATGACTACAAAAAAAAAATGTATAATAAAACTAAAAACACCGAAGCAAAGTATAGTATGTTACCTGTTACCATTTATAACTTACGTTTAGCATGAGTTGATCCTTGAGCCATTGAAGATAGAAATGTAAATCTGATTTGGGCATTTGTTCTTGTCCCCAACAACCAAGTTTAGCTAAGATTCTAGCCGACATGTTAACAATGAATCCATCTTGACGATTTAATAAGTTTAAGAATGGACCCCAAACACTTTCCTTGCGCTTAACAGCGTATTCGTGGAATAATTCAACACGAGAACGATCCTCCTGGTTTATTAGAATCAATACATTAGTTTAAATTTACTTTTTCGTTTTAAACATTACAAACCTGTAGTAAATCATCAATCATAACCAATATGTATTGGATGGTTTGATCCTTGGACACATGAGTTAATAGGTTCAAAAAAGTTTTAGCACATTGTGTTGGATTTGATTGTATATATTGTGCTTTCTTTTCGCAATCTAAAGCACTTACACAGGCATGATCTTCACTAGATATCATCTGGGACCTAAAATATTTCAATTTATTTTACAAATTGTCCTTCTAGAAAGTATTTTAACCAATACTTACTGCATGTAAGATAGCCAATTAATTTTATTTTGGCGAATATCACCAGCCTGTTGTTGCAAAACACTGGTGGCAGCAATCATATCTAAAATTGATCAAAAAGTCAAAACAACGAAAATAATTAAGTCAATTAATATCAATAAATAAGAGAAAAAAATCATTAAATAATAAATTATAATAAAAATATTCGATATTAAATTAATTATATAGAAAAATAAGAAAATGAATGATGGAAAAGAAAAAAGTCTGAATTTTGGAAGTCTCTCTAAATATATCACTTAGGAAATAACCTACCAATTTTATCATCTGGAAGAGATGACATTAAGTCCAGAGCATCTGCCATTTTTTTAAATTTGTTTTAATTTTAATTTAATGCGACACAAAAAACTTTTTCACTTTTCTTAATAAATTTTTGAAAAAAACTTTTACAGGACTACCCAACTCAGCTGAGTGTCTTGTGACTTTTTGAATAGGCGAGAAAATTAATAATCGACATACGGTATCAAATTTTTGACACTTATTTAATGGAAGGGGTATAAAACGTATTATAATTATTACTTCAGCTAAATAATATTTCATGTGACATTAGAAAATTATATGACCACATGACTTTTTATTTGACTTTCAGATTGGATTCATACTAAAACTGACATATCGATAAGGCAGAGAATTTATTTTTAGCAAAGTATTTATTGTTATAAAAATATTATCATTATTAAACAAACATGAGTTTTCAGGCTAAACGGAAAATCCATGAAGATGATACTTATTCCCCATTTCCCGAGCTTCAAATAAATCTTGAAAATCAAAATAACCATTGTGGAATATTAATTGGTTGCAGTGTTGAAATTTTTGAAGAGCAATCAATAAAATCTTTTTATGAAAATGGATGTTTTGGCGTAGGATCTCAATCACGATCAGTACCGGTAATTTTAAGAAAGCAAAATAAAAAACCAAAGAAGAGTTACCAAAGACAATATAACCAAAAAGTACAGTGGAATGAATTGTTTAAAAGTGAAGTAGTTTGCCAAAATAATATAGAAATAATCATAGATGGTTGCAATGAAGATAAAACTGTAATCATGCCAGATCCATTTGAAATAGAAGAAACATTAGTACTTACGCTTGAAGAGGCGTTTTTCCTCCATTATTCTATAAAATGTTTGCAGATAAAAAACCTAAACGATACTATAATGAATACAGTAGATGTTTGGAACAAATTTTGTTCAATAAAACCAAATTTTGTTGCAACATTTGTAGCGTACCACTATTTAAGAGCTAATAAATGGGTTGTTAAGAGTGGCATCAAGTTTGGAGGAGATTTTTGTAACATAATTGATAATTATTCTAACATTTAACTTTTATTAATAAAAATTATTTTTATTTCAGTACTCTATAAACAAGGACCACAGTTTTATCATTCAAGTTACATAGTATACGTAGAAGCAATGCAGCCAGATGATAAAAATCAATTACATTCCCTTAATTCCAAAGATATTCAACGATTGAATAGAATATCAGAAACATCAAAGAAGCAACTTACAATATTTGAAGTTTATTATCCAAAAAGTGTAAATAGAAATGATTTTATGAATTGTTTTGAAATGCTGGAATCATTTACGGTGTCCCAAATGACACTGAATCGCTTTTTAATAAACCAAGAAAAAGATTAAAATATAATTTAAAATTTTGTTTCATTTTAATCTGTACATATTTGTTACTAAAACTATGCATACAAAATATATATTTCTTCAATTAACAGCCAAATGATCACGATGTTTCTTTGATAGTCCCGTGCGTCTGTATTCAGTTCTATCTTTGAGATACATATCTTTGCATTCATTTTTAAATTCCTCATTTTTGTACCATTCAGTGAAGCAGCCTTTCATATTTGTATTTTCTTTTCGACATGTGAACACCATCAAAAGACTACTGGCTTTACAACATGTTTCAAAAGCTTTAACCTCATCAATACATTTTTCAATTCTGGCTCTGTCACGCATTATCTTTGGAACTAACACTTCCATTTCAACTTTTCTTAAACGTTTGTCCTCTGGATCGCCTAAAATTGTCATAACATTTATAGGTTAAATTATTAAAAACAATGGGAAATTGATTATTATTTTCAATACCAATTCCATGGGGGCCTGTTTTATAAGTCTCATTTTCCCGAGTCATTTTATTTGTTTATTTTAAACACAAATGTAAATAAAGATAATTATTGTGCAACTTTTTTCTTAGATTATTTTCTAGAATTAAAAAAAATTGACAGCAAGTCTAGTACAATTTTTTTTTTAAACTAGATGCTGCATTATCAATACAAATAAAAATTTTTAAAAATTATTCAAAACAACTAAATAAGCAGTTTGATTCACGTGCGGTTGATTAATTAAAACCACCAGACAATATTTTCGAAAAATAATTATTTATTTATTTTTAAAAGCAAGAAAATACAAAGAAAAAACAAAAATTTACAAAATATTATTTAAAGCATTTTTAACTAAAATATATATAAATGAAAATGGCAATTGGTTTAAACTCAGTTATTAAACAGAGTATGAAACAGCTAAAATAGCGAAAACAACACAATAAATAAGAAAAGCGATTCGATCGATAGCTGTTGCAAATATAATCCAGTCCTGTTGTATAGGTCCTTTTTTATTCGATTGTATTATTTGATGATCTTCAGATGTGTTGTGTTCGTCGAACGGTTGACTTTGTAGCTCCTCGGATCGTGGCTGTATTTGTACGGGTACATGCAAATGATTTAACCCAAGAATTGTTCCCAAAGGACCATCTAATGCTTTCTTAATAGCCCACGGTGTAGGTTTTGACTGTTTTGTTTTAGAAATATTTAATACAATCACTGAGATAATCATTGAGAAGCACACCAGGTACAAACTACTGCTATAAAATAATACTGAAATTTTTTTTTTTTTTAATTAATATTTGGATTTATTGTTTTATTTTAGAAGGTAAATTACCAACTAGCGGCGTATTAAGAGCCATTGCCGGCAGTTTTTGTCCAAAATATGCTAAAAACAATGAAATAATCACAGCAATAAAACCATTCAAGACAACCTTTTCGCCAGATTGTACAGGCAACCAAAATGATGCTAATGTCAGTAAAATAACGACTGTGGCTGGTGTAATACAAACAGTTTCATACATTGGCGATCTCCTGGACACAGTGATATTAAATGCTATATCAATATAGGGCTCCTTACAGCATTCATAATATTGAACATTTCGCTTTGACACCATTTCATCAATGACCCATTCATGATTTGGAATTAATGATTCTTTCTAAAATGAAAATTTAAAATTAAAAACAGAAGGGCTTTTGGAAAAGAGAACAAACTTACAAGAACGGCGACTTCATCGGTTATTAAATTGATTTGTTCACCACTGTAGGTCCATGATCCCAGTTTTAAAGTACATACTTGTTGATCATATGGCCATAAACGTAAATCCATTGAACAAAATACTGTAAATTGTGATGGTGGTACCCATAATACTTCACCATTATTTTTAACTAAACAATTTGTATTCCCATAGTGATCCATTGAACTGCCCGTTGCACTATTATATAATAATATATCTGGCTGCCATATTTCATGATCAGCTAAATGAATAATATCTAAATTACCATAATCTGATGCATTCCATTTTAATTTATCATCACTCCATACCTAAAATCAAATTTAAATTAATTCGAAATTAATATTTAAAAGAAAAAAAAAATTTTTTGTTAACCATTTTAATCCAGCCATAAACCGTCATTAAAGATTTATCCTCATCCAATTCCACATGTCTGACTGTTAATTTTAAATTAACTGTTGTTGCATTTAAATGATGGGCCGGTCGTGCAAATTTATCATAATTAAGAAGTAAATCACGCTTTAATGCATCCGTCCATGTTGAATTCCAATTTGGATCTGAATTATTATTAAAAATTAAAAAAATTTAAATTAATTAAACAAAATCAATTTAATTAAATTAAATAAGAAAAGAAAACAATTCCACACAACATTCAGGCATAACAGAGTGAAGATACTTTTTTTTTTTTAATTTTTCAATTATTATTATTATTTTTTTTTTTTAAATAAGACTGATTAGGGCTTCCGGTTGTGATCATAATATAATTTTATCTTTTTTACATAGCTTCGAATATATTCTCTATAAGTAAAGTTTTTTTTTTTTTTTGTTTTGTTTTCTTTCTTTTTTTAATTTTATTTAGTTTTCTCTGTGTGTTATCTTTAACATTATTTTCTATATTTAACAAAAATCATAGTAGGAATAAAATAATAACATTGCACAGAAAATTCAGTAAATAAATAAATAAATCTTTGTGCCTTTTATTTATTAATAAATTAAATATATATTTTTTTTTATTACTTTTTAATGAATTTCAATGGCATTAGCTATTCTTATTAGTTTAGCTTAAAATTTGATTAAAATTTCGTTGAGTAATGTGTTTTGATTAAGGCACAAGCGTAAAATGTCGTAAATCTATCGTTTCTTTTGTGTTGGGAAAAAATTTTTATGAAGGAATTTAAATTAAATAATCGGTATTATGAGTTAATAATATTATTAAGATTTAAGATGATCAACATAATTTATTTAATGAATTAATTTTCTATTATTTTCTCTTAAACTACCAAATTATTGGGTGCTTTTGGGAATAATTTTTAACTTGTTTAACGTAGATAATTATGTGGTAAACAATTAAAAATAAGGCAGAACTCTTATCCTGAATAAACAACGACAGTGTTAACTAAACACATTGTGATAATAAATGGAAATTCCTGTGTCTTTTCCTTTAAATAACAAATTTTGATAAAAACTCCTAAAAACATCACTTTTTAGGGATTTTTAAAAAATTACAGTTTGACACTTTTTAAAAACAAACAAAGATACGCGACGTAACACAAAATTATTTTATCGCAATAAACCATTTAAATAATTCACAACAGAGACAATGAATACTATAAAAATTAATTAATTAAAATTTCTATAAATAAATAAATGTGTTAAAAGATTAAAACCAAAAACAATTAAAAAAGAAATTATATTATCATGAAATAACATCCAGGAAATAAAATGCGATGATTGAATTTGCAAGAAAAAAAAAAAAAGAAAAGTTTAACAGAAACTTCACTTACTCTGTGGAGTTGTTGTTTGTCCAGAACACATCCATGCACCAAAACTTAATATAATCCATGCGTAAAACATTTTCCTTTTCTTCTTTACTTATTTATTTGGTTTTAATTCCCTTAAATCACTTTTTTCAACATTTATAAGCAAATTTAATATAATTTATAATTTTAATTTGAATTTTTGCGTTACCAGTCAGAAAAAAAATTTATGTTGAACACGTTTAGTCGGTAACAGCTGGTAGAAAACTGATTTGAATTTAGAAATGAGACGTTTTGTTTATTTTTTTTTGCTTTTTATTATGATTCAAGTGAAATTAATTGGACCATTTTCTGTATGTCAATGTGTAATGGTTTTTGTTGTATTATCACTGACTTACTGTACGGTCTCAGTTATATAAATTTAGTGTTGAAAAATTTATGATAAAAACAGCAGAAATCTTCTTGTAACGTTTGGCGTTGGATAGATGAAAATCCATCAAAGAACCAATAATAGTTACCCATAATGTTAACTAAGGTTTACTAAAGTATCTAAGACTAAATGTCCAAGGAAAACAATGGGATAAATAACGACCATGCAACTGTACATAAAATAAATTTTCTCCATAATTTTTATTCTTTATTGTTATAAAAACCCTCTCGTTTTGATAATAAAATTATAAACTGCGTGTTTCTTTCGTGTATGAGTGGTTAATGAAACAGCGAAACAATTTTTTTACAATAGCGATAACAACGCTTATTATTATCATCATCACAATTATTATTATTATTATTATTCTTAAATTAAGCCAAAAATTATTCACAGAAATATATTTCTATTATTCTGTTGTATATCATTTACTTTTATTTTTTCTTTAATTTAATTTATTAATTAATTAAAATCTATTTTTTTTTTTGTGGATTTAAATGAAATTTAAAAAATAAAAAAATTTCTCATAAGGTTTTAATTTTTTAATTTTAAATATATTTATATATATGTATATATATATAAAATTAAATTAAATTCTATTTATATCTTTCCTCAAGTGATTGTGATATAAAAAAAAAATAATAATAAAATTTGTATAAAATAATTTATCGAAAAGGAAGGGCTGAGAATGTTTTCTATTTAAATGTGCGATAATAAATCCTATTCATGCTATTTTATTTTTTTTTATTATTATTGCAAATTATAATAATAATAATAATAATAATAATTGTTGTACATCGGATGTATTAAATGTGATTTTACTTTGGGTAAAAAAAAAAATTTTTTTTTGTATGCGCTTATTATTATTTAATTAAATACTACGAGTATAGAGGGTTATTAAGCGTTTACTCTGTGTGCTCTTTTGTGCTACAATTAAACACTTGCTGTTGTCAAAAAATCAGTGATTTATTAGTTTTCTGGGTTTCCTTGATATATTTTAATCTAACACTAAAAACATTACCATTTGCAACTGGATGATACAAGAGGTTTTCTGTTTCTGTGTTAAAGGCTTTTTTTTGTTATTATTTCCAACTTTAATGTTCATATATCTGAGATCGTACAGTTTCTCATTAACAACACCTTGGATCGAGTCTTTTATCAAGATTATTATGCTGTGAAATTTTAATTTTAAACAAACTGTTGCGCCATTTAAATTAAGCATCAAATCAATGTGATATTACATTAAAAAAAGGCTAGAGAATTACTGAATAAATCTCTTGCCAATACTTCATAAAATATAATTAATTAAAATTTTTATTTAATCTTTAAATCCATTTTTAAATATATACAATTTTACATTAATTTCAACAACAAACATAATTACATTTATTATTAAAAGATAAATTATATATATATATATAAAAAGAAAAAACAATTTTTGGATATTATTAACATTCATTGTCTCTTAATTATTAATTTTATAATTTTTTTTTTTGTTTCTTATTATCTATTTAAACACATACATCTATACATTTGCATTATAAATTTTTTTTTTTTTTTTACATTCTAATTAACATTAAGGATTACCATTAACACTATTAAGTAATTAAATTTTCTACTTCTTTCTTAATTAGATAATTAATTAATTAATTTTAAAATAATGAAATTTTTGTCATGAGTATTATCTTTTTATTTATTTGTTTGTTTTTTTTATTAAATAATTAATTAAATTATGTTTCTAAACATTAGAAATTAAAATTTAATTAATATTATTGTAAATAAAATAAAATAAAATATTAATTTTAATTTGAACTTAATTAATGTAATTTGTGATTTTATTTCTATAGAAAAAAGCTTTAAAAGCTGAAAAAAAAACTTGTTTAAGGAACAAAGTATTTATCTAAGGATTAGATTAAATTAAAAGTAAAACACTTAAAGCAAAAAACATTTATGGAATAATTTCTATTACAATCAGTTATTTTATTAACAGAGATACTCAGGATACACAATCACTCTGAATAACTTTCATCGAATACTTACAACTGCACAATAAACTAACAAATTTACATAAAATAACAGTGATTACATAACTAAAAAATGATAAAGATTATAAAATAACTATTAAAAAACCACTTTGTACGGTTCATAAGGAAAACAAAGAGAGAAAACAAATTAAAAAAAAATTATAAAATTATTTATTAGTGAATAAACAAAATAATCTATCATTGTTATAACAAATTGCAACCTTCAATTTAAATAAACTAAAAACTAAATAGAATTAATCAATTGAGCAGCACAACATTGCAGCATTGATTAAATAATCGCGCATTAGTGATGTTAATGAAGTGATTCTTTTATTGCAGAAATTATGTAATAATATCAATAAAGGCTTCTTTTTCTATCTCTAAATTGTTCATTCTGTGGCCAATTAATAATTAATTGGCTTGCGACAACATTTATAAACATTTAATAAAAAAAAAATCCACTTGTTGCAATTATTTGATTGCGTTTGATTTACATATGAACAAAAAGCTTGGACATTTGCCATTTAATTATAAGGATCTGTAATAGGATAATTGCACAGAATAAATATAAGGGACAAGAAAGTGTTTTTATAAATTGTACACAGTATGTGGTCGACCTTTAACAGGTCAGTTACTATTATATTTACTATAAGACAATAAAAGGCGGATTTAACCGCTGAGGTAATTAGGGAATAATTTTCCTTTATTTTAGTACAAGGAAATTAAATTAATTAAAGGATGTAGGCGGTCGTGGATCAAAGGATGGTGGTGAATACGGCCAGTATGTGGGTGCCGGAAATAATGGTGGTGGAGGAGGTGGACCAGGTACATTTGTCATTGTATTTGGTTTCCCGGTGACTACAGATGAATTTGCAGCGGCAGCAGCAGCAGCAGCTGCCGACGATGCTACATACATTGATGAACTTAATTCATTTGACTGCATACCCGGATGATGGTGATGATGATGATGGTGATACTTTGAATAACTTGTTGCTGCTGATAACATACCAGCTGTTGAATCACCGCCTTGTGCTTGTGCCTGACACGCTGCCATCAAACCATGAAAATCAAATTTATATGCATAACGCTTTCCATGCACTTTTGTCATTATATTCTTATCATAATAATATCTAAATAAAATTTAAAACAAAATAAATATACAAAATCGATTAGGGTCAACAATTTATTCATAAATCAAAGAAATAATTTTCGAGTGAGTCACAACCATGAATCTCACGGTCATTATTATTTAATAGCTGGAGGCGTTAAAAACTTCCTTCCGATTTCTTATTAAATTCCAATTCTACATTCCAATTCTAACATCAATACACTGGCTAAAACAGTTCAGTTACATTTTAAACAAGAAAAAATGTTGCCTTAGCACTGTTGTTACCGTATAAAGAAAAAAGAATTCTGCGTACCAAAGAAATGTTTATAGACCGGTTAGACTACATTCCGGTAGGTAATGCCTTCAACATACGATTCAACATAAATGCTTCCTTTATTAAAAGCACAAAAGAAAAATAAACAAATTGAAATTGTTTATCGGTTTTAAAGAAAAACAAAACCTAAATAGCAACCGCAATAAAATTCCCAAATAATAATTTTAAATTTTTTTTTAAGGTCATTCGCAAATATTTCTTTTATGTAAAGCATGAATGTTTTATGAATGAACAAAACGATAGTCACATTGTATGTTTGCTTTAGTTGCATGTATCTATCTGCGCATTTTTGTTCAAAAATCATTTTGGTTAGACCCCCCAACAAAATTTGAGTAAAAACGATTCAAAACATGTTTGGATGCTCATTCTCTTCTTTTTATAAATAAATATTTGAGGAATAATAATAATAAAAAAAGAATCTCACCTTAACGCTCGACTCAGCTTATCATAGTTCATGTTTGGTTTAGCTTTACGTTCTCCCCATCGTCGTGCTACCTCATCTGGATCGGTAAGTTTAAATTCCCCATTTGTCCCCTCCCATGTTATATATGCTGAATTCGACGAATCGGCGAGCAGTTCTAAAAGAAATTGCCACAATTGGATCTGCCCTGAACCTTGTGCCACCAATCTGTGTGATGCTGCGTTAAGTAACTGATATGGATCTGAATGTATATAACATTTTTATTACATGTATACATAATATATAAATAAATATTATTTTTGGGTTTTTTATTTTCAGCACAAATATTGTGTGTTAATGTATTGAATAATAAACAAAAAAAATAAATATTTTTGGGCTGTCGAATCAAATACAAAAGATAAACAGACAAAATTAATAATTTTAACTTTAGTTAATGTTTTATTTAAAAATTTATAAAATCAACTCAAGTAGCCAGCAACAAATAAAATAAAACAAAACAAAACAAAACACAAATCAGAAACATTAAAATTATGGTTGCCATTTTGTTGGCTTTGAAAAACTCGCATAGTATTTGCGACTTCATAATACAAATTTTGATTTTCTGTTTCTTCCTTTTTTTTTTTTTGCTGTTAAAATTAATTTTTATTAAATATTTTTGTGGTTTTAATGTACGAAAAAATAATATTTATTTTTTTTTTAAATTATAAAACGCTTTTTAACGGTTTTTATACATTTTTAAATGTTATGAAGGGAAACGGTTTAAGCTGTTTAATAAATTGTTTTTCAGAAATTGTCAAACTCGTTGTTTATTGTTATTTTTATTTATTTTAATAGCGAATGACTCATTAAGCTAATATATTAAAAATAAAATGTTTATTTATTTATGGTTGAATTAAAAATAACCGCATATAAGAGTACAAACAGTGTTAATTCTCACGTTTTTTTTTTTAGTACTTTAATTCAATAAATTTATTTATTATAAATCTTATTTAAGTAACATCATTGTGGTTTCATTATATTTTTATAATTTAAATAACTAAACAAACAATTCGATTCACCTGCAATCAATAATAATAATATTATAATTTATAAATTATTTTAGATTTCAGTTGTGTACGTGATGGCTTTTGATATTACCGCCATGATGTTATTGATGGAATTCCTGTGAAGGATTTTTACACTTTTCGTAACTGTTTGTAATTAATATTTTTTATAAAAATTGAATCAAAATGTGATTAATCGGTTTTTGTAATCATGAAATAGTTATTTAAATTAAAAGCTTGTAAAAGCTTCACACATTAACAACAGTTTAACCAATAGAGATTATTAAAATCTAATTGAGAAAACATGTGTAAAACTAACTAAATATAGACAAAACCCCAAAATAACTTTGCAAATGTGAGAAAAACATAAAACATAAAAAAAAGTATTTCAATTAAAAGAAGAAAAATTGAAAAAGCAAAACAATTTATCTGGCTCATCACACAAATAAGTTAATTTACAATAAAAGCTTTTACACATGTTTTAATAAAGTTTTTTATTATTTTTTTCAAGTGTGAAAAATAATACGAAAAAAAAACTGTTTTTCTTGGAAATTAATTTATTATATTTTGTAATTTGTCATTTAGGAGATGAGTTAAGCAAATTTATAAAAATAAAGCAAAATACAAAAAAAACTAAAATAGGACGGGCGCCGGTGATTATGTCTTAAAATTAAAAGTTCAAAAACGTGTTTATTAAGTGATTCATATTGGTAAATAACGCTTTTTTTTTAGTGACATAATTGTTGTAATGGTTAGCATATGGTTTTTCATAGCATATAAATTAAGAAGGCAGAAAATCGTTGATTTGATTACCATTGTAAAGCATTGGCATTGTGGCTGCAGTTGCTGCAGCATGATGGTGATGATGATGATGTTGTTGCATACGTACAGCAAAACGTCTAGCAACATTTAAATCCTCTGAAAGGCGCCACATTGCACCCACATCAATTCCAACACTAGTCATTATATAAAAACATTAATTTGTGTACTTTTAACCACTTTTTTTTTTAGCGTTTATAAAACGTAATTGTTTGAACCACAAAAATGATATTTTTTAATTAAACTTAATTTGTTTATGTACTTGAGTAATTAATTTCATTAAAAAAAAATCACGTTTTCACAATAAACATCACCAAAACCAGAGTAATTTAATTTAATTTTTTTGATTTTCTATAGAAATTATTTTCAATTTATTTTTCGCCAAAATACATGCTACCGGCTTCACAGTTTTTGACCGAATGACTTTGATTTTTGAACATTTTTTCCAATTGTCTCCTTTATTTAGTTTTTTTTTTATCAGATTTCCCGAAAAATAAAAAATTCTATTTTCTCACCTCTTATCAGTGCTACAGTATTTTCTTTAATCAGATTTATATAAATTTATTGTGAGAACATAATAAAGTCTCTTTACTCTTAACAAAAAAATATAAAAAAAACAAAACTAAGGGATGCTCTGTTGCTCCTGGGTTGCGTGTAGTCACTTTTATTAACCTTTATCAACTGTTTTAAATTGCTTTATTAAAATGTAACAACGTAGAAAGATTCTTTTTTACTGTTTCAATAAGGATTACTTAAGGAAGTTAATAAGTTTATAAAAAAAAAGAAAAGAAAATTGATTTAAAAGCGCATTTAAGGGATAGTTTTTTCTCTCAATTTCTTATTGTTCGACAATTATAAATCGAAATCAACTTATACACATAATGATATTTGATTATAAATTTAGTTTTAATACTGAATTAATTTTCTTTACCATTGATTTAAAGGAGGAAAAGATGTGTGTAGAGAATAAATTCATGGCAGGATAAAATTATAAAAACAAATAAATAAACATAATATTGTATTGTGTCATTGTACGATGCTTGACATATAAATCCCTTTGAGATTTAGACGATTTTATCCAATGATTTTATTTAAATCCTCCTTTTGGACACCCTGTGGTTAACTTCATTTATTTCATTTTCTATTTTGCTTGACTTTCTCTTCTATTTTATTTGTACTTGCGAATTATATGTGTTTTGGCTTCAGGTTTTTTTTTGTTTTATTATTATTTCTATTTTAACTCTATATATTAAACCAGAAAAACAAAAAAAGAAATAAACAAATAAAATCAAATTGAATTTATTTCAACTAAAAAAAAAATATTCCAAGGATGACACATGTTACATGGTGTTGGTTTGATATTGCACAGCACGTGCTGTGAACTAGAGAACAAAAAAAAAATACTTTTACATTTCGTAAATCACATGCATGCATAGGGGTTAAATGTAGAAAATTTAAACGTTTAATACGTGGGGTGTCCTATTTTTTTTTTATATTTTAATAAGCGAAGATTATCTTATTAACATATTTAAACAATTACTCAGGTTATGAATTATATTTTTAAAGTGCGTTAAACGTTAATAATTTAATTAAAAGAAAAGAAAAGAAAACGAGATGGAAAAATAAAAGAAAAGTTGATAAAACGAAGGAACAAAAAAAATAGAAAAAAAATTTTTCTATCCATAAGACGCCACATCCTTCCACAATCTAATAGCTTTCCTTCCTGAGCTTTATTGAGTTCATGGTGGCCTTAGCGACCGAGACCCCCATTGTGAGAAAAGCTATTTTATTATATTTTCTGTACGCTTCTGTCAGCGTTTCTATTGCGTTGCTCATCTGAACTTTGAATTTTTTTTTTTTTTTTTTGTTGATGGTGTATAGTGTAGAAATGTGGATAAGGGTAAAAGATGGTAAATGATGTTGAATTGAGTGGTAGCTGTCTTTACTATCATCACATCATCTTAGTACGAGGGTTATCATTGTAAGTATATTATAAACTTGGACAAAAGGTTTATGCATTAGATTTAACCTTCATCCTTTGATATCACTCGGGTTTTCTTTTATTTTATTTATTTACCAAAAAGCATTTCAACACAAACAAAAACAAAAAGCAGCATATAAATATAAATAAAGTATTAAGATTTCAGGATAGAGAGCAACGAAAACAATAAATTGTTACCTTTTCTCGTAAAAAGAGCAACAAAAAAAAAAAAAACTTAAGCTTTTGTTTATTAGCTTTTTTTTTACACTTTTCTAAGCACGTGAATAAAATCGTAAAATCACAGCAAAAACAACTTTTCACGTTAATTAATTATTTTGTTTATTTTAATTTAAATTCACTTCACTTAATTAATTTTAATTACTTAGTTTAATGCAATAAAAATTCTGATAGAAAAAATTTGTTAATAAAAAATTAGAAAAAAAGAAAAGAAAAACATAATAACTAAGCCATAAAACACTCATATTGTGGTTGTTAAATAATTTTTTTTTGGTTGACATTAACACCCTTCTATTGTAATGTAAATTAAATTATTGGTTAAACGGTTAGGGGGTGTTGTTATGATTTTTAACCCCTTTATATTTAACAAATAAAATAAAAATGATTGGAAGGAGGAATTTTTTTTTAGTTGTTAAGTCAGTTTATTGTTTTGTTTAAATATTTTTTACGACCTAAGTACGTTTTTTAGGTAAATTTTTGATAGCTTTTCACGTTTAATTGTTTGTAAGCGTTATTATGTACTTAGATTAGTTGGTTTTTTAAAATGAAAATTACGCTGAATCAAGTGTTTTCTAAAGGTTCTAATAAATATAAAAATGGGATCTGTTTGGATTGGTAAAGTATATGCCGGTAAAGTGATTTAGTACTGATTACACTAGAAATAAATATGTATTTCTATCAACAAAAACTACATAAGATTTCCGCATAATTACAAAAAACTGATTTACTGTACGCAAAAATGCACTAAAAATCATTACATACCAATGACGTAATAACTATGAAAGTAGCAACATAACTCCAATGTTGAATTACAAGTAAAAATAGTCCCTGAAAAAATAATTCGTCATCAAAAGCATGGAATTAAGATACGTCATCATTTAGTAACAACAAAAGACAACGAACAGACATCGTTATGGTTTTTCCCAACCACTTTGCTGTCATTGAATACAATTTTAATATTACTTTTTACTTTTACGAAAGTGCGATCATAGTTTTTTTTAATTAAAATTATGCAATTTTAACATAAAATTGTTTTTATAACAAAAAAAAAAATAAATAAATAAAAATCTTCTTTCGTATCTTTGTGCACAAAAATAAAATAAAAATAAAACGCACACAGTGTGACGCCAATTTTAATACACAAAAAAGTAAAAAATCAATAAAAGTTTAAAATTCAAAACAGAAACTTTATTTTTCATTTATGATTTCTGCTTTTATAAATAATTTATTAATTATTTTTTTTTTATTTATAGTTTTTTTTTTTTAAAGCGATAAGTAAGTCCCGACGGATGTTGTATTTGATGCAATTTAGTCTTCAAATCTGTGTAATTGAGCAATTTCATACCCAGATTAGACAATGATTCTAACATCAAAATCTCAACCCTAGTTTATTTATAAACTTTATTTTACTTTTCATTGGCTTACCCTTAGAAGAAAAGAAAAAAAAACTCTCCTCTCATCTCATAGACGACCTCCCCATTTTTTTTATTGTAATGAATTGATAATGATTTAATAAACAGAAAATGATAAGCGGAATAAAACAATAATTTAATGCTTCAACAAAAATATAAAACTAACTCATTGACCATTACAATACGTAACATTGTGTTATTTAATGAATTCAATTACAGATTTGAATCGGAATTTAGTTGCTGCTGTATATAAATATTAACTATCGAAGGGTTGGCTATTTAATGGTAGAAAAAAAAAAGCTGGTGAGTGTTAATGCTTAAACATCAATTTATCAAGATTATATAGTGTTGATTCGTGTATAAATGTTTATAAACAATTGTTTATCGGGTCAAAAAGGTGAAATAAAATCTAATAAAGTGGGCAAACATTTATCGTTTAAATTGATTTCAATGAAGAAACAACATTTATATGTTTATTATGCAGAAGTTAGAATACGGATAAGCAAACCGAATAGCCAGATTATATCATATTTAATTTATTTATTAACAATTTACCTGGATCATCATCACTCAATAATGTGCTCTGTGTACGTCCCGTTGCACTATGTAGTAAATGTGCAAAATGTTTTGCTAATAAATCGCCGCCACGTTTTGAGCCAGCACATACCCAAAAGTCAGCTTTTGTTAGTGTACACAACTCTTTACCGGTATTTGGAAAACGATGTTCACTTGGTGGCGGCACTATTTCAAATTGTTTCGTTGACCATTTAATCCACTGTTCAATATGCGTTGAGCTCCATTCTGATGGATCTGAATTGTTTAGAAAAACATTTTTTATAAAAGGAAGTAATTTATGATTAAAAAATTTTTATTTTCATTCATCTAATTTTCTTGTTAAAATTTGAATCATATTTTTTAGGCAACAGAGTGCCTCATAATATAAAATATAATAAATGCTTGAGCTTTGCCATTAACTTGTTGCTTTTAAAGAAATCTAATGCTTGTGGCTTATCAACGTGGTAAATTAACTCAAATCAGTTTAAAACATTAATTAGTTCACACTTGTACGATTCAATAAAATTAATACAAAAAAAAAAAGAATCATTTCACAGAGCTTTTTTTGAATGACTTTGTGTTTTGATTTTTTATATTTTTCTTAATAATATGACAAAGCCGACGGCGCCTGTTTTTAATAAATAATAATAATAATAATCATTTAACACAAAAAAAAATGTTTAAATATCTACCGGCAAATGTGTCATTTAAATTAAATTAATAAAAATTATTAACAAGAATAGAGTTATTAGGAAAATTCATATATTTGGATGTCCTTCAGAATGTTGTTGATTTTAAAAATGATTATTCAAGATCGTTTACTGCTAAAAGGATTTATAAATAATGTTTTTTTTTTTTTTTTTTAATTTTATTTTATGGAAATTAATGTAGAATAATTAAATAATAACGATCTTGTGTTTATAAAGCGTTTATTATTAATTAATTTTGGTAAACAAGTAATCACGATCATACCTGTTGGTAATAACACTATAGGATTATTTTGTTCATCATCACTATCCGCTTGATCATCACAAGTATCTTTATTCACATTACTATTTTCAACAATAATTATAATAGGGGATTTTTTCACATCATCACATATATTATTCACAACACGATCATCATTTTGTATTATAGCTAAATTTTGTTCACAATTTGTTTGCACACTAAACGATGACAATCCATCAAATACATCATCTTGCATCTTCTTTTTTTGTTATTAGAATAATAGAATTATGCGTTAAACTTATAAAACTAATAATAATATTAATATATACTAAGAAATGACAAAAATATAATCGATTTTGTATTAATTTTAACGCCATTCTTAGAAATCACATAACACCAAAAAAAAAAAAAAAAAGAAAAAGTTATCACTTAATGATTAAACTAAGAAACTAAATTGTAATCTAAAAGTCACATCATTAATATAATATAAATTAATTAATTATTTATTGATTTTACATTTATACAAAAAAAAAAAAATAAATAAAAAAAATAGCTGCAAGCACTTTTAATCCTGCGTCTGAACGTAACACAACTTCACTTAATTTTTAACAAAAATAAAAAATTTGTATTAACACAAAATGTAATAAAAATTTGCATACAAATTTATTATTTTTATTTAAATAATTATAAACAAACTTAATTAAGGTAGGTAATTTACTACGAATTAAACAAATAAATGAATTGTAAACTAAAAATTAAAACAAAACATATAAAAATTAACATAAGTCACACATTATAATCCTTATCTGAGTCATATTTATCTTTTTTGTTTTATCATTTATAAACAGTGACAATGATCTTTATTTGCTATCCGTTAAAAAAACATTTAAATCCGTCGATTGCTGAAACAATACTGAAAATTCAGTTATAAAACAATATTCGAAAAAACAAAGCAAACAATTTTCACATTTTAATTCGTGTTTATAACGATCGCGAACAGTGGCTGTTGGTGAATACGATTTACTATAAAATGAATAATTTTTGAATAGAAAATAAACAATTTATGAATGGTGGGGATTTTCCAATGAATTAAGCAGCATATCATCGCTTCTCCACAGTAGTCTGGGGCTAACTTTTCTTAAATAATGCTTGAAATGTATCAGTGCAAAACAGCAAAGCAAAATATAATTAGAAAGAGATCGCGAAAGGAATGATCGCTTATAGAATAGATTCGCTGAACGCATGCGAGTTTGACTTTTTATATGCATACCTGTATCCAAACGCAAACGATACTTTACATAATTTTATTCAATAATTTTATACTTGTCGCTGTACATCGTGCTTCTTGGTTTACTTTAATTTCAATGTTTCATCTCTTAAGATTGTAATTTGTAGCATGGTTTAATGGATGTGTAATTAACGAATGAATGCGGTGTACGTAAACTGGGTGGTGATTCATAGCTGAAGAATCTGCACATATATGGGAAAAATTAAATTTTGTATCAAAGTAAAAATCTGTAAAGAAAGTTTTTATTTTTTTTTTTTTTTGTAATCTAATTAAATGGAAAACGTTTTATTAATTCATTTGTGTAGTATATAATGAAAATGAAATAACATAACCTGAATGCGTCACTTACGGATTTCTAAAGATCAATTTTTGAATTTTACCGGAAATTACTTATTCATCTCATTTAAATTAAGATCTAATGATTAATGTAATATTGTATTTGATTTCCTTCTATTTTTTTTTATTTCATCTGTATTTAGTTAAAGATAATTATTAATTAATTAAGATTTTTTTTCCAAATTTCAATTTCAATAGTGGCATCTGCTTGTTTATTTAGTTTGTTGATCGTTTTAAATGAAAAAATAAAAAAAATAAATTTAAACGAAATTTCATAAAATTTTCTTGGAAATTGTGACGAATCGTATACGTCACAGATATACAGTAAACGTGTAGTTTAAAGTGATTCAATAAATTTTAACTAATAATTATGTTATTATAGTAAATGAAGGTTAACTGAATATTGTTTTATGTTTCATTCATTGAATATAAACAAAATTTAATAATTTGCGTTTTATTAATATTTAATTTAAAAAGATAGAAAATTTTTGCATTTTAAAACTTTTTGTCACACAGTACTTGGGACAATTGTAGTTAGATTCTAATGCTTTTTAAACCTTTCTTTTTTTTTTTTAAATAATTGTAAATAATTTATTTTTTATATGTTAACCCATTTATTAACATAATTCATAATTTTTAATTCATTTTATTTTGAATTTACGTTAATTAATTAATATTTAATAATGAAAATTTTGTATGAATTTAAAAAAAAATATCGATATGCAGAGCAATTTTTTGACGTTTATAATACAGTGCAGCCAACAGAAAATATTGCAATCCAATAATATTATTTAATTCCTATCTCTTTCTTATAAGAGATGTTTTTGCAGCGTGGCGAATAAATAGGAATATTTTAATTAAAATTTTAATTATTTATTATAAAACAGCTTTATATTCGTAAATAAGTAAACAGTTAATTTAATTTTCTAAATGGTATGTATAATCCTTTTCTTTTACTATATTTATTTATGGTAAATAAAAGTGATGTAATATTGTTGGTTATATCTAATAATTTATTAATCCCGGCGTTTCATTTGTGTTTTAGGCTACTTTAGCTAGAAAGGGTACCTTTAAGGTAGAATTCCTTCAACAAATTGAGAAAGAAGTTCAAGATAAATGGGAAAATGAGAAGGTAAATAAAAGTTTCTTTTGATAAATTCGGTTAATAGAAAATTTCCTCTAGGTTTATGAAAATAATGCTCCTCTAGAGCCACGTAAAAGTGCAGATGAGAAGTTTTTGGTTACATTTCCTTATCCTTATATGAATGGCCGCCTTCATCTTGGTCACACATTTTCGTTATCAAAAGCTGAGTTTGCAGTGCGTTATCAACGATTGAAAGGCAAAAATGTATTATTTCCATTTGGTTTTCATTGTACAGGAATGCCCATTAAGGCTTGTTCTGATAAATTACAAAGAGAAATGGAAGAATATGGATATCCACCGGTATTCCCTGGTGAGGAAGCGGTTATTGAATCACTTGATGACAAAGATGTCATTCCAAAGGATAAAAGCAAAGGAAAAAAGGTTTTTTTTATAATAAATTTATAAAAATGATTCGTTTTTTTACAATCTTTTTATTGCGTTTAGAGCAAAGCAGTGGCTAAAGCTGGCTCTGCAAAGTACCAATGGCAAATAATGGAAAGTTTAGGTTTGGGAAATGAAGAAATAAAAAAATTTGCTGATTCTGCGTATTGGCTTGATTACTTTCCTCCATTAGCCATTCAAGATTTAAAAAGTATTGGCCTTCATGTAAGAATTATTCAATTAAATTCTTTTCTCTTTATAATTTTGGAACTTTTCTTAGATTGATTGGAGGCGAGTTTTTATCACAACCGATGCCAATCCTTTCTATGATTCATTTGTAAGGTGGCAATTTAATCTCTTGAAGGAGAGAGGCAAAATTATGTATGGAAAAAGACATACGATTTTCTCACCAAAAGATGGACAACCGTGTATGGATCATGATCGTTCTTCTGGAGAAGGTGTCGGGCCACAAGAATATACATTGATTAAAATGAAAGCGTTGGAAAAACCCGAAAAATTGAAGTAAGGAAAGTTCGAGCAAATTTTTATTGGTTTATTATAATAAATATACTTTTAGATCGCTGAAGAATGCAGTTTATTTAGTTGCTGCAACACTACGTCCCGAAACAATGTATGGACAAACAAATTGCTGGGTTCATCCTGATATTAAATACATTGCCTTTGAAACAACTAAAAATGCAGAAATTTGGATATGTACGCGACGTGCTGCTCGAAATATGGCTTATCAAGGGTTTACAGAAAAAGAAGGCGATGTAAAAGTAATTGCAGAATTAAGTGGTCAAGAATTAATGGGTTTGCCATTGTCAGCACCGTTGACATCGCATAAAATAATTTACACATTACCGATGTTATCTATTCGTGAAGATAAAGGTACTGGTGTTGTTACCTCTGTGCCATCCGATTCTCCTGATGATTACGCTGCATTATGTGATCTCCAGAAAAAGCAAGCCTTTAGGGAGAAATACGGACTTAAAGTAAGGATTTATCAATTTATTATTTTAAACAATAATTTTTATAATATTATGCTATTTTAGGATAATATGGTTATGCCTTATGCACCAATACCAATAATTGAAGTACCAGGCTTAGGCAATTTAAGTGCTGTAAAAGTTTGTGAAGATTTAAAAATCCAAAGCCAAAATGATCGTGAAAAATTACTCGAAGCCAAAGAGTTGGTTTATCTGAAAGGATTTTATGATGGTGTTTTGATAGTCGGTGAGTTTTCTGGAAAAAAGGTTCAAGATGTGAAGAAAGATTTACAAAAGAAATTGGTTGCCCAGAATGAAGCTGATGTTTATTATGAACCAGAGAAATCTATAATATCGAGATCAGGTGATGCCTGTGTCGTTGCCTTGTGCAATCAGTGGTATTTGAACTATGGTGAAGAGACGTGGAAAGGCCAAGCATTGAGGGCATTAAAAGATATGGAGGTTTATCATGATGAGGCGCGCAGAAATTTTGAAGCATGTTTAGATTGGTTACACGAATACGCATGTTCTAGAACTTATGGACTTGGTAAACATTATTTTTGCTTGTGTTAATTTTACAAAACAATTATTTTGTTTTTCTTTTAGGAACAAAACTGCCTTGGGATGAACAATGGTTAATTGAGTCGTTGTCAGATTCTACAATATATATGTCTTTTTATACCATTTCTCATTTATTACAAAATGGTTCCTTCCGAGGTGAAAAACCTAGTCCATTGGGGATTAAACCGGAAGTAAGATATAATGTCCTTAAGTAGTGCGTCCATTTTATTTATTACAATTACAATTTTAGGATATGACAGCCGATGTATGGAATTATATCTATTTTGCTGATGCCAAATTACCAAATAAAACGAAAATAAAAAAAGAAAGTTTAGACATATTACGTCGTGAATTTCAATATTGGTATCCAGTTGATTTACGTGTTTCTGGCAAAGATTTAATTCAAAATCATTTAACATTTTTCTTATATAATCATTGTGCAATTTGGCCAAATGATGAAACTAAGTGGCCTAAAGGTGGTTGTTTTGCTTTTTAATGTTCATTGATTAATTTTTCTTAAATTTTTTTTGTTGTTTTAATTTAGGAATTCGCGTGAATGGACATTTATTGTTAAATTCCTCAAAAATGTCAAAATCTGATGGAAATTTTTTGACATTATACGAAGCTGTTAATAAATTTAGTGCTGATGGTATGCGACTGTCATTGGCTGATGCTGGAGATAGTATTGAAGATGCAAATTTTGTTGAAAGTACAGCCGATGCTGGTATTTTACGTTTGTACACATTCATTGAGTGGGTTAAGGAAATTCTGAATACAAAATTGATGTTAAGAACGGGACCAAAAAATAATTTCAATGATAAAGTATTTATAAGTGAAATGAATTTAAAAATTAAAGAAACTGATGAAAATTACAAGAAAATGCTGTTTAAAGAAGCTTTGAGGTAATTTAATATTTTACGATATATCTGATTTGAGTTTTATAATAAAATGATGATAAATTTTAGGACTGGATTTTTCGAGTTTCAAACAGCTCGTGATAAATATCGGGAATTGTGTGGTGTTGCTGGAATGCATGTTGATGTAATTTTTGATTATATCTCTTTACAAGCGTTATTGCTGTCACCAATATGTCCCCATGTATCGGAATACGTGTGGGGTTTGTTGGGAAATAAGCAAAGTATTTTACATGCAAAATGGCCAGTGGCTGGTGAAATAAATGAGATCGAAATTAAATGCTCGGAATACATAATGGAAGCAGCACATTCTTTCCGTTTGAGCTTAAAAAACACAACAGTGTTCAAAGGTAAAACTATTAAAGATGCACCGAAATCCACGGATGCTATTATTTGGGTAGCGAAATCGTATCCACCATGGCAAAGCTGTGTTATGAATACAATGCGAGAATTATTTGAGAAAAATAATGGAGAACTTCCTGATAATAAAATAATATCAACAGAACTTGGTACAAAGGATTTACTAAAGAAATATATGAAACGTGTAATGCCATTAGCACAAATAGTACGCCAGCGTGTGGAAACACTGGGCAAAACAGCGTTTGCAGTCACTTTAGATTTTGATGAGAAGGAAGTGCTGGATAATAATATTGATTATTTAATTAATACTTTGGATGTAAATCTATTTGATTTTTGTATTTTTTTTATAGATACAGATTGTAAAATAACTTTTTTTTTTTAGTTGGAAACAATCACAATCAAATTCACTGATGATCCAGAAGCTGGCGAAAAGACTAGAGAAGAAGTGCGCCCTGGCGTTCCATTTATTGTTTTCAGTGTTAAACCATTTATTAAAGTGATGATAGACAATCCAATACCACTGTCAGGATTATTTACAACAATAATAAATATTCGTGATAATGACACGACCAAGGTTCTTGCTGAAAAATTAGCCAAAAGTATTGATCTTAAAGGTAAATTTGATTTGATTAAAGAATTACTGAAAGCATAATTAATTTTTTATTTAATTTTTTAGCTGATATAAGTACGTTAAATATATATCGCTATGAGGATCCTATTGGCGGTCCAAGAATACTGCCACGCTTTAATGATTATAAATCAAATAAGCAAATATTAGAGAATGGTGTCTTCAACATTGACTTGGCAAACAATAATTTATTTTTAACTGTTGAAAATGGTGATAAAATAAATATTGGACAGAAATTAATTTATTTTATTGAATAAAATTTTTGTTTTTATTTATTGTTTTATGAAAAATCCACTCGGAAATGATTTTTTTTTATATAAATAAATAATAAATATTTAATAATTAATTTGTTTTATTGGCTTTCGAGTTTAATTTAAATGTTTCCAAGGAGAGAGAGAGAGAGTGAGACAAGCAAATGTATATATTTGTTTTGAATTAATTCATCAATTATTAGTGATAATGGCTTGTTGAAAATTAATTACGTAAAACAATTAGAAATTCCACTTAAATTCTGTTGCGCTTAATGATAAGATAGGTGCTAATTAATTTAAGCAGCTATATAAATGCAGTGAATGGGCAATGATTTAATTACTATTAGTTTAATTAAAAAAAATAATAAAAATGGACAAAAGGAATGTAATTAGTGTTTTTATGCTGTTCGTGCTGTCGTTTGGTAAGTTGGTAACTAGTGATGGATAATTAAATTTTCTTCTGAAACGTACGAAATAATTTTTAGGTATTTCGAATGTCCAATCGAACTCCATGGGAAGTACACGTATTGTGGGTGGTGCTGCAATATTAATCAAAGATGCACCATATCAGGCATCACTTCGTGTTAGTGGATCACATTTTTGTGGTGCAACTATAATAAGTTCGTTCTATGTCCTTACTACCGCTGAGTGCATTTAGTAAGCAAACATATATAACCAGTTATAGAGAAAATAACATTTCTAATTCTGATTTCCAGTTCAAGTCCAGTATATCGATTAAGTTTGCGTGTTGGTTCAACATATTATACAAGTGGTGGTTCAATAGTTTATGTTCGTAACAAAATCATACACGAGAATTTCGTTTACTCTACACTTGATTATGATTTCGGATTATTGGAACTTGAAGAGCCTTTAATTTTTAACGAAAATATTTTACCAATAAGGTTGCCAGAGCAGGATGAAGTGATTCCCGATGGATCATATTTCAGGGTGACCGGATGGGGTGACACTAAAGTAAATCTTATCAATATTTATTAAAATAAAATCAAAATAATTATTTTTCTTAAAGAATCCCAGCGAATTGAAGGATCACTTGCGAATAACAATTGTTCCAACAGTTAATCAATTAGCATGCCAAAGTCTGTATGGGGTTGTTGGCATAATTACAGATCGAATGATTTGTGCTGGTTACATGGATGGTGGAAGAGATGCATGTAATGGTGATTCTGGCGGTGCATTAGCACGCAATGGTACTGCATACGGTATTGTGTCTTGGGGATCTGGTTGTGCGCTTCCCAATTATCCCGGCGTATATTCACGTATTCCACCAGTCGTAAATTGGATTCGTGCACGTACCGGAATTTAATTAACACTAATCACATGTCTAATCTTTAATTTATGCCACCAATAAAGTAATAAAGCAATACACAAATTTTTTTTAATTTTATTTAGTGTGATTTAACATGGAAGTCGGATTATTTTTACTATTATCACACTAGACAATAGAAAAGTATGATTTCAGTGTTGGTAGAACTTGGGAAAAGAAGAATTTTCACTTGAAAAATTATTTTAAAGGTTGTTTTGAAAAGATAAGATAGGCGCAAACAATTTAAACGGGTATATAAACATCGTAGAAAGGCACCGATTACCTTATATTTTATTTAAAATTATTAAATTTACATTTTAGTTTTACATTTTTTGTGCTTTTGTTCATTGGTAAGTGATCAAGATAATTAAGTGAATTACAGTGAATTGATAAATTGTTATAATTTTAGGAAGTACGGACGTTCTATCAAATTCCATTGATTATACACGTATTGTCGGTGGTTTCGCAATATTAATCAAAGATGCACCATATCAGGCAGCGCTTCGTGTTTATGAAACATTTATTTGTGGTGCAAGTATAATAAGTACGGAATTTGCTCTAACTAGTGCTGATTGCATTGAGTAAGTCAAGTCTAATAACAATTTAATTAGAAATAAAAGTAATTTTTTTTTCGATTTCTAGAATATATAAACCAAATATGTTAAATTTGCGAGTTGGTTCGACATATTATGAATCTGGTGGCTCTGTGGTTTATGTGCGTAACAAGATCATACACGAGAAATACAATTATTCTACACATGATTATGATTTTGGACTATTAGAACTTGAGAAGCCTTTAACTTTTAACGTAAATATATCAGCAATTAGGTTGCCAGAGCAGGATGAAGTGATTCCCGACGGAATATTTTTTAGAGTGACTGGATGGGGTGAAACTAGGGTAAATCTAATCAATCGTTTTTTATTTGAATTTCAAACTATTTTTTTTTTTTTAAGAATCCGAGCGAATTAAGAAACCATTTACGAGTAGTGTACGTTCCAACAGTTAATCAATCCGTATGCCAGAATTTGTATAGTGATTATGGAAAAATTACAGAGCACATGGTTTGTGCTGGTTTCATGAATGGTGAAAGAGATGCATGTTTTCGTGATACTGGCGGCGCATTAGCACGCAATGGTACTGCTTATGGTATTGTGTCTTGGGCTAATGGATGCGCTCGTCCTAGTTATCCCGGCGTTTATTCACGTATTCCATCAGTCGTAAATTGGATTCGTGCACGTACTGGACTTTAATTCATATACATTTTGTATTTATCCATTTTTATCTTATCAATAAAGAGTTTTAACAAATTTGATGTTTATTTTCTTATTTATTATTCCGTAATACGGAAGTAAGTCACTAGTATACTGTCAATAATATTTATTTTATCGATTATTGATAACAAACAATTCTAAACAAATTTTCTTTTGAATATAAATTGCTGTCTATAAAAACTGCAGAGCCGTCATTCTAAAATAATAATAACCAGGGCTTTGGATATTTAATTGTGAATATTGAATGAATTTGTTTGTTCCATTACTGATAATTAGAAATGATTACTAAACGAAAGTCAAGTTGGTATTTGTTTTCAGAAGATAAGGGACTCAAGTCAAGTGATTGAAAGCATACATAAAAAGTATATAAAAGAATTGAAAGTACGAAGAGTTTGTCATAAAAGAAAATAGAAATAGTGAAATGATGTGTCGTTTTGAAGCAGTTATCTTTACAATACTGATCAGCTGGGGCCTTGGTAAGTAAAACTCTTCTAATTCCATTTGTATTCTGTTATATATTGTTTTTAATTAAAAAGCAGCCGGTTCAGCTGTTTATCTGGAGAAACCATTATTAGATGGTCGTATTGTTGGTGGTTTCCCAATTGATATTGGCGAAGTTCCGTACCAAATATCTTTACAAACATTCAGTCATATTTGTGGTGGATCAATAATTAGTTCGAAATGGATTCTAACAGCAGCGCACTGCACATAGTAAATCAGGATTGTATATTTTTCTTTGATATTCTGATAATGATTTTCTGTACTAGTGGTCAAACAGCAAATAAAATGAAGGTTCGTGTGGGTTCTTCGACATATCATAATAATGGAGAGTTATTAAATTTATCCAGAATTATAGTCCATGAAAACTTTACGTACAGCACAATTGATTACGATTTTTCATTGTTGGAACTTCAGAAAGAGATTCATTTTAATAAATACAAGGCACCAATACAGCTGCCCGCTCAAGATGAAGTTTCCCCAGATGGTTCAGTTTGCAGGGTTTCTGGCTGGGGAAATACTCAAGTGTGTATTTGGTGAAATATTAAATTTTTTTCCTATTCTAACAAACAACTTTATAGAACTCTAGTGATGATCGGTATTATTTGAGAGCTGCTGATGTCCCAATTGTCAACCAAGAGAGTTGTAATAAGGCGTACGCAAGCTATGGAGGTGTAACAGATAGAATGATTTGTGCCGGTTATGAAGAAGGTGGTAAAGACGCTTGTCAAGGTGATTCCGGTGGTCCACTGGCTCAAAACGGAAAACTAATCGGTGTTGTATCATGGGGATATGGTTGTGCACGTCCTCATTTCCCTGGTGTTTACTCACGGGTTGCTTCTGTCAGAAATTGGATTGCAAAGCATACCGGATTGTAGTTAAATATTTTTGTAAAAAAAAAATGAAGAAATTTGGGAAGGTTAGAAATATAAAAGGAAATAGTTCCGTTTATTGGGAATATATGTATATAAATTGCTCTTTTTTTTGTCCTGTTCGTTCCTAGATGCAGTCCTTGTATGTTGGTATTATCTATGTATATATTTGATCCTTCGTCTTCCGGGAAACTCTATGAATGGGATACAGGTCATATAAGCTTTCCACTATATACTAATTCGCCACTGAGAATCCAGTGCAAATTCATTATGCAAATTTAAAACAAAAAAAAAGTTTTTTCTTATTGCTTATAGATGTCAGGTGTGAAGTGTAACTTTGCTAAGTGTGCACCGACTGTGCGATATACCGAATGTGGATCGTATTTAATTAATACATTTTTGCATAAAATGCGTTTTGTTTTTAGTTTTTGTTTTTACTTAATTTTATCTTTAATTTTCTGCTTTAATGTTATGTGAAAAACGTTTTAAAGTAATTCGCCTGTGCTGTGTAAATAATTCTAATTTATGCTAATACATACGGTTAAAAGATGTTTAAAATAAATAAAAGTGAACAAATAAATCTTTGAAATTTTAACTTTAAATATGCATAATTATTCTGATTATTAATTATCGAATCAATAAAATAAATGCGTGGTCTATCAGTGAATTAATAAATTAATAAATTATAATCACAATGTCCTCTAATCTAAAGAAATGATAGACAAAAAAAAAAAAAAAATAACCCCTCTGCTGAGTATTTAAAAAATGCTCGATTTTATGTATTGAGTGCATTTGTGTGCCAATTTATTTGTTTTACATTAAAATTCAAATCGATCGATTGCCAAAAATACAAAATTTATTCTTAATTAAAAAAAAAAAAAAATTCTAAATGATTTAAAAATAATTAAAAAGCAAACAAAAAAATCTTGCTGTCGCTTAGTATTTGCTTTTAGGAAAAAGGAAAAATAAATTTTCTATGGTGATGAAGTGTATTGAAGTGAAAAATTAATTTTATTGCAAGTGTCACCGTTGAGAACCATTGATTAAAGTATTATGTTGTTGTTTAAATTTACCTTTTTTTGCGGTTCGATACCCTGATTGATATAAGTTTTATTTGCCTGTTGCATTTGTTTTTTTTTATTATTATCGCAGCAGCCAACATTAGTCAGTTCGTAGTCAGTCTTTCGCTAGACATCATCACATTTCTGTTTGTCTGAATTGTTGTAACGAGTAAATAGAAATTTTTTTAACAGAGTTTTGTGGTAAAGTGTCGTTACTTAAATAAACTTTCAATCAGTGTACACAATTATTAATGTTTCTACTTGTATTAAATTGTGCAGTATGGATTAAATAATTAAAAGAAAAAAAAAAATAAGAAAAGAATTTAAATTGCAGTGACTTTAAGTGAATTAAAAAACAACAAAAAAAAAAAAAATAATAATAATAATTTTGTGAGGAATTTTTCTGCTTTTCTGTTTTTTTAATTAATTTTTTTTTTTCTAATACAAATTCGACCTATATTTAGGAAATATAAATAAATCACTTTTATAAATGTGACTAGAGTGGTGTTTCTATTTAAAAATATGTTTGTTGCAATACGTAATTATAAAAATAAAAATTAAATAGACAAGAAAAAAATTTAAATTTAAATTTAAATTTAATTAACAAAATAGAAAAAAGAACAACAAAAATAAAAACATAAAAATAGTTAATGACGGATTCAGTGTTTTTTAATAAAACAATTTTTTTTTTTTTTTTTGTAAAGAAAACAAAGGCCAGGAACAATTAAGTTTAGTGTAAGTAACGTAAATTATGCGATTTAAATTTAATTTTTATTTTTATTATGCACACGTTTTGTATTAAAACGATCAATGTATTAATCAGAAAATGGCTTTACAGCATGTGGTTTGAGGAGTAAAGAGAAGGAATTCGATTAAAAAAAAACATTTGAAAATAAGTTTATCGGTTATTAACGGTTTTGTTGTTTTATGCATAAATGGTTGATATGTTTGGCGTTTAAGACTCAATTTTTATTTGTTTTAAGTGGGTTAGCATATTTAAAGTCACTAAAACACCACATTATTCATTAGTTTATTAAATCTACGGATTAAACCTTCAAAACGTATAATCATTGTCTTTGGGTTCATTATCAGTCTTTATCAGAGACATTCTTTTGTGGTGGTTAGTATTCTGCAGGGTCAGTGTCATTTTTTTTTATAGAGAATTTTCGTTTCTAAGCTAATCCATTTCGTTTCTTGAGACAATAAAATACAAAAACCAGAAATAATTTCTAAGTTTTAATTACTTAGTTTAAGAAATGTTTTTAAGAAAATAAGAAATATTTCTCTTGTACCGGAATTATGCAAAAATTTCTTGATTCAATTCCGTGTACCATTCAAATGGTGATTCTAGTTGTATTCCTGTTTGATAGAGCCTGAAAACAAGCAAATATAAGGTAAAAATTTATAAAATGAATTTAGGTAGATAGTTTTGTTCAATAAAGCACAGTTATTGATAAACATCCTTATCTAGTAATCAAGGTATATTGAAAAAATATTAACTTGAAGAGTTTTCTTTGTAGAGTTGATCGTCGTTGTTCAGGTGTATTGAAAGATTGAGCATAGCTACAGTTTGCAATCAAAGTTTTGTAAATTATATCAGCTAGGTGAGATGTTTTTTTTAGGATACAGCTTAGTAATGTAGGATTATCAAAACTTTAATTAAAATGCACGCTCAATCATAATGTATGAGGAAAATCCATTCGGAAAGAACCACAGATCTTTTGTATTTTTAATTTTGGTTTCTATGCCTATACATTTAATTTATTGAGAAATATTTCTCTTGTAACTAGAATCATGTAATATTTTCTTGATTCAATTTATAATTTTAGTGGATTTAGAAAATAATTCTTTCCGTGTACCTTTTGGAAAATCATTACTGATTATACACGGCCTTAGTTATTATTCTAAATTAAAATTAGTAAATTAGTAAATAAATAAATAAAATAGAAAAGATCATCAACAATAGAGTGGAGCACATTCATTTATGTACATTGGCACAAACATTTATAATTAATAATTTAAATGATAGATAAATAAAAGAAAAATGAAATGAGAAACATACATTTATATAGAATTAAATTGATTAATCAGTACAATTGTTAATAATTTATTTATTTATTTATTTTGCTATTTATGTGTGCCTGTCGTTGTGTTGTGTTTTTAATTTTAATTTGATCTAATTGCTTAGATTAGTGGATAAAGTGTAACGAGGTTTTTTTTTATTGTTTTAAACTTATATAAGCAGCAGAGCAGCTGGTATTACCACTAAACTAGGTAGAATAAGTATTATCCAACTGTTAACCTTGACATTGACAATAGAAATATAATTGATTTGATAAACTAAGAATAAACTTGTTGCATTCTATTAAGAAATAATTAATTAAATTATTTGTGTAATATTTTCTTTCTTGAATATGTTAATTCAGCTGCATCCCAGATATGTAGTTTTTTTTTTATATTAATTCATTAATCGATTGCCTAGTTTAATGAATTTATTTATTTAATTAATTAATTAAGAAAAGAATTCGTTAAACATTTGTTAGCTGAGTTTTTATATTATTTCTTGTTTTTCTCAGTATTTAGTGAAAATTTATTAATTAATTAAAAGTAAATGAAAACAAAGAAAATTTGATGTGAATTACCCTGTAAAAGGTGGATGTAATGCATAAATAATAATAAAATAAAATAATAAAAGAAACCCCATAGAAATGCATCATGCGCAAATAATGCACAGTAAAGTGAAACCCTGTTTTTACCAGCACGTGACATAATTTGTATAGTGGAAAATCGATAATGCAGTGGAAGAATAATCGTCAGACAGTTACGGAAGGGATATTGAATCAAGCAGTGTGCAAGAATTATCAAAAAGAGAAAAAACCCATCGTAACGTAATTGCGTCAAGGCAATGGATAAAAATAAATTAAATAAAAAAGCGAAAAAGAATTTCTTTGTGATTTCTAGTGGAAATCTTCTCTTAGAAGAGTCATTATCACTTCCAAATTAGTTAATTAAATAAATGTTTCTGTTAACCACACTTAATTTGACGTGTAATGTTGATTTTTTGTTTTTTTTTTTTTTTGCTATCGTTCTCGTTGTTGTTGTTGTTACCTTGCTAATCCATTGTTCAATTTTTTTTTTTTTTTGCAGACTTCCGTATTAAGATGGGACCAAGACAAAAAACTTTAAACGAAAATCCAATAGAACCAACAGCCAGTAACATAATGGAAAAATTAAAATTATTTAAAAAATTCTTTTGTAGAAATATTTTATTGTTTTTAACATTGTTCGGTGTTATCGGAGGATTTATTCTGGGTAATTATGGTGCACGTAAAATTTTTGGTTTTTCCGTATTAACATTTTTTTTTTTTTTTAATTTATTTATTTAAGGATTTTCATTGCGCCCTTACAAGTTAACGGAAGAGTCAATAATGCTAATCAGCTATCCAGGGGAATTATTTATGCGAGTTTTGAAATTAATTATTTTGCCATTGATTATCTCGAGTTTAATTGCTGGGTCCGCCAGTTTAAATGCGAAATTAAATGGGAAAATAGCGTTAAGGACGTTAGTGTACTTCTCATTGACGTCCTTCTTTAATGCATGCTTGGGCGTCTGTTTGGTTTTATTAATACATCCGGGTGATCCAGGCTTACATAATATATCAAATAAAGTCATTAATAGCCAGAATGTTAACTTAATGGATAGCCTTTTAGATCTTGGCAGGTGAGCTTGACATAATTTATTCAAAAAAAAAAATTTTTTTCTTTCTTTTTTACATTTATTGCTTTGTTTTTTATTTCTGAACCACGATATTGGCAATATGCCCAGAACGTTGATTAATTAAAAGAATTTTCGTATTTAATTGTTATGTTTTTGACCTGATAAAAATTGTTTTTATTGATTATTTAAAATTAATTTCGCAGAAATATCTTCCCCGATAATATATTTCAAGCGGCGTTTCAACAAACACATACCGTGTACGTGACATCAACGGATGTTAAACAGGTGGAGAATGGAAATGATTCGATTGGTAATAGTAATCGTAGCAGTGATGATAATTTGTATATGATAAGATCGTTGCAATACCGTCCGGGGACAAACACATTGGGAATTGTGTTTTTCTGTTTAATTTTTGGTACATTATTGGGTACACTGGGCAGTAAAGGCCAAGTAGTTGTTGATTTCTTTTCAGCTGTATTTGATGTTGTTATGAAAATGGTAACCGGTGTCATGTGGCTGACACCGATTGGCATTTGCAGTGTTATTGCTGGCAAGATACTAAGCGTTGACGATTTGGCACTGGTTATGTCCCAGCTGATATGGTTTATACTAACCGTTGCCATTGGCGTCTTTTTCTATCAGCTAATCATTATGCAACTCATTTATTTTCTCTTCCTACGAAAGAATCCTTTCACATTTTACATTGGCTTGATACAACCGATGTTGACAGCAGCAGCAACAGCGTCCACGTGAGTATGATTTATGTTCTTCATTCATAATAATTGATATTTACGAGTTTTTTTTTTCATTCTGTTTTTAAATCTATTTATAGAGCGGCCGCACTTCCTATAACCTTTCGGTGTATGGATGAAAAATTAAAAATTGATAAACGGATTATAAGATTTGTGTTGCCAATCGGCTGTAACATAAATATGGATGGCACGGCGTTATTTATTGCGATTGCGTCAATATTTATTGCTCAAATGAATGGCAAAGTTTTGGAATTTGGTGAATTGATAACAATTTGTTTAACGTCAACGGCGGCATCAATGTCATCGGCTAGTGTACCCAGTGCGGCACTAGTATTGCTTCTGGTCGTTCTCTCAGCAATTCAAGTCCCGGTTAAAGATGTTACACTTTTATTTGCTATTGACTGGCTAGTGTACGTTTGTATTTTACGTAATTATGTTAATTAATTAATTAAAAAATTAATTTTAGTGACAGAATTCGTACAACGAATAATATGCTGGGTGATTGTTATGCGGCTGCAGTTGTTGAGCATTTATCCAAAAATGAATTACTCGCACTAGATGTATTAATCTTTCTTTTACTTATTTATTTAGATAAATTAATAAATTAATTAAATAAATTTTTCTTGTAGGAAACAACAGCAACAACACAGAATGGTATTGCTGATACAACAAATGTGCCCGAAGTAATTGTTGTCAATAATCTAAATCAAAGTGAAATGACAAAGTTTTAACCAAAAGATTTTTTTTTTTTTTTTGTATATATAATTAAAGTAATTAGTTAGCAACAAAACAAAAAACCCCAATTAAAACAAGCAAAGAGAAAAGAAAGAGGAACAAGAGATTTTGTAATAAAACCGTTAATTGAATTAATAACGATTTCCTTTCTAAAACAAATTTTATTTAATTATTTATGTAGACTGATAAACATTTTTATTTATTTATTTATTTATTTTATTTAATGGGAGAAATATGGTTAATTATATGGCCTTTTAAAATTATAATTAATTAAGAAAGAAATAATTTGGTGAGAAATTAAAATTCTAAAAGAATTTATCCTAATAAAAAATTGAAAAAAAAAAAAAAAAAATTATTAAATAAATAAAGCTGTGAAATGTAATCTAATTATCATTCTTTTTTTGTATAATTAACTAGCTGATTTACTCTGGCTTCGCGCTTGCCAATCATATTAAATTAAATAAAAACCTTGCACTGGTCATTCGTAATAAAGTTAAAATAAAAAATAACGATAAATAAAAATATGAATTTATCCTAATCAAATTAAAAAAAAAAAAAATTAAATAAATATCATACAAACAATGAGATGGTAATTTTGGTAAAACAATTTAAAAACAATGTGTTGAATAATCAAGTTTATTAGCCCTTAAATCACTTCAGTGCTGCTTTCATAACCCTTAGAATTCCCCCTTAATATTTATATTAAGCAACAATTATATTTGGCATTAGTTTTACCACACAGAGAGCCATTATCTCGTTGCACAGTAAAACATGATCTCGCCAATACAAAATCAAATCAAAAAATTTACTTCTGAATTTAAACTGAATTGGATCGTTCACAATACGATCTGCATTATCATACCCGTATTAATTAATTTGGATAATGCAGATCGTATTGTGAATTGTACTTTAATTAGTTTTTTTGTTGATAATGCAGATCGTATTGTGAATTGTACTTTAATTAGTTTTTTGTTGGATCCATTCACAATACGATCTGCATTATCATACTTGTTTTAATTTATTTGGATAATGCAGATCGTATTGTGAATTGTACTTTAATTAGTTTTTGTTGGATCCATTCACAATACGATCTGCATTATCATACCTGTTTTATTTTATTTGGATAATGCAGATCGTATTGTGAATTGTACTTTAATTAACTTCAACAACAATGCAGTTGAGATTTTTTTCCTCCACATATAAGTATACTAAGGGTCAGGATATTGATTTGAAAGACAAAACATTTTTTTTTATTTATTTTTATTTTTTATTATTTTTAAAAACATTTTTTATTAGAAAATTGGTTGATTTTTAAATTATTTAATTTTTTTTTACGTTTTTTTTTTTTATCATCATTTCTATATATTTCTACTTTTATTAAAAGTATCATTTATTTAAATTAAATTAAATTAAATTTTCTTTTGTACAAACAAAACAAAGTTAAAAAAAAAAAATTTTAAAATAGTAAAACTATAAAAAATTAATTAATTAATTAATTTAATTTAATTTAATTTAATTTAATTTAATTTGAATTAAAAAAAATGCTTAGAATTAGTAAAAATAAAAAAAAAATTTATAAAAAATTACACAATTTGGATATATTTATATAAAAAGAATAAAAAACTAAAATTAATTAATTAGAATTAGAATTAGAATTACATTAATTACATAATAAAATTACTTACAACTAAATAATAGTTCGTTTTTTCTTCCATTTTTTTTTCTTTTTAATTTAATTTAATTTAATTTAATTTAATACTTAATAATTAAATATTTCTTATTTATTTTATTGCTAATTACTTTTTCCTATTTGTTTTTTTTTTCATTTTTTCTTTTGTTGTGTTTTTTTAATTATTTTATTTTTCTTCGATATTTCTAACTAACCTACATTTACATATTTTTTTTTATTATTATTATTATTTGTTGTTGTTTTTGTTGTTGCTTAAGTCAAGTAATTAATTTTTTTTTTTTGAATTTATTTGAGGCAAATATGGCGATAAATTAATTTTTTGTTTTTTATTTAATTGAAATTTGTTTGGTAAAAAGGTGAGTTTTGTATGTGTGCTGTCTTTGGAGATTTAAGCTACTCGTTTGTGATTACAACCGAAAATCTTTAACGTCTATACGATATTCTCCTATACAGCTGTGCATTAATTGTTTTTACACTTACAACTTATGGATTAAGGGTTGACTTAAGAAATGTCGTTTATACAACTTTTATATGAAACTACTTAAAAACAAAGTGACGGATTATGGTGGTTTTTCTTAGAGAAATTGAGCAATGAACAAACATTGTATGAATATAATAACCAGAAAGTACTTGAAATAGTTGCTATTCATACCTTAGGATAGCCGCACATTAATGCACTCTTACTTAAGATACTTGAGCTACTCGTGCCTTAAGGTACTTGAACTTGAGCCACAACTAATTATATTAACAAATTTTCAGGGCATTATGGATCAGTTTAGCTTAGTTATTTGCCAGACTCATTATTTTTTGATTATCAGAAAAAAAATCTCAAAACATTAATTTAAATACTAGGACCCAAAAAAGTCACATTTAAGACGCAGTTTTAAGTAATTAGATTAATTCAATTTTATCAATTCTTCTATTTAAAAAAACTTGAATATTCTATGCTTTCTACCGTTACGTATCCATAATTCACATAACTGACATTTCTTAACGTCACTCTTACGTTAATTGTGATCGCTTACATTAAAAACAACACAACCAAAATACACAATTTTTTTTTTTACGGAATATTACTGATAATTAATTAATTATTTATCTTAATTATATAAATTTATTTACATTTGTTTGTCATCTGTTTATTTTGTTTAACTTTAATTAAATTACTTAACGTAACCGCGATTAAAACATTTTCCTTAATTAAACAGACACGTTTAATATTTATTAAAATTTTAATTAAAGGCACTTTTCACATTTCATTATTATAACTAATTACATATTAAAAACAAATTAATTAATTAACATAATTCACGTATTATCAATATAAATTAATTCATTAATTCATTTATATACAAGAAATATTGTTCACTTAAATTTTCACCTTATTCAACACAACAAATACAAAATATTAATTAAACATTTACAAAAAAAAAAAAACACTAATTAATTAATTTATTTATTAATTAATTTATAAACAAATTAATATTTAATTTAAAGCAAGAAAAGAAAACTCTTAATAACTAAACAAAAACAAAATTATTTTGCATGCCTATACTTAATAATATCCAATTAATTAATTAATTAATTAAATTTATTTACATTATTATTAATTTTTTTTATTTAATTTGTTTCTACACCCATCAACGTTTCAACCAATCGGACACGAGACCAACCATATGTCCAACCAAAGTCCAACCAACAAAACTCGGTCCATTTATTTATTCATTTAATTAACTTTAATCAGTCACATTTGAGTTATTATTAACTAATTTTCTTTGTTTACAATTTTTTTTATCGACTTTATCCTCATTGTGCACATCCTTCCTATTTAAATGTTCTCATTGCAATAAAGTGATAACAAAGAAAATATATAAAACAATACACAGCCGAAATTAATTGATTTATTATTTAATTATTAAATAATTAATTAAAAAAAGAGAAGAAAGAAGTAGAAGAGGAAAACAGATTTTTTTTTTTTTTTTTTTTTTTAGATTCGTACACGCATTTCGGGATCGTGTGATTTGCGTTGTGACTGTTGCGTTGGTTGGCGTGGTAATGATACCATGTGATGTGATGTTGGTACACCGGGGGTCACCACATGCGGTGATATTGACGGTGATCGTGTCGCTAATGGGGATAAGGACGGTGAAAAACTGGGCGACATTGCTGATGATGTACTAAAGCCTGTCCCTGAGGCATCATGACTAATTGGGGATCGAGGCAAAAGGTATTGATTTGGTGCTGTTGAGTGGTGATTACCATTCCCCCGGGATGATAGAACCGGCACGTTTATGGAACGCGGTGCTACATTTGTGAGTAGAGGTGGTGGAATATGTTTGGCTGCTGCATGTTGAAGGGATCCTTTACTCTTGGCCGATGATGCTCCACTGTTACCACTGTGCACTGAGAGTGTATCATCCTTTAGCCTTGCAATTTCTGAGAATACGTGAGCTAGTGGCTGGTATTGCGGGCCCCAATCTAATAAATAGTCCCAGTTGTAGCTGCCCGTGAGCTCCTCTTCACTGTGTACAATGGAACTTAAGGAACCGTTCATTGATGGACCCGTGTTACCACCACCGACGACAGGAACATCTCCAAATCCTCCCATCACCATAACGTGATCAACGGCAGCACCAATACTTCCGGCCGTTGTTGCAGCTTCATCTGCACTGCTCGCCCTATCACTTCCTCCAGTCACATCATTTAGTTTTGCATAAATCAAATTTGTTATATCTGATTCGCCCGGTTCCTCATCGAACATATGCAATGTGTCAATGGGTAATGTGTGATGCATTATAGAATCTTTTGTGCTGCCTACTCCTATACTTTCAGAGCACCGTCGTGATGATGTTGATGCTGCTCCTGTAGGGCCTGGATTATCAACAATTCCTAATCTCGCTAAGTATTCTTGAGTATTGTGAACAGAGACATCGGACATGCGACCATCTACATCAGAACTACGATGCATGACACCATCTCGTGTTAAAGGCCCTTCGTTGATCATCCTTATTTCTTCGTCTTCACCATCTTCACCGTCTTCAGCAGAGCCGCGTCCACTTGAACCAGATTGTTCAGATCCTGATAGTTCAGATGTTGTTGCTGCTCCAGAATTAGAACTTGCCGTATGCGGACCATACGGTGGAATTTCATCATATTTAGGTGGTGCAAATTGACCACTTGCTGTAACACCACTGGCACTACTCCGAATAGGTATTGTATCAAATGCACTTGGATCAACGTAGCTATTCGAATTGCCCATAGTATCTGTATTCAAGCCTGGCTTGCCTACCGGTTTATGTCTGCGATTACGTATGTGTAAGAATAGAAATACTGCAGCAAAAGATAGGACAACCAGAATGAGAGATATCAGTAGTCCTACTGCCCAATCTGCTAAACCTCCGCCACTTGTACCATTATTACCGGAATTTCCTGTAGCACTAGCAAGATTTGTGCTTGGATCAGCTAATGGATCTAATGCAATTTCGACAACAGTCATATTTGTAAGAGATCCTTGTCTTCCCGAACTAGCCGTCACGACAAGACTAATATCCCTTCCAGCTTCCAAAGTGGCTGCGGCATTATCCAGTTTCTTTTTGATAATAACAGCACCTGTGGTTCGATTCATCTTAAAGTAAGGATGCTGCGTTGTCAATTGGTACACAACACGACCATCAGGACCTTTATCGCGATCAGTTGCGGTTACATGTCCCACAACATAACCCACCGGTAAATGACCAGATGATGGTGTGGCTAGTATAAAACGATAAGTGCGTTCCGTGAACTGGGGACTGAACTCATCTCGGCTGTCAATCATTATTTTCACACGAACATTTGCTGATTTACCACCAATATCACTGGCGCGCAAGGTAAATGTATAACGATTACGTTGCTCATAATCAAATACTGCGTTTGTTATAACAACACCGGTAAGTGGGTCGATTTTGAATAGTCGCCAAGACTCATCAATATCAGAGTAACCACTTGCTGCTGATGATACAATAGAATAATTCAATTTGCCATATTCGCCTTTATCAAGGTCTGTTGCTCTGGCTGTGAACACACTAACTCCCAATGGTTCGTTTTCACCAACGAATTCTAAGTACTCTGCTACTGGGAATTTCGGTTCATTATCATTTTCATCAGTAAGTGTTATTCGGAATGGAACCACGCTGCACTTTGGAGACGGAGCACTATCACATGCTCGAATGACAAGATTGTACTCCGAAGGTCCCATATCGTAATCTAGTTGATTGTTAACGAACAAAACACCAGACACCAAATCAATGGTAAACATTCCAGCGTCATTACCAGAAGTAATATCATAAATTACATCAGAATTAGGTGAGTTAGGAAGATCTGCATCCAAGGCTACAATTGTTGTTATCGAGTGTCGTAAGGCTGCTGCTTCACTTATGACGGTTTCATATTCACCAGGTTGGAATACAGGAGCATTATCGTTGGCGTCATCGACTGTGATATAAACAGTTATCGATGTTGCATTATCCTCTCGTCGTATAGCGATTCCCTGCTCTGTCATTGCTAATCGCAGATTATAAATATCAACCTTCTCGCGATCGAGCGCTTTTACCAGAACAATTGCTCCGCCAGGATAGTTAATTTCAAAACTTCCATCCTCATTACCCGATATTATTTCAAAGCGAATATTTTGATACGTTTCCGCATTAATAATCTCTTGACTGGCCAAATGTATAACCACTGTGCCGACATCGGCATCTTCTTGAATAGTCGCACTAAAAACAAAGCATAAAGGGATGTAAGAATATTTTCCCATTTAATAAAAGTGGAAGATGCTGAAAACTTACCGGTATTGATTCTGTAGAAAGTGAGGTTTTACCAAACTGTTAGCATTTACATGGATACGTAAGGTTGTTACTGAGGTGAGTGGCACCGGCATACCCGAATCGCTAGCAGTAATCGTTAATTGAATATCCTTTTTCAATGGCATTGGAATTCTGCTCATATTTGCGAATACAACCCCAGAGAATTCATCAACAATAAAGCCAGGCACCGGTGTCGTCAGTGAATAACGTATTTTTGCATTTACTTCACTATCCGCATCTGTGGCGTTTACCGTTAATATCTCGATATCGTGATTACTGATTTCATCTGAAATTAACAAAAATTAAAACGAAAATGAGTAAATGCTTTTTTAATAAATATAAGGGAAAATAAAGAATTTACCAGGTAATGTTGCATGATAAGCTGGCTGCTGGAATAATGGAGCATTATCATTAATATCAGTCACTCTAATTGTGAGTGTTGTTTGAGCCAGATGCGCTGTATCTGAGGCTAAAATCTTCAATTGATATTCCTGTCTCGTCTCATAATCTAATTTCTTTCGTAAAATCACTTTTCCACTAAAACGATCAATTGAGAATATATTTGCTGCATCCGATTCGATAGTTTCCTCAGCAAAGCTGTATACTAATGCTGGATTTGTGTCCACGTCGTTAGCAGTTATCGAAGTTAAAACAGTTCCAACATCGATTCCTTTAAAATAAAGAAAAAAATATTTATTTGAATAAATTGTTTTGGATTAGATGTAAATAATTTTCTGACAAACCTTCACTAACGCTGATAATACTATGCGGTGGAAACGTAGGCTGATTATCATTGACATCGACAATATGAACACGAATGGTTGCTGTACCGGTCATTTGTGGTACACCTTCATCAGTTGCTATAACCTTCAAGCGGTACATATCACGAATTTCTCTGTCCAAGACAATATTCGTTTTCACTATACCACTGAACGCGGGTTCGATAATGAAAGCGTTGTCGTGATTTCCATCGACAATGTGATATAGAACATGCGAGTTGGATCCTTCATCAGCATCCAATGCTGACACCTGCATGACAAATGTTCCCTTGTTATTACCCTCCCAAACGGCTGTTGAGTACATATTTTGTGTAAATCGTGGAGAATTATCATTTTCATCTTGAAGATTGACATTTATTTGGGAATAACCGATCAGTTGGGGGGTTCCTTCTGTTTTTGCAACAGCAATCAGCTTTATTTGTTTCTGTCTTTCATAGTCCAAAGGTTCCTGATTACTTATTTTGATTTCACCTGTCACGGTATCAATAATGAATGTTCCATCGTTATTACCACTTCCAAAACTGTAAATAATTTTCTGACGTCGTCCGTCACTTCTGACTGCATTCAAATGTGCAATCGAAAAGCCAGCCGGTGTGTTTTCACGCAAATCAACATTATACGTTTCATTCTGGAAACGAAGGTTTGGCGTCCCAGATGGTATGTCGCCAATACGTAACTCAATTAATCCCGTTGAGCTTTGTGGTGGATTTCCCTTATCGCGTGCCATCACCTCCAAATGCAACAATTTTCCATTTTCACTGGCTAAACTCTGCGTTGCACTTAGCACACCAGTGTTCGGATTTATCCTGAATTTACCATTTGACATATCATTTACTAAACTGTAAACAATTTCACCATTTGTGCCCTGATCATTGTCGGTCGCCGACACTTGCAATAACATTTGACCTGGCTGTATTAATGCTGCCACCTGTGCTTTAAATGGATATTTCTCAAATATCGGCTTATTATCATTAACATCGTCAATTATTATCTGAACAGGTACACGTTGGCTTCTCGCATCATAACGACCACCATCCGTTGCAACCACCATAAAATTATAAATGTGATGCATTTCACGATCGAACATCCTGCAAAAAATGATAATAAAAAAGGAAGAAAGAAAGAAATATGGAATTAATTTTATATTAAAAAATATATATATAAATCGTTCTTTACACATAAGTACAGACTTAAATTATGATTATTATTAGTTTAATTTATTATCGGAGTGAATGGACGAGTCATAAATGTAATAAAATCATAAATTAAAGAGAAGGAGGATTAAGCAAGTAATAATAATTTTCCATTCAAAAAATAAATAAAATCTTATAAATCGATTTTTAAATAGAAGAATGATTATTATTAAAAAAAAAATAAATTAAATTTCATATCAATAAAAATCACATTAGGGTGGTTCACTGAGCCGCACAAAGGATAAAACACATTCGATCAATTTATGCCAATAAAATGCATCATAAAAAAATAATCTCCATTGTGCTGGCGGTTTGGACTTATGCTCGCCAAAAAAAAAAATGTTTCTTTAAAACAAAAAATAAAAGAAAAGAAATGAAATAAAATTCCAGAAGAAACAATAAAAGAATTTTATTTAACTAAGCTTATTTTCAATACGATGCGACTTAGTTAAGTCTTTTCATTTAATCACCGTGCTTTTAATGTTTTATTTTGGAGAAGAAAGATGATTTTCAGTCTGTAGATCGTTCGATCTATAACAAGGATTGAAAACTTGCACTCAGGACCTGTATGAAATGTCACATAAATATAGGAAAGCAAAAAAAAAAAAAAATACAAATTTTTTGAACCCCAAAACAGAGTCAAAAATGAATGTGAAAATTCAAAATGAATTATCTCTCTCTGACTGAGTTTTTTTGCTTTTATAAAAGGTAATTTGCATAAAAGGGAAATCTCATCGTTATTTACTTCTAGAAAATTATATTTTAAACAAAAAAAAAAATAAAAATTACACAATAAAAGCGACATTAATATATGATGATGATTATGGCGGCGGTAAAATCGATTAATTTTATTGAAAAGCAAATTTTCTGAAAGCTTTGAAAATGTAACTTTTATATAAAACAATGACATAAAGAAGAAAACGAAGCGAAACAAACGAAAAATTATTTTCTTTTAAAAATTTAAATAAATAAAAGTTTGAAAAGTCTTCTTTTTTTTTTTTTACACAAAAACGTTGAAAAGGTAAAATTACCGCCGCGCGCTTACGCATAAATGAATTGCGCTGCTCTTTTCATTGTTTTAAAAATCCAAAACCCACCGTACACATTTTTATCGGTTATAATTTTAGCGATTGATTATAAGCGGCAAAATCAATATTTATTTGAATGTAAACGAAATCAATGTAGAAAAATCAATAAGAAAGAAAATGAAAGAACTAAAAGAATAAATTGTTTTCTGAAGATAAGAGACAAGGGGTTTTTGTTTTTCTACTGTTTTTCGCTTTTGTATTAAAAGAGGAAAAAATAAAAGAATTTTTTTTTAAGACAATATGCAAATAACTTACCCAGCTGTCGTTATAAGTCCACTACGATTGTCAATATTAAATAGCCACTGTGTTTCATTAGCTAACGAATATACAATTCTGGCATTTATACCTAAATCAGCATCGGTCGCTCTTACAGTTATAACCGATGTACCAATTGGTACATCTTCATGTATTGTCGCTATGTATTTTGTTAATTCAAAACGTGGATCGTTGTCATTTTGATCTTCGACAATCACTGATATATTGCATGTACCATGATAGGTAACTGGTGAGCCACGGTCTTGTGCTGTGATTTGTAATAAATAACGTGAATGTATTTCACGATCTAATGAACGTGCTGTCAATTCACCAGAATGCATATCAATACTAAATTTATTACCAACGTTTCCACCTTAAAAAATACAAAAAAAAAAAAATAAATAAAAATATTAAATTAGCAAAAAATTATTGTTATTATTTTTTTATTTTTTTTTGGTTTTGGTTTGTTGTTACATAATACGCAACCATTTTGTGGTTTCTCTTTATTAAAGCCTAATTACCTGTAATTGTGTAAATAATATCACCGTTAGGGCCATCGTCTAAGTCTGTAGCAACAACCGTGTGCACAACAGACAAATCACTATTCTCTGGTATAGACAATGGGTAACATGAACCCGGCCGGAATTCAGGGGCATGATCATTAACATCAGTGACCTTCACTACTAAGGTCGCCACATCAAATTGTGATTGTATTATTTTATTACCACTCTGTGTTTGTGTTGTTGCTGCTGCTGCTGCTGACAATGATGTACCAGGCGCTAGTTGATTTCTATAACCTTCCTCCATTACATAAATCGGTACCGTGTACATATCCTTTGTTTCCCTATCAAATGAACCGCGTGATGTAACAATACCACGTAATGGATCAACAACAAAATGATCATCAGCTATACCCCGTGGTATTTCAAATGTTAAATTATTACCTAGAAGAAAAAGTAATTAAAAAATTAAAATATTGTTTATTAACATAATTTTTTTTGAGTTTATTTTGATTCTTTAATTAACATAATGACGTCTTGTAATGAATCTTGTAATTAAGATGTTTCTTTTCTTTTTTTTTTTCTTCATTAAATGTTAATAATGTCGACATTGTTGTTGACATCAAACACGCGAATAAAAAAATAAAAAAATAAAGGAAACCAATGTTATACCTAGACAGACAGCTAAAGTAATAAAATTAACGAAAAAAAAGCTAAAAAAAAAAAAAATATTACAAAATATCGCTGACGACAAACTGACAAAAAACACTTACAACATAATTTTTTTTTTCTTCATTTCTTTTCGGTTTATGCTTTATGTATTTCAATTTTTTTTTTCTTTTTTTAGTTATTTTTATAATATTTATATGTGTAGGTACTTTATGTATTTTTTGTAATATAATAACATGATGATGACCTTTGACATTTACAAAAATGCTTTTATTATTATAAAATATTATGCTATACATGCTTTGTGGTTGTTGTTGTTGCTGTTTAACATTTTACTTTATTTGTCTTTATTACATTAATATTACATAAAATAACATAATAACACTTATGTTTCCGATAATTCCACCCAAAACAAAAAAAAAAAAATAAGAGAGAGAACGAAGAATTCTCATAAAAATGGTTTTGCGCAGATTTTTCATTATATAAATAAATCTGCGCATTGTACTTAATATGCGCAACTGTTCATTTCTTTTATTTCATTTCATTTATAATTAAGGGAACAAAAAATGGAATAAAAAACGTTTTATTCCTATTTTTTCTTTTTTTTTTTAATACAAATATATCATAAACGTTTTTTTTTTATTTTTTTCGAACTTTAACGACTTTATTCAGTATTTTAATGCGTGCATAGTTGTTTGACTATGGTTGGGGTTACGTCGTACGAAAGATTTTTTTCACGACTGGTAATTATATAAATTAATAATACTTGATTAATGATTTTTATGTATTTCGGATTATTATTATTTTTTTTTTTATTAATATAATTTACAAAAAAAAAAAAAAAAATTTTTTTTTTCCTTTATTTTTTAAGTCGATTTTTATGATTTTTTTTTTTTTTTTAAATTAAATTTTCGTTTTTAAACATTTTTTTAATCCTTTAAATTGGTCATATTTATTCTTTTACCAACTTCCTTTTATTATTTTATGGTTTCGGTATTTCGGTTTAAATATTTTTTATTTATCATTAGCAAGCTTAAAAATAATATCGAAACATTTATTGTAATTAAGTGTAAATTAAATGTATTTAGAACCTTTTTTTTAAATTTTTATACCGAAAAAAAAAGGATCTAAAGAAATTTGACTGACTTATCTATATTATTTAATTAATTTAATTAATAATTAATACAACAAATAATAAAAAAAAAATAAATAAAGATTCACCAAATATGCTGCAATTAAATTGATTATTTAACTCGAGAATATTACCGTCACTACCAGCAGCACGCTTACGGCTTAAATATTATGCCTGGTTTGTGTATTTGATACGGGAAAAAAGAGCTTTTTTTTTTCTCTTCTGTGACTTCACTATCAAACAAAAAAAAATTTATTTTGTTTTTTTCCTTCTTTTTTCAAACATCGAATTTCAAATTAAACAAGCAACGAATAAAAGAAATGAACAGAAAAATAAATCGTGTCTGAGGTGTGCCTTTAATGGATTACTGACATTATTTATAACCGCTTAAAGTTAAGTTAAGTAAAAAAAAAAAAAAAGCTCACACACAAACACAAAAACGCAATTTTATTGTCTTTAAAGGATTTTTTCATGTAATTCAATGTCTACGCTCTGACTTTTTTTTCTTTTTTTTTTCGCAAATCAAACAAATAATTTTCATAAAATAAATAAAATTATTAACATATTTTTGTGTATTGGGGTATACAGAATTTTTTTCTTTCTTTTTTTTGGGTGGCTGTTGATACCAATTAAATAAACAAAAAACAAAAAAAAAAAATTATTGAATTTTGAACGTCATACATACTTTAAGCATTTAAAAATTATGCATTAAGTAATAAAAAAAAAAAAAAATTGCACGAAGTTGTTGGTTTGTCTGCCTTCAATTTATGTACCTTTATGCCTCAACATATTTACCTTAAAACATTTTTTTTTTGTTTTTATTTCTTGCACTCATTTTTTGGGCGGTTTTGTATAAATATAATATATCTGCAGGGCACCAAAAAAAATAAAATAAAAATAATGTTTTTTTTTTGTGTTTTATTCGGTTGGTATTATTGTTATTAAATTCAAAATAAAAAAAATGGATGAAAATTTCTCTCGTTGATCATATGTTTTTCCAGGTGAAGCGCGCACACGCTTTACACAAAATATATATATATATGTATATATAATTTCAATTTAAATTTTCACCACAAAATATAAATAAACAAAAAAAAAAAACAAAAAATTGTATTTTCTGATAATAAAATTAAATAAATAAGTCGCTTTCGTAAGTTTTCTGTTTTTTTTTTTTAATTTCTTTTCTTTTTTTTCTTTTTTTCGTTTAATTTCATTCTGGTTATGGATATTACTTTAATTATTTATATGCATCTCGATTGCATTTTATTTATTTATTTATTATTAAATTAATAAAACAGAAATATTAAAGAATAATAAACAAAAAAACGCAACCGAAGATGTTATGAAAACAAAAACAAAACATTAATTAATACGAAATGAAAGAAAATAAAAAATGTTTTTTTTTAACCGGATATGAATATTCAGTCATTCAATTATCCTGCAGTTATATATTCATGCCTTTTGATTATTTGTTTTAAAAATTAATTAAATAAAATAAAATTATGTTAGGGGCACGAATAATTAAATTTCACAACAACGAAAATATTTGCTTCGATTATTCCCCAATATCGAGACAATCAATCATGCAAAATATTAAATAAAGAATAAAAAAAATATCAACTTACTGCTGTCTGGTTGAAAAGATTTGGCACCGACGCGGATAACAAAACTACCCGAAGGTATGTTCTCTGATATATTCACATAATACACAGGCTCCAGGAATCTTGGCGGATTATTTGTTGCTCCTTGTATTATAATTTGTAGAGACATTTTTGCATCTTTTGGTACTGGGGTACCATGATCACTGGCTTTTATTATTAGATTATATTTTCCATTACTCTGGTGATACAGCGGATGATGGAATGCATCGACAGAACTTGATAATGGCTTCGCAATCATAATGTATCCGTTGTCTGGATCAATAGTAAATCTTTCGTCTTCATTTCCACTTATGAAACTATACGTGATTCGTCCATTTTCATCAGCATCTTTATCGACAGCAACCACGTGCGCTATCAAATTCCCGACTGTCGCTGAATCAGTAAGAAGAACTGTCGAGTCTTGAGCACTAGGCGATACAAATGCAGGACCATTGTCGTTCACATCTTTAACGATAACACGGGCTGTCACCGAAGTACTTAATCTTTCAGTAACATTTGATGACTGATCAATGGCTTGAACAATCAGCAAAAACTCGGTTAAAGTTTCATAATCGAGTGGAACAAGAAGAGACAAGGCTCCTGTTAGCGGATCCAAATCAAAAACAGTTTGTTCCGTAGGTATTTGCTTTAATAATTTATATTGAATGTCACCGTTGGTACCAGAATCAGCATCAGTAGCACTAAAATTAAAAACGACTGTGCCGACTGGTGTGTCCTCATCAACATTTATCGTTATGGGGTCTACTGCCCACATTGGTGGATTATCATTAACATCAGCAATTTCCACTTTAACAGTAACCGCAGAACTTTGTGGATTATTTGACGCACTTGTATCTAATGCACGTATTTCAAGACGATACTCATTCTGAAGTTCACGATCAAGTCGTCTTGCAACAACTAACGATCCAGTACTTCGGTCCATATCAAATGCACCTTCAATTGCATCAGATGTTAAAGATGTCAGCGTGTAAGTGATGTGTAATCCATTACTGCTGGCAATTAAATTATCCGTGTCCGAGTACTCAGAACCGCTAATAGAACCGACTACATGTCCCACAGGAACATCTTCACGAACCTGTAATTGAATTAATCAAGCATTAATAAAGTAAAAGCAAAAACAACGCACACACACACACACAAATCGTTAAATATTCGACTTAAGGATTTCTGATTTCTTTTGCTGTTCGCAGCATTCAGCGTTTTTTTTTTTTTATAAATTATTCGGATGTAATCCGTTCGTAATCAGAATTGTTTTCTTTTATTTGATTTTTTTTTTCTCAAACTTAATTTATTATCAATTCATTTAATCGTGTATTGTGAATAGTGTATATTATTCAGTTTAAATCCAATCAATTTCGTGGCGAAATAAAATAAGAAAAAAAAAAAGGAAAATAAGAGAGAAAAGAAAAGGAATAAGATATACAATCTGCGTTTATCTCGTATTTCTTGTTATTATTTTTTTGCTTACAGTAAAAAATAAACACGATTTCGCGCGCTATATGTATGACAATGAAATGAAGAATTGTATTTATTCGCGTTTTAGTCTCATCTCATCTCATTTTATTTGTTTGTTTGTTTGCTTGCTTGCTTGCTGCTTTTTTTTGTGTCGAATTTTTGTTGCTTTTTTTATTTTGTACACAAAAAATTATTTGTTGTTGAGTACACTTTCACACCCGTGTGTATTATAAATGTGTCGTTGCCACCCAAGCCGACGAAAACAATTCAAAAAATCAAAAACTTGTTGAATATCGCGAAAACGTCAAACCGGGTGAACTGCATACCGTAATACTGCCACCAACCGCGGCCCGCCCGCCCGCACTGCAATCGTTTTATACAATTCGATATTTTTGTAATTTATTTAATACAAGACACACATATATATATATATGATGTATAGTGTTTGTGCTGCGATGCTTAGTGGAGCAGAGCAAGTTCTACTACATTTGATTTAATTCATTTATGATGACATGATGAGCTTTAATTCACCATATGTGTGCAATTTTTTTTATGCGTATTGGTTGCCCGTTTTTTTTTTATTCTTGTTATAATTTTTTTTTTTAATGCGATCATTAAATATAAATAATGTTCGTTGTTTATTTCTTGTTCAGTAAATCAACGACACAAAGAATTAAAAATTAATAATTCAAGATACATACACGAAACACTAGACTGGAACTAGTAAATGTTGGTCTATTGTCATTCAAGTCAAGTACTTCGACGCGCAATAGACGGACTGTCTGCTTTGGTGGTTTGCCGCTGTCTGTTGCTGCAACAGCTAATCTATAAATTGACCGCTCTTCATGATCGAGAGAGACACGTGTCCGTATAACACCTGTGACTGGATCTATTGTAAACAATCCATAACCATCTGAATCCCGTCCTTTTAGTATTGAATACGTAATGGAAGCATTGTAACCATTATCACGATCAACACCTCTTATCCGTACAACTTCGGTGCCTGGTGGTTGTTCTTCGCGTACACTAACAACGTCCTCTTGAGGATCAACAATGTCTGGTGCATTATCATTTACATCAGTCACTGTTACGTGAACAGTAACCCGAGCACTTCTGTAAGGTGTTCCCTGGTCGCGTGCTTCTGCTACTAAGTCATAAGATGCACGTTGTTCACGATCTAAGGGCTCTCGTGTTATTATTTCACCTGGCAAATCACAAAAATTATTAGTTTCTCTAAAATTATATAGATTAAAAAATTGAACAAAATCTTACCTGTCACCGGGTTTACTTGGAAGCTAGTATTACTCGGAATCAAGCTATATCGAATGGCAGCATTTGCATCTAAATCAGCATCAGTGGCTGACAATATACCAACAATAGCGCCACGTTTTAAATTCTCCTCAACTGCGAATTCGTACGTGTCTCGCGTGAAACGGGGATCATTATCATTAGCATCGAGCACATTTACAACGACTCGAGTAGTGGCGGTTGCTGTTGGCGTTCCATTATCGCTAGCTAAAACTGTAATCTCATATCGATCACGCGTCTCACGATCTAATGTACTGCGCAAATAAACCCATCCACTATTCGGGAAAATGCCAAATAGTTCTGTAGCCTCTTCCGAATGTCGTGTGTTGGTGCTGCTGGCTGTTCTGTTTTGTAGTTGAAGAATTTGATCTCCGCCTACAATGCGATATGTCAGTCTTGCATTGTTACCGGTGTCCAAATCAACAGCAGTGACTTGCAAAATCTATGATTTTTGATTAATAATAACAACAATAATATTAAGTAGAAGAAAAATGCATGAATAATGGAAATAAATTAATTTTGAATATTTTTATTTACCTGTGAGTTAACGGGCATTGATTCGTAAACATTGACTGTGTATTCCGTACGTTCGAATACTGGTGGATTATCGTTGACATCTTGCACTTCAACAAGTATTGTTAAATTAGCTGAGAGTGGTGGCTCACCGGAGTCAGTGGCAGTGACTATAAGTGAATGTCGTTGTGCCGTTTCGTAGTCTAAATGTCGCGACAATGTTAAATGTCCCGTCTGCGGATCGATGCTAAATAGATTCTGTGATGAAGATGCTGTATTCGTGGATCCACCCACATTTGTCAACCTATAGGTCACAATACCACTTTTACCAGAATCTTTGTCACGAGCATTCGCTGCATATAGCGGTGTGCCCAGTTCAACATTCTCTGGCACCGATATCCTTACCGTATTTGATTCAAACTCTGGTGGATTGTCGTTAACATCTTCAATGTCGATATTTACCTGATTGAAAAAACAAAAAACAAATATATATTTAATTTCATTTTTAACAAAAAAAAAATTCTTTTATTCAGTTTTCGCTTTAAAAGAGTCACGACAAAACAGAATAATATTTTATTAATTAAAATAGCTGTATAAGCGGTGCACGCTAATTGCATTTAAAGAAATAAAATAAAAAAATAAAAATTTGCATAAGACACATAGGCACAGTGCAAAAATGTAATTCTGTCATGATATTTTCATTTCTTTTCGTATTTTTTGTATATAAGAAAAAATAAGAAAAAGCGCAAAAACAAAGACATTTTTCTCATAATTCAAATGGTTTATCCAAAATACACAGCCAAATTGCAGCGTCTGCTTCGTCTTCTCTGATTCTTAAAATGTTTAAGCTCATTGTGCACCAAACTTTGTTCTTTTTTTATTATTATTTGTATTGGCTTAAGGAATAAAAAAAAATGTCAGTTTGTTTAATCCATTGAATTCGTGCTGGATTTTTGTTTGTTTTAGAATATTTTCTGCATTAAACATCATCCCTCTCCCTTGTAAACATTTTTTTTTATTTGGTTTTACTTTGTAGATAAAAAACCTTTTTCTTTTCGATTGAAGACACAAAAGAATGACTCAAATGCATGAATGGCTCTGGCTGGCTACTGCATTTTGTTTGTTTAAAATAAAAAAGAATTCCTCTAATTACCTGGGTATGTCCATATGCTGGTGGATCACCGCTTGTCGCTTGTATATTTAATAAAACTTGTGGCTTTGTTTCATGATCCAAAGGACTTGCAATTCTAATATTCCCAGAGACTGGATCTATTGTAAAATAACCATCTGGATCACCAGAATATATTGAATATCTGACAGCATTGCGGCTTCCTGTTTATAAATTAAGAAAGAAAGAAAAAATTAAATTAAATAAAAAAAAAATCCATTGAATGAAAACAATTTTTCGTTGTTATTATTTCTTTAATTATTTTCTATATTCTGCGCAATAGCATGGGAATTAGTTTGTTAATTAAATAAAAAAAAAAAAGTAAAGATAAAACTGCATGCGCATAGAATTTTTCAGTTCTTTTGTTTCGAAATTTTTAAACCTTTTCAAATTTCAAATTAAATAAAAAAAAAAAAAATATATAATTCGCGATTAACTAAATTACTTTTGTTAACAAATAAAGCAAAAAAAAAATAAAAAACGAAAATGAAAACGAAAAATTCTTTTGCGTATGCAAAAAATAATGCAAAGAAAGAAAAAAAAAGAAAATTATATCGGGAAGAGATTTATTAGGCATTAATTAATACATAAATAAAACGCATTAATTAAAACATTTAAAGGTAGCAATGAAAAATATATATATACATATAATAAGACGACGAAGAAAGAAGTTACGATCCCATTAACACGCGCAAAATTGATTGGAATAAAATTAAATAATTTCTCTTTACAAGTGAAGAAAACAAAAAAAATAATGGTAAAGATACTACTCATAAGGGTCCTGGCCTTTTATTTGTTTTAAAACAAAACAAAAAAAAAAAAAAAAAAGATAACTAAAAAAAAAAAAAAAAACGGTAAAGCTGTTAATGTATTACGAAACTTCTCGTGTTTGAGCTTTTTTTTTTTTAAATATAATTTCATCTCTGTACAACAAAAAAAAACAAAAAAAATTACGCTTAAGAGTTTTTTGTTGTCTTTGCTGTTTGTGTGTTATACGGTAGTCGCGTAGATGGTCACCATGATGGCATAATGGCCGCTCCCTTTACCATAGCAATTTTTTTTTTACTTTTTCTGCAACGCGACAACTTTTTTTTTTTTTTGCGTTGTTTTCTTCTGTTTACCGTGGCCACACTATTATCTATTAATCTCATGTAAATTAGCATTAAATCTTTTGTGTAAACATGATTTTTTTTTTTTTTTTTTAGCCGCTTTCTTCATTTATTTAAACGTTTAATGTATGAGTATTTGTGTGACGTGTGTATTTGGGCATAATTTAATAATAATAATAATAATGAAACAAAAAAAAAATTAAATTAAAATAATAATAATAACAAACAGCAATGCAGAATAAGTTTGCGAGGTTGATGAAGAAAAATAACAAGTTAAAGACCACGACAACGACAATAACGTATATACACTGCCGTGCGCCATTTATTACCCAGCCGTACGTTTTTTTTCTCTTTATTATTATTTTTTTTTATCTTCTCTCTTCACATAACTTTGGCGTTCTTTTCGCTTACATTGACCTTCATCATCATTTTTTTTTTGTATTGTTTATAGGGTTTTATATAGAGAAAAAAAACCGCAGCAAAATTTTAGATTCATCCAGCAGAACCAGCAGTATCATCATCAGTTCTTTTCTCATTACGATATACAAAAAGTCATCACGAAAATAATGAATTAAAAAAAAGGAAAAAAAATGTTTAAACGATAAACAAATATCCTTAATTTAAAGTAATTTAATTTAATTTAATTTAATTAAGAAAAGAACGATGATAGTTCTCCAGGGAGTTTTGTCGTCGATGCTTTTTTTCTGTTCATTTTATTTGTTTTCTTCACATCTCCTTTAAACATCAACAACAAAAATAAAAAAGAAGAAAAATTTCCTTCTCATCCGTGGTCTGTCATTGTCACTTATTGCAGTTTTTTTTTTTTTTTTTTGTTATTGTTGTTGTTGTTGTTGTTATGTTTAATGCTTGTAACAAATGAATTAAATAAAACGACGCTATGAGAAAAAAAAGAAGAATATTTTTAATTCCCAGCAAGGATTGATTACTCTTTAAGTAACGAAATGTGATTTGACTTTGAGAATAAAAAAAAAACAAAAACAGAAAAAATGGAAAAAAAAGGAAATCACTTACACGGTGTTTAATTTTTAAATTGACTACACTGTTAGCGAGTTAGTTAGTTATTAAGTCAGTTAAAAAGCTCTGCGAAACTTTTTTTTCCTCTTTTTTTTTTTGTTCAAAATGAAATTTGAGACTTAATTTTTATAAAACAAAAATTTATATTGACTTTTCGGATGCTTTTTATTTTTCTCTCCTTTAATTTTATCCTTTTGTCCTGTTTGCATTATTCTTATTTAAATTTATTTTGTATTAATTTCATTTAATTTGTTTAGTAATCATCTCCGTTGCTTCTTTTATTATATATTTCCTTTATTTATGTTTTTTTTTTTTTATGTTTATTTCAAAACAAAACAAAACCGAATAAAAAAAAAAAAAAAAAAAACTCAGCAAATGCAAATTAATTTTTTGGCAAAAACAACGTGTCAGGTACTTTATTGTCGAAAATAAAATTAAAAAAAAAAAAAACTGCTTCGATGACAGCGAACAGAAAGCTGTTTCTTACACAAACAAAAAACAAATAAATAAATATAAGAAGACGAAGAAAAAGAAGAAGGATTTCTGTGCCGGTGCTTAATAAAAATGAATTAAGAATCTTTCGGTTTTCTAATTAGGTTTTTGTTTTTAGTTTTGCAAATAAAGATTTATACAAAACAGATCATCTTGTTCATAAAAAGTAAGCCTGATGTAAGTAGAGTAGAGTAAGAACAAAAAAAAAAAAAAAACTCAAAGCGATGGTACAAAAAAGTCGTGAAACGTAATAAACGTAAAGAATGCAGAAGGATAAACGAAAAAAAAAAACAAATAAACAGAAACAGAACTCAACAAGTCATTTAACGATATATTCCTAAATATTCACAAAAACATTGAAACTCCAAATATAATTCTCTAAATAAAACTTGACACTCGTGTCTTTTGATCATTGTTTTTCTTGCATCTTCCCATTTTTCTTTAAATTTCCTTTTATTTCGTTTTTTTTTCGTGCTTGTTCTCTTATTTAACTGCTTAAATTAAGTTGGAACTGTTAACGCAAGTCTTTTTTATTTAATTTCTGTTGTTACTGAGAGATTGAAATAATTTTCACTGAACGCTCCTTAAATATATTTTTATTTTTTTTTTTTGAATATTCGCGAGCCACGCCGAACATTTATTAGTTTGTTGTAAAAAGCAGTTAATGTAGCTAAAAACTAATAATTTATGCTTTAAAAAACAAAAAAAAAAAAAATTCCAGTATCGTATAGGCTTGTAATTTTTTTTTTTTAAACTTTATATTAAGTGACTTCACTTAAATTAAACGAGAAACCTTGATTTATTAAACAATTCCCTGTTAATTTATTAATTCTACTTTTATTCCATATTAACACGGATGAGTTTACTTTAATTTAACTTTGTTTTACGTTATTTATTACTTTTAATCATTTACACACTGTCACCACAGCGTAAATTGATGATATAAATTTTAAGTCATTCGCGCATAATTTTCTCATACAAAAATGTTATAAATTGTTTGTTTTTTTTTTTGCAAAAACCGATTAATTAATAATATTAATAAAATATCTGATTTAAAATAATAAAAATGATGATTATTGATGATTTTAGTTCCGGAATCTTTGATTTTTTGGTTTAAAACGATTAAAGTCGATAGTTTTCTTTTTTAATTAGAACAAAATAAAAACTTTTTTTTTATTTGTTGTGAACTTAGGCAACAGAAATAGATTAATTTTGTATAATTTAATAATAAAACAACTAAATACCTGAGTCGCTGCTCGTTGCTAAAACTGCGCCGACAACCGTACCAATTTTGACGTCCTCTTTAACATAATAATTATATCGTGGCTTTTCAAATATTGGTGGTCTTTGTGTTGTATCGATGACACTAATAAATACTTCAGCATCATGATTTGTTCGAAGTCCGCCGCCATCACTGGCCGAGATATTTAAACGATGATATGGTTGATTACGGCTCGATAGCATATTTGGTCGTGATACAAATATTTCACCAGTTATCCGATCAATACGAAAGATACCCGCTTCATTGCCAGCTACAATACGATATGTGACGGCGCCAAAACGTCCCGAATCTGGATCAGTTGCAACGACAACAACAACGGGCGTTGTTTGTGCGGTTGCCGTATTTGATTCACGTAACGATACATTATATTCGCGTGGATAAAATGTTGGACGATTGTCATTGACATCTGTCAATTGAATTTTTACCATTGCCGTTGTGCTTAGACCACCTGTGGATTAAAATTAATAATAAAAATTAAATTTTATTTCATAAAACAATAGATAAAAAAAAAAAAAAAAAATTTTTTTTTTTATTTTATTTTGTTTTTTATTCTATTTTATTTTTATTTTCTTGTTTAATTAATTATTCAAATTTCCAACACAAGCAAGTGGAAGTTTTTTTTTTTTCTGTTTTCTTCTTTTTGTTTTGTTTTATTTTTAATTAAATATTCTTGTCTTCTACGCAAGACTATTGCATAAGTATTGGGGGACCCTAGGTTAAGAATTATAATAAAAAACAACAAAAAAACTGAATTTTATAGCGTAAAAGAGGGTCAGCCTACAACAATTAATTGTTTTAAATAAAATTTGATTTTTTTTATAGAAAATTCCAATTGGAAATCGCAGATTAAAAGCTATTAAAATAAATTATGCGGTTACATTCGGTTGACATTATTGCCTTTAAAGTACATATGTGTAAGCATACATTAGTATCACATAGTAATCGAGAAGAAAAGCAGAAAAAAAAACCGCTAAAATCATGTACTTTACTGTACCATAGAGATTTAATTTTTTTTTGTGTTGTTCACGATTTTCCGTGATTAAAAAACAGAAAAAAAAACAATTTTTTTTTTCCTTTCTTTTTTCCTATTTGGTCGTTTTTTCTTTTCATTTTTTCATCGATTTAATTTAATTTAATTCCCTGTTTGGCAACACTCGGAAAGTAATGGAAAAAAGAAAAAAAAATGTATTTATTTATTTTATTAACATAATAATAATAAAACAGGGAAAACACATACGGAAAAAAAATTGTTTTTCTTTTTGTATGGAAAGAAATTTACAGACGCGACAAAAAAACAACAAAATCTTGTAAAGGCATTAAAAGAATTTTAAGAAACACACACAGTGTTTTTAAAAGTTAAATTTAACAAAAAATAAAAAAAATTCTAGTTAATAAAAATAGATTTCTTGTTGTCTATATATTGACGAGGCATATTTGATGACAAAACGTTTCTTGTCTTCTTTATTTTTCTAATAAAAATCGCTTAGAGAGAAAAAAAAAAACATTTCAGTTTCACAATCGATATAAAAATCAAATCAATTTAAATTCGTCAAATATTTCCAAAATGATGATGATTAAAAATAAGAAGAAGATGAAGAAGTAGAAGAAGACGAAGAAATAATAATAAAAAAAAAAAAAAAAAAACAACAACGGCGACCAACCACAAGATAACCAACCACGATGGTAAATAAATTTCGTTTAGAATAAAAACATCTAAAAACGAGATAAAAGATAATAAAAAAAAAAAAAAAAACTTTAATTTCAATCTTTTAATTCTGTTTTAAGAATTAGACGAAGAGAGAGAGAGAGAGAGAGAGAACATTTATAATAAAATTAATAAAGAAAATAAATAAATAAAAAAAAAAACCTATTCAAATGAGAAACGATTAACATTTAATTACCTCTGTCAGTAGCTATAATTGGAAACTCGTATGAATTCCTCGTTTCGTAGTCTAAATCACCAGTGATGCAAACCTCACCGCTGCTTGAACGCACCTCAAATTCAATTAACTTCTTAAAACCTTCACCTAGTGTATAATTTACCATTGCATTAACACCACAATCGGGATCTGTTGCGGATACCTGAAATTATAATAAAATATTGAAATTAATTTAGATTTCTAAAGTTTTTTGGTCCTGAAAACATTTACGAGAATTTTATAACATTTCGGGTTTAGTACACACATAAATAGATGTTTAGATCAATAAAAACGAATAATTTACAAAGTCATTTAAGCTTAAAATATGTGTATACTTGTAAAGCTTTCATCATTTAAATAATAAAGCTTAGTGATTTATATATAGTATAGAGAGAGAGAGAGAGAGAGAAATTAAATTAAATTAAATTAATAAACAACAGTTAACACACTTAAGCTTTAATTTAACTAAGAAAAAAAAAAACATCATCAACATTACCATTACCATTAACATTAATATTGTCATTAACATTAATAATTCAACTTGATAAGCGAAATTAAAATTAAAGCTTAACGATTCTTCTTCTCTAAACAAAACAAAAAATAAAAATAAATTTTCTTTCTCTTTTTATTGCAAAAAAAAAAACATTTAATTTGCTTATTGTGTACCATTTTACTGGCAGCCTTGGTTGACTTAAGACCATTTAATAGTCTAAAAATTTACAAAACATTATTACCTACAATTGATTATAATAATAAATTTTCATGAAAGAAGACATTAAATACCGATTTACCATTGACAGTCAATTTTATTTTAATTTAATTTAATTAAATAACTTTTTTTTTTTTTTTTATTTTTATCGATCATAATCTTTACTATCCGATGTGTCCTTAAAAAAAAAAAAGAAGCTTTTTTTCTGTTATTTATTTATGCTTCCTCTACTAAAAGATTTTCTATTTTTTTTTTTTTTTTTTTTTTTCGTTATTTCTTCTTCCCTTTGCTTGCAGCAACCAATTCACATTTCAAGTAAAAATTCGATTTTTGTTTATTTCTCTATCGTTTAAGCGTTTTTAAATTTTTTTTTCTTTTTTTTTTTATATTGTTTTTTCTTTTCTGTACCATTGTTGTCGTTATTTTTATGGCAAACAGAATAAAATATGACTCGTGCACCTGAAATGCGCAATTTTTGTTGTTGCTTATTTTTTTTTTTTACTTCTTTAACGAAACAACAAACAATGTGCACACGATGTGGTGATGATGGCACACAAAAGAATTGTTTTTTTTTTCCTTCTTCTTCTGTTAATTCCATTTATAAATACTTGTATGTTTATACGTTTATACGTTCACGATATTATTTATAATAAAAAAAAAAAAAAGGTAATAAATATTTCAATGAGCGAACGGAATAAACGAAATAACTAAACAAAAGGATAAAATTGAATGTTTTTTTTTTCTTCATCTTCTTGTTTCTCTGGTCTTCTGTTCTTTCTGTCTTGAAATTTGTTTATCAACTTAGAATGATGAGAAATTAATAAAAAAAAAAAAACAAAAATAATTAACAAAACACATTTTATCTTAAAAGAAAATCAAATTAAATTAAATTAAAAAAAAAAAAAAAATCTCTAAAAATGGTAGCAAATAACCAGGTAAAGAAGAGACAAAGAAATATACAAGAACCACCAGAAGAGGCCAACGTAACGTATCTTTATATAAAATTAAAAAAACAGAAAAGAAACATATTTATGATGACTTTTTAAACGTAATCGGTAACTTATGGTTAGTTTTAGATTAATTAAATCAATTAATATGTAAATAGGAGCTTTTTTTTTCTCTTCTTTAATTTTCTGTCTTCAATTTCTGTGTGTTTTTTTTTTTTTTTGTTAAATTCAATAATTATTATGATGTTTTGTATGTAAATGCGCTTGTATGCGTTATATATGCTAATCACTTTATCTAATTGAAGAGATTTTTTCCTTTTCTTCTTAAAAGTCAAAAAAAAAATGTTTTTTTTTTCCTTTGATCTTGAACGCTAAATTTATTTATTATATTACTTTAAAGAAAAGTTTCTTTTTTTTTAATTAAATAGAAATAATGATGGTAAAACAAAAAAAAAAACATCACTGACAAGACGACCTTTCATATAAATTCTATTTAAAAAAAGAAAAGGAAAATTCACATACGTTCATAGTATGTTTTATGTTTAAACTTGTAAAAGCACACGGAACAAGTAAAATATATATTTAATTGATCATCAAATTACCTTTTAACGACTTCTTATTATTATTATTATTATTATAAAACGAGAATAAAATAAGTCTATTGTGCATAAATTATCTAATTGACATAAAACCTAGTCTTTTTAATTCAAGAAAACAACTTTAAAAAAAAAAAATTGCACAAAAACAAAGTAGAACGCCTGAGAGAATTTATGCGAATAATTCTTTTTTTTTTTATTAACAATTTATTTGCCGCATTTATTCTACATTAAAAGTGTTAATAGCATGGGTGGTGTACTGCATTTAATAATGTTTTCTTCGTGTTTTCATTTTTTAAATATATATAATAACAGAAAAAATAAATAAAAATAAATAATAAAAAAAGAAACGAAAACCATTGTAAATGATTGCCGACATTTAAAACAATATTATTTATAAATAAATTAATAACATTGAGTTTTATTGGTTTTTTTTTTGTTTTTATATTTTTGTTATTTAATTTCGCTATATAGACGCGCGTCAAATTTATCTGAATGCAGAACCAACACATAAAGAATACGAAGAATTTTTTCTTTATTATTATTTTTTTTTTTTTTTTGCAAAATTATATTTAAACTGTGTTAATGTGAAATTTAATTCGGTTTTTATTATTATTATTATTTTTTATATTGATTTGTAATTATTTTGCAGTTTAGTTGTAATTGGAAATAGCGATGTAACGTAGCGAAAACTACCTGTCGCTTAGCCAAACTGACAAACTCTATTAAACAATTCGGTATACAAAATGCGTTATATTTTTTTTGTAATGAAATTAATTTTATTACTTGATCCCGTGTTATCCGTTGTTGCAGATCAATAGAAATATTATTTATTAAAAAAAAAAAAGAAGAAGAAGAAGGCGATTTCTCACTAGACAATAGAGCAGAAAAGGGTAATTAATAAAAAAAAAAATCAATGCATTTCTAGACACAAAGTAATTTATTTATTGGCAACAGACTTCATCATCATCGCGCTTTTAACATATCTCCTCTCACCCATAGTTACATTTTTTTTTCCGTTTCTTCTTTCCTCAGTTTTTTATTATATAAAAATAAAAATCTATTATTTATGTACAAGCCAACATGTTAATAATAATCTTTTTTTTTTCTTTTTTTTTTTTTATTAAACAAAAGCTTTTTAGTTTGTTCCCATTTTCCTCAGTAATAAATAAAATTAAAATTAAACATTTTTTTTTCTCTCTCATTTAATTTATTAATTTGATTTTTCTTAATTTATTTATAAAAAAAAAAAATGCAATAAGGCTGTTAAATTTTATGATGTATAAACAGAGTTGTATTAAGAATGTGAGAAGTAATTAGCTTGTGTACAAGGTATTTGGAAATAATTATTTGCGATCGATATTTATAATTTGTGTAAGACGGTTTTTATGTTTACTAATTTGATTTTATTTTCTAGAGAAAGCTTTTTTTTCTATTTTTTAATTGCTTGATAAATCTACGCTTTAAAAATCTTTTCAAATAGCCAAAGAATTTTTTTTCTATAATGCAATTAGCAAAAGCATTTCCTTTCAACATATGCAAATTGAATAATTCCTCTAATCTTTAAGCTGAAACTAAAGACATTTTACTGACAGTAATATATAAACATATAAAACATTTCACATTCTACTGACAAGGAAATTATTTCACCTGAAAACAACAAAACAAGCCAAAAAAAAAAAAAAACCCCCGCTCAACAATTCTACATCATTGATTAAAAACGAAAAAAATTCATTTATTGTGCTTCAAAAATATCGAAATCGATTAAAAAAAAAAAACAAATATATTATTTAAGTTGTCTATTAGTGAGACAGGTATTAAAAAAAAAAGTTTTTTTTTTTTTAATTATTTTTTTATTCTTTCTTATTTACAATAAAAAAAAAATTCTATAAAAAAATACGAAGATGATGATGGTAGCGTAAGGTAAAATATAATAAATTAATAAAAAAAAAAAAAAAAAAACCTTGAACCATGCGATTACATCTCAATAAAACACACATCAACTGTGTTTATAAAGTTTTAATAATAATAACAATAATAATAATAAAACTAAATAAAATCATGATATGATAGAATAGAATTTCGATTATAAATGGTGTGTGTGTGTGTGTCGAGTGTATTTATTATTACCACTCACTAATTGTGTTTTATTATTTATTTATTTTTATTATTTTTTTTTTTCTATATTTATTGATAGAAGACAATTATTATTATTATTATGAAATACAAAGAGAAAATATATCCGTAAATGTTTAAAAGGTAATCATCAATTGAAATAAGTAACGAATAATGTTTTTAAAGCTTGAAGCGAATAACGAATACAAAAATATTAAATTTTTTTTTTTAATGATTAGCGAAAATAATGGAAATAAAATGCATTTTGTTTTCTGTTACTGTAAGGCATTGTTAACAGCTTTGAACAATACCTGAAAAAAAAAAAAATAATAATAATAATAATAATAATAATAATAATAAAACAGCCACATTGTAATTTAACTAGAATATAATAAATCAATTTTTTTTCTTCTTCTTCCAATAATTCTGAGACAATTAGAAACGAAATGACAATAAATCAAGATTGTAGGTGATTTAAAAAAAAAAATAAACTTCTACGATTTTTATTTTATTGAATAACAGAAAGAAACGAAAAATAAATAAAAAAAAAAAGCTTTTTGATCATGAACATTAAGGTTATGAACGTCTGTATTAGATACTGGTGTAAAAATTTTAACGAATTTACTACTAGATTCGTTTACTGTGCACGTTGTGATTTATGATCAGCAAAAAAGTTTTATTTCTTAAAAAACAGACAAAAAATTATTTTCGTAATAACTGGAACGTTTTATTAAGAAATTAAAGAAAGAAACAAACACGAAATCTGTTACAACTAAAAAGGTATAAAATAATTTAACGAAACAGGTGTGCAAAAAAAAAAAAAAAAAAAAAAAACTCACGCAATGCATTTTTAAAAATTATTTAAACGCAATCTGGTATCGAACAGCAACAGCAAGAGAAGAAATAATATTTTTATAATTTACCCATCAAAAATACACAGAATGTGGAATATAATTACAGAAATATGCCATAATCTCATAGATATATACAAATACCCATCCTTATAATTATAAATTTTTTTCTTTTTCTCATTTTTAAAAAGTAATTACATTTCAACATTAACAATTAAATTGCTTTTGAGAGTTCAGTTTAGTTCGCTTAGTTTATTTTCTGTCAATATTTTTTATGAATAATTAATTAATAATTATTACCAAGGACGTTGGAGTTTGTTAAAGAATTTCATCTCTATTTTGTAAGAAATATTATTTATAAAAAACGTTTGTTTTCGGTATTGTTTTAAAATATTATTAATAAAATAATTATTATTTATTAAAAAAAAAAAAAAAATGTTAAAATGCACACCTGTGGTTTGTTCTATTTAATTAATTTTTTTTTTCTTTCATTTCTTTTGTACACTTTACGTTACTTTACTTTAAGAATAAAAATGTACTTTACTTCAACACACAACACAGATACGTTATTTTATTCTTTTTTTTTTTTTTTTGGTATTTAAATGCAATTATTTTAATGAAATTAATAATAATAATAATAATGGAAAAGTGAATGTATTTACATTATCGTATTGGATATTATTACAAATTATATATATGCATATTTTGCATAATTTCATTTCTTCATAATTTTATTTTTTTTTACCTATTTAAAAGCATAATTGTGGTAAAAAAATAATAATAAGAAAAAAAAAATGATTAGTTGATGAATTAGTTCTGTAAAAACATTATTGCAGTAACAATATGGTAAATTTTACCTTTGTTTACCACAGCGGTACCATATAAATGCAATTTAATTTGTTTTATTACAATATTCCGCCCACATTACTATGTTTTTACTGCATTTTAACCTTGTTTAGAAGTGAAAAACAGTTTTTTTTTTAAGAATTATAACAAAAAATTTGCAACTTTTTTGTTTTACTTTGATAACAAGAATAAGGCCAAACAATATTAATATTTTATATAGTTACCGTTTGATTTAATTGGAACTATGCGTTTAATGGTGTTTTATTTCTAGATCATTATTTCTGCAATGTCAGTGGATCCTTTGAATCATGGATTAATCACAACCAAGATCTCAGTGTACATTCAAGAAATACAAACGCAAACCAAATTTCACATCAAATTTTAACTTTTCTCTATCAAATATTCATATAAAAAAGAAATATTTTCACTGCGTGTGTGGCAGTGGTAAAAATAAACGCAAAATTATAATTAAAAAAAAAAACCAAAACTAAAATGCAATGAAAAAGAAAGGGAAAAACATTGCAAATGTAATTAATTAAAAATAATAAAGAGAAAAAGAAAACATAATATTGCGACAAACATTTGTAAACTTTATATAAATGTTTATTCCTTTAAATATTGTCATTATGATAAATGTTAAATGTATTTTTAGTATTTATTTTTGGTTGCATTGAGTTCCTGGCTAATTAAAAAATGTGAATTTCTTAACAAATAAACACAAAAAAGTAAAGGAAAAAAAATTATTTAACGCGTTGTTGTCTGTTTTAAAATAATTTTTCTTTTTTATTTTTATTCGTCTCTCTCACTGCAACAATCAAACTTTTATAAGGCGTTTTCTTTTCATTTTTAATGGTTTTTTTTTTGGTTTTTAAATTACCAATCTGTCGCCTGTGCTTAATATGTGTACAAAAACTTTAGTTTTATTCATTTTAAATTAACAAAATTACAGGTAAATCACAATTAAATTGTAATTAAAGTTTCTGAATAAGATTCCATTATGTCGTGATTTTTTATTTATTTATCGCAATAAATAAAATCAATTGAAACAGTTTTATATAATAAAAGCCACAGCAACAACACACCAATTTTTTTATTTTAAAGGTAAATAAAAAAAAAAAAACGAATTATTGTCACATTTTATTTGTTGAGCTTTAACAAGACTGTAAGTCAAATTAAATAAAATAAAAATGTGTGTAGGTCTCTTGTCGTTGGCATGTCATTAAACGTTTTAATAACGATCCATCAATTAAAATGCAAAAACTATACATGAAAACCTGTCCCCATGTAAATAAGCTTTTTTTTTTGGTAAATTTTATTCGATTGAAAACAATTAATTCTACTGTGAAATTATTACACGCGTCATAATTTTGTATTTTAATTATTCTCCAATAATAATTAATTAAAAACAATTATTGTGAAAGCAAACAACGAGAATTAAAAATGATTGAAGGTAGACAGTTGATTGAATAAAAAAAATATTGTCACATGGCTTATCTTAAGCTTAAAATCAAATCATTGGCATTACGGATCGTTAATAAGCTTAAAATAGACAGTTCAATACTGGTCCCAAGCGAATCGTTATGTTTTTTTGCAAATAAAATCGTGCAATCAAGATTATTTTCGTAATAAATTATGCAAGTAGATGATATAAGGGATAAAAGTTTCTTTCTTTCTTTTTTTTTTTTTTGAATATAAATTAAAAACTTTATGCAAAAACTTTTTTTTTTGTTTACTTAATAATGTCACTGTAGCAGGTATTGAAAACTAATAGAAAAATATATTTTTTTTACGTAGTGTTAGATATAAAACTCTAATGACACCACATTCGTTTATTGACACTAAACGTCAACCTGTGCATGCACATAAATCTATTAACCAAGCTAAAGTTTTTTGTTCTTATATTCACGCGGTTTGTTGCTGGTGAGTGTAGCTTTTCGTTTTACTTTTATAAAACAAAAAAAAAAATAAAATAAAATAAATAAAACAGCGAAAAGAGTATTTTAAAGATTTTTTAACCGGATAAGAAGCACTATGCTGTATGAGATTAATTAGATATCCAAGTGTACTGTGCACAGTCGTTTAGATAAAAAAAAAAACACAAAATTATATAAAACAACGACAATGATCGTGGATAAACGTTTAACAAAAAAAAAAAATTCCTTTCGCTTTATTTTAACTTAGAAATTATTTTATAAAAATTCACATTTGACATTTATGTGTTTATTGTTTTTTATTATTTTCAATTAGAGAAATTATTTTTTTTTCTTTTCGGATATGTGCGATAAAAGCTAGTCAATGTGCTGCGCTTACATAATTTCACTATGGCATGGAAATTTATTTATTAGTCTGGAGAATTTTTCTGTTTTTTTTTCTGGTTTATTTTATTTATTTTTTTTTTTTTGCTTACAATTTTAATTATGTATGGATTAAATTTCTCTACATAATTGATTGTTTTAATGTACATGAATAACGAGCTAATTATATAAACATACAACAAAAAAAAAAAAAAAAATTAAAAATTAAACCAACGCATGTTATAAAAATTTCTAACAGGTATTAAAAATCCAAAGTGGACAAAATGTTATCTTTTAAATCTTTAATTATGATGAAATTGCGATTAATCTTGATGATAAAAGAAAAAAATTATTTAAATAGATATTTAAATAAATTATGTTTAAAAAAAAAAAAAATTATTAAATTTTGATTTATTTACTTTCATTACGGTGTTTAGTGGTGAGATTTTTATTATTTTTTTTTAACACAAAAAATTCATTTCATTACAGTTTTATTTAAATAATTTTTATTTTTGTTTTTTAAAGTCATTAATGTTATGTTATTATTCGCATAAATTATTACAAGAATAGTTTCAATCGATAATTTGGTTTTTAAAACAACAAAGAGTAATACAGCCAACCATCTAGCTAGTCTAATATGTTGCTATAGGTGTGTTTTGTGTTTTATTTGGTTTTTGTTTCATTTTTTGTAACATAATTTAATTTAAGTAGTTATATACATGAAAAACAACTAACAAGTAATAACATGAGAGATACGTAAAAAAAAAAAAAAAAACATTAAAATTGTTTATAATAATGTCTAATATCGTGACGAATTGATAAATAACAGTGTTTTTCTCTATATTTTAGAACCAAAAAAAACAAAAAAAAAAAAAATCTATTGCTAATATCGCAGTCAAAAACACTTTTAAAACATTAAATTAAATTAAACAATAATGAGAAGTAAAAAAGAAAAAAAAAAAAACGAAACGCTTTAAAAAATCAACTTAAACTAATAAGACGAAGAACAAGCGAAAAAGCACAGCAAACAAACAAACAAAAAAATTATTTTAAGAATTTTTCGTGTAATTTAATCTTGTAACACATCAAGATATATGCTTTTTTTTTTTTATTTTTCGTTTCGTTGTTGTTTAGTTATTTAATTTTTCTAAACTGTACTTAACTGGAAGAAATAATAATAATAATAATAAAAAAAATAAAAAATTATTTAAATTAACTACATGTGTGTGTACACCTTGGTTTCTACCGAACATTAATGGTGGAAATAAAATCGTTGAAAGTCTATTGACTGTGAAATATTTACAATCCTATTAATATGTGTCAACTTACTTCATAAACTGTGGGTGGGTGTTTGTTTTTTTTTTCTTCTTTTCCTCTCTATAAAACATTATTTTATAATCACGAATAAAATAGTAGCTGAGATGGCCACCGTAATTCCAAACTCATAAAAAAAAAAAAAAAATTATTTCTGTTGCCTTCTGTCACAAAATTCGTGACAAACAAATATGATAAATGTGTGAACAGTTAATTAAAAAAAAAAATGGTAAAAATCAAGTTACATAGTTAATTCTCATTTAAATGACATATTTCTATTATTGTTGATAAATTATTCGCCTATTCTGTATATAAATTAATCATAGAATAAAATAGTGACTGGTCCAGTCTTGTGGGTTGAAAAATTTCTAATAATCTCAGTGTTTGTGTCATCAAAATTATCGTATAATAAAACTGCACACATGTTATCACATTTTTAATTGAATTAAATTGTTTGAAATGCTTTCAAAAACTGAATAAACACGTGTAGAAATAACTAAAAACCCATATCTGCACGCCACACAGAGTAAATGGGGAGTGTCAGTATAAACAACAACAGAAAAACGGTAGCAACCCCGGGGGCTAATTGTCGGTCGAGTCGATCGCTTTTCGATTGTGCTTACAAGACTTAATATAAACATATATTGTGGATCATCACCATCATCATCATCATCATCATCATTTGTATCGCGTCGTCAATTTATATGGCGTTACCTTACGAGAAATAACCGCACACCACAATTCCTTCATATTTAAACGAATAAATCGATGCAAATTTTTTTTTTTTTTTTTTTTTTAATTTTCATTCAATTTGATCGCCTAATACTGATATAGTTTGCAGTTAATAATAATAATCAATATAATCATCGTAATAATAACAATAATTTAAGAGAAAAAAAAATATAAAAAATATCGCAATACGGATATAATTTACGTTCAGACAGTTTTATTCAAATTATATTAAATTAAATTTAAATTATTATGCTACCGATGTTTATGATTCGATTAATGATTATAAAATTAATAATGTAAACAAACAAAGAAACAAACATTTGTATATGTTTTAGTGCTTTTATCGAGTATTATTAAATTAAATAAGTGACTTATCCACTAAAGAAAATCTAATTAACTAATAAAAGAAAATTCTTTTAATTCCACTAATGAATTCTTGTTCATATTTAATTGATTATTAATTTATAAAAAAAAATAAATCCCTCAGCCATACAGAATTATTTTGTTTGTTTCTTCCAATCAGTTAATAAATGAAAAATAATTAAATAATTAAATAAAGCAAACATAACATGTGCGGTATTATAGAATTAATAAAAATAAATAAATTCGCTACAAAAAAAAAAAAACATGTTCATTTCGTAATTGCCTTATGAGTAACTAAAACTAAAGTACTGACTCCGCTGCTATAAAAAAGCAGCAATAATAAAAGAAGTAAAGAAAAAAAAAAAGTGAATTTTTTGCAAAGAATCAAAGGTAAATCTATATTTATATTATAAACAATTCAGCAAAAAGGGCAAAAATACATGATGTGAAGTCAATCAGGAATAAATGAAGAAAATTGTTTTAATAAATATATTAATCCACTAAGAGACACATTCGGTTTGCTGTTTATTTTTTTATTTTTTATTATTATTATTGTAAATCCATCATGTTGTTATTGTTACGGTCTTGTGTCTGTTGTTTTTTTTTTCTCTCTTTTTTTTATTGTTTGTACCGGCCAGACGGAATATTTTACTTAAACCAAAGCCAGAGTTAAATTAAAAAAAAATTCCTTGAGAGTTATAGCAGCAAAAAAAAGAAAAAAAAAAGAATTCATAGATCATGTTTAAATTGTTAAGAACACGACAAATGAAGGAAATAAAAGCAAACACAGTGGTAGTTTTAATGGTAATGACTCATAATAGGAATATTAACAGATAGGCAATGGTATTAAAGCTATGCTATGTGAACAGGCGTTTTTTTTTTAAACATGAGAGCTTCTCTATGGTAACACCGGATCAACTGCAAAAGTTAAAAGATCATTTAAAATATTAAAATAAATAAAATTAATCCCAGCAAATCATCAATAATAAACGGTGGAAACAACTAAATCCAATAAATAATAATAAAAAAAAAATTAAGTAATTAAATTATAGGGAACAAATCTTATTACATAATGCAATAAATAAAGCAATAAAATAATAATTAGTTTGATTAAACTAATTGTTATTGGTAATCTGATAACAAGAGGCATTAAAATATTTTTTTATTACTAATTATCGCATGAATTTTGACCTTAATAAAACAATTATTATTCGTAATGATAGGAACGTAGAGAGTTTACTTGATTCTCTTCATCTTATATTTATTAATTAAAAATACAAAATGTTAATAATAAAAACCTTGAAAAACGTTATATTGGTAACAACTTCTTAAACAACAAATTTCACATTAATTCAGCCAAAACACAATAATGCTTTTTTTTTTTTTTATTATTTTTATTTAATTATAATTATTAATTATCATTAAAATAAATAAATAAAATTGTTAATTAAGTTATAATTATAAATAAACTTTTGTTTACTGTATGCGCTGTAGTTTATTTATGCAATTTTTAAATAAATGAAACATTTAACAGTGGTAACAGTCGAAGTAGCAGCAACAGTAGTAGCAACAGCAGCAGCAGTTAATCGTCTAAAATAAATGCGCAAAACAATTCAATAAACATACAAAACAATTGAATAATAAATATTCTGTATATTTAAAGTTAACTTTGCTGCTTAAGTTAAGTACATTTAAGTTTAACATTTCTACTTAAATAACATTATAATATTTATTGTAGATGCGGTGGATCAATTGTTCTACATAATTTACTATAGTTGCTTCTGTAGTTGTTTCTTCATTTATATTGTCGCCCATATACAATTGTATTTTTTTTTATTCTTTTTTTATTGATTTAAATTATTGTTTTGCGTTTAGCTACTGTATAGAATAAATAATGTTTATGCAATAAATTAACAATTGTTATAACCGCTTAACTAAACAAGCACATTATTAACATTTAATTTATATTTTCTATTTTTATTTTATTTCTATATAGATTTATTCTATGTTTGCCAATGTACAGAATTTTTATTTTAATTTTCACATAATACATGATTTTAATTTAATTTAATTTAATTTAATTTAATTTAATTATTATATATCAACCAAAATAACATTTTTGAAGTTAGTAACAAGTTAAGATATAAGCTAGTTTAACATGCGCAACAGCAGCAGCAGCAGCAGCAGCAGCAATGTATCTATCTACAGATATTTCTTAGAAATAAAAAAAAATCTCAATTTGGTTAAGATTTTAGATGTTCAAATTTTAAGACAAACAAAACAAATAAATTATTTATTTTCGTTGTGTAATTAGATATTAACCGTTAGTTATTATTTTTACAAAACATAAATAATTTTTTTTTTTTGTTATCAAAAGAATTTCTTCTTCGCGAACATTTCGATGATGAATTTTTTTTTCATAAATAAAAATAAATGTTAAAAGTTCTTTTACAGCTAGTATATTCTTTTTTTTTTATTGCGAAAAATAAATAGAGACTGTACCTATGATGTACAATAGCAGAAAGTAATAAACAAAAAAAAAAATGAAATGAAATGAAATTAAATTAAAATTTTAATTGAGCTTCTCCCGAACGATGATTTAGCTTGATGATGGCGCGTATTCAACATTTTCATAAATAAAATAATAATCATGTTAGATGATGTATTATATTCTTTATTTTATTTTTTTTCGCTTTTAAACTGTTTTACTGTGTGTTTGTTCTTCGGGAGTCATTAAAGTTTCGCTAAGCTAAACCACTCTACGCAAAATGTTAACTAAAGCAATGAATATACCAAGTAAAGAAAAGTAAAAAAAAAAACAACAACAAGCAAAGGTAATAAATTAAATGAGAAAAAGCTCAATTGAAAAATAGAAAAATTTCTTTAATAATAGACAAATTATATTTCTAAAAAAAAATTGCAGTACAACAGTAAAAATTATGAAATAAAAATCAATTTTCAGTCTTGCAAGGTAAGCGTTAATAAATTTTCTTGTCGAGATTTCCTCTTTATTAAAAATTAAAAACTAAGCAATGCTGTGTATAGAAATTCCAACTATTAGTGAAGTAACGATGAAAATTTTACTAAAATTATCGTTTCTGATCATGATATACTGACTATAATAATAATAAAAATATTTTTTTTAATAAAAACGCAAAGAATAAAAGTTGATAGAAGAGAACCTGAAAATCAACACCTGTAATTCAATAACCACAAAGCTTTTAACATTTGTGCACCAATTTTATAAAAAATAATTATATATTATCGCCGCATTGAAAATAATTTTTTTTTATCGAAAGCTTTTTCACATTATTCACAAAATATTATATTGGCTGCCTAATAGCAACAAAGTACACAAATTCTGTTGCTGCAGAAGTAAAAACAAAAACCGTAAAAAAAAAAAAATTCCCCGAGTTCTTTTAATTAATTTTTTGTTATTCTTCTAAACCAAAAAAAAAAAAAGCTTTTTATTAGGCCGTGCACTGTTTTTTTCTTTTTTTATTCATTATTACATTGGCTCACCAACATCTTATTCAATAATTATTTTTAATAAGGAAAAATAAAAAAATAAAATAGGTAGGTTAAGGTGAGGTTAATTGATTTTTTTTTTGTTAGTTCTACCTGAAAATTATTTATTTATTTGAACCGGAAATACTGAAGCTTTAATAATTAATTAACTTTAGCGGTTTTAGTCTTTGATTATATTTTAAAATTTTTTTTTTTTTTTTGTGAAAAGCATGAAATATTTTTCGTCGCTTTCATGTCGTTAGTTTTTATTTTTATTTTTTTTTTTTTAATTAATTATTTCGACAATGATGTTTAATAGGGCTAACATAAAAGCTTACGTATTTCTATACCAATTACAACTATTATCATTTAATAATCGACGCAGCTTGTTAAATAATTTTTTTTTCTTTCTAATCATTTTCAATCAAAAAAATACTTGAGAAAAATAATAAAAAATTAATCGTTTTAAGCAACAATTAGCTACGGTTAATAAGTCAAAAAAATTACCCAGAAGTTTGTTATGCAGAATAAATTTGTGTAATTTATCATAATAATAACAGGAAAACTCTAGCCAAAATACATAAACGAATATCAAAAAAGATAGAAAGAAAGAAAAAAAAAATTGTAACAAGATTTCAATTAAAAAACAGTAAGCTTAAAGCTTCCTGAATTCCGTAAACCAACAAGCTTTAACATAAAACATATTTAATAAAGATGAATATAACGTGAACAGACATAACATGCACACGTAATCGTTAGAGAAAAGTAAAAAAATATTCCGCTTTAACTAGACAAAAATAAGCTTTGGGGCTTGATCCAATTTACTGATTATAAATACGATTAAAGCTTTACAAAAATAATTATTAATTTCTATTTAAATATTAAAAAAATAAAAATAAAAATCATTATTTATTTACATAGAAAATTATTAGATTAAGCGAATGCGTTCAGTTTATAATTATTTAATTTCTAATTTAAGCACAATTTGTTGCTTTTATTGTTGCTACTGCTTGTAAATAATTAAATATATAACGTATTAAATCGATATTATAATGTATGTATATATACATTATGATGAAAATTTGAATATATCTATCTATCTATATTATATATATATATATATATATATATATATATATATATATAATAACAAATAATAATGAAAAAATAAAAAAACTAAAAACTTTCACTTATTAAATAAATAAATAAAAATCTATATCAAAATTAATTGGAAAACAATTTTAAGTTTAATATTTTAAATAAATGGTAGCGGGATAGATATATACACCAAAAAAAGAACCAAAATTATTATTATTATTATTATGATTTTCAACATACTTAATTACAGTCGGTTTACGTTATTCTGAAATATGTAACCGGCTTATGTGCAACATTAAATCAATGACATTATTAATGATTTTATTACAGATTAAGAAACTTTAATACAAAGATTACATATTAATACATTGGTTTTACGCTTTTTTTTTTGCTGTGATTAGGATCTAAGTTTAAGCTTAAGTAACCATGGTAATGTAAACTTTCGTATTGCAAACCTAACTTAACACTTACGCATAAATTTGAACGTAATCAGTATTCTAATACAACACAATAAACAATAAAAACAAATAAAGTAACTATCGCATGCGCAGTAAAAAACAAAACAAAAAATATATTTTCATAACAAATTCATATTTCTATAGTACCGTCTGTAGTTTTAATAATTTGCTTTAATAACAATAATTGATTTTATTGTTTTCATCTTAAAAAAAAAATTTTATTAATTAACAAAAGTGTAAATAAACCTTCGAATTAATTACACTTTGAATACAAAAAACGAATAATAATAATACAAAAGCATTACAAAATTATCTAATTAAACGATTTATTAATTTTTTTTTTTATTTTATATAAATTATTTAAATTTTTAAATTCACAAATTTTATTTCACGGTTTATTTATAATTCTTTTTTTTTTTTTTTAAATTTTAAACCAATTTATCATATTTAATCGTGTGATGGTTAACTTTTTAAAATTGTAAAATTTTTATATAGGAAAAAAAAGCTTCATCTGACAAAATCTATCCATTGTTTAAACATTACATTCGATGTCCTTCACCAGAAATCAATAAAGTTCAAAGCAATGTGTTAATATTTTTACTTGATTTAAATCTTTTACTGTCTTTCTTGTTTGTACCAAATATATAAATAAATTTATATTCATTCGATATATAATAAAACAAGGTGCGAAAATGGTTAATAAAAATCAATAATAATAATAATAATAAAATAAAAAAGAGGATAAACAGGGACATACAATGAAGTATAAACTTGAGTAACACCGAAAAACACTGTGAAAAAGAATAAACGTCCATACAAAAAAAAACTGTGCAAATGAGTTTGTTGTTTCCCTTTTTTGATCAATTTTTTTTTCTTCTTTTATTTCACGAATAAAGAATAATTAGGTGGCAAATGTAGTGTTTTTTTTTTGGGTGTTTTTCTTATTCCTTTATTTATTTTCGTTATAAAAAATAAAACTGCATATCGAAGGCGGCAAATAACATTGTGTAGATGTCAAGTTGGCCAACAATAAATCATCCGATATTTTATAATTTATTTTATTTTATTTTAGTTTTCTTGCTTAATAATAATAATAATAATAATAAATATGCATTTTAAATTTAAATTTATTATATAAAAAAAATTTGTTTTTTTTTTTAATTTTATTTCAATAAAAATATTGAAGGTGAATTAGAGATTTTTGACTTTATTCATTATCTTTGTTTAAGGTAAAAATATAATAGTGAGTTGAGTGACACATATCCAAAACATATTATCCTTTCTACAAATCGATAAATCATTTTTATTAATAAAAAAAGATGAAGGAAAAAAAAAAAAAAAACAAGAAGAAACCTCTACACCTCTGCCGATGCAAGAATTCAAAATATTTTTTTTAAATATATTTTTGACACTTCGTCACATCTCATTATGTCTTTCTTTTTCAGTTGCATTTGTTGCTGGCATTTTTTATTCAGCATTGAAATGTTATTCGTTTTGCAAAGAACTCACAAAAAAAAAAAAAAAAAACACAAAATCTAGACAATTTGCAATCAACAAAATAAATAAATAAAAACAACGGGCAGAGATTTAAATCAGATAAGAGAAAGAAAAGAAAAAGGAAGAAAAAAACACTTTTCGCGTTGCTTCTTTTTATAAATTAAATAAACATATATCAATGAAGCTTATTAAATAAATTAAATTTAAAAGAAGAAATTACGAAATAAAAAAAAACTTTTTTACTTATTTTTTTTTGGCGGTGGTCTCATCAAGTAACATCTCATATGGGATAAAAGAGAAATAAGTAAATTATGTGTGGGCGAACGCGCACATGAACAAATTTTTTCTTTTTTTTGTGTATAAAAAGTAATTTACAAAACAACAGAGATGAGAAATAAAACATTATTTACGCGCAGTGTGTGTTTGTTTTAATTTGGCGTGTACAGGTAGAGTAGTTTGAATGTCGTGTGTACGTCTAATTTTCATCTTTATATAGCGGAAATGCCAACAAACGTTTCTTTTTTAGATTTTTAAGAACTTTAAAGATTTTTTGTATCAATAAGCATATTCTAACACTTAAAAGATACATTTTTATTAATAAAAAAAAAAGAAGATACTAAATCAGTAAAAATTATCTCAAGGATTATATTCACAGTAATAAAATTACTCATATTCACCTCTAAACAATGCAATCAAGTCAATAAAAAAATATTAACTTAATTATCAACTACTGTTGTTGCATAAAAAAAAAATGCAAAATGCAAATAAAACTCACGATCATTAAAAACAGCAAGGAATGACAAAAAAAAAAAATTTTTTTTTTCTTCTTTTTAACAACATTAATCCTGAATAATAAATAATTTTTGAAATTAAAATTAATTTTTTTATGTGTTATAAGCTCTTAAATCTGTGCTTATAGGTTTATTCACTGTGATAATATTGATTAAGATGATAATGAAAAATCAGCATGTTAAAAACTACTAAATATAACCATTGCTGTTAATACTCAACGATAATAATTTTTTATTTTATTCTTCTTCAAATACCTTTTCTTTTTTTTTCCTTCTTTCTGATGGTTGAAAATAAACCAAAAAGGCAATAAAAAAATATAAATATTATTTGTAATAAAAAAGAGAATAAGATCAATGATAATTCGAATTTTTACACGCAGCAGCAGGGATCAAAAATATGCTGCACAGGAGTGAAATATTTACATTCATAAAAAGTAAAAAAAAAAAAACGAGAGAAAAATTTAAAAATTAAAAATTATAATAAAAGTTAGTTTTAATAAAATTTCTCATAAAAATCTTTTCTTTCTTTTTTTTTTTTTTTTTTTTATTATTATTATTTTAAACAATTTTAAGTCAATAATTTAAGCAAAAAAAAGAAAAAAATTCAAAACGCGCTTTTATCATTCATAAAAAAAAAAAAATAAAAACGACAAAGATTTGATCAGAGAAAAGCTACAACAACGACAACAACAGCAACAGCAGCAACAGCCAACCAAATATATAAACAAAATTACTCGGCTTACAAATTTTTTCTTATTGTAATTTTAATTCAACATTAAATAACATGTTGATGTTCATAATTACAAAACAGAAAATGAAGGAAAGGAATTTTTTTTCTTCGTAGTAATTTAAAACGCAAATTATTTTTTTATTAAATTTTTTTTTATCATTACTTTGCTTCGTTTTGCAGGTTATTGTCGAGTTTTCCAACATGGCGTTAGAAATTAATAAGATAATAATGCTTAAAACAGAAGAAACTTCTCAGCCGTTATATATCAGATAAAAATTTAAATTAAAAAAATAAAGTTTTAATTCCGATTGGTCGCAAACGTAATGCGATATAATTGCAACAAGAACATCTCGTTACACATTGGTTGCTGTTTTGAATTTTCTTTTTTTGTAATAACAAAAATTAGCAAACACATTTAAACATAATTTCTCTGACTTAATATTTATAAAAGAAAAGAAAGAAAAAAAAAAAACTACAATTTGGTTGTCTGTCTGTTTTGTCTTTTCATGTTACATTGCGTTAAGTCGCTATTTTATTAGTTTAATATTTTATTCCTCCTCACAAAACGAAGCAAGATTAAGACAGAATTATATTTTTCTTTCTTTCTTTCCATTATTAATATTTTTATTATTATTATTATTATTAGTTAAAAAAAAAGAAAAAAAAAACAAATTTACCAAAGAGAAAAGTAAAACAAAAAGTTCGTCGTGATGAATGTTGTTACATGTTGTTATTATTTTATTGGGCGGAGATTTTTTTTTCTTCTTTTCTTTTCGTTTTTTTTTTAAGCTTTGGCAGAAAGTAATATATGAAAAAAAAAAATTCGTACATTTTCCAAATTATATTTGGGCCCTGTTTAATTTTTATATTAACTTTAAAATTTCGCGTTGGGGTCTTAATAAAAATTAAACAGCAAGGTAAAAAAATGTAAAAAACAAAAAATGGTGATGGGAGTAAACAGATAAAAGTGAACTTTGTACTGCAAAATTTATCTCTTCCGAATATTATATATATATATATATTTTCCAACGTTAAAAGGGAATAAAAACAAACAAAATTTCGGATAACACGTTCTTATTATTATTATTATTATTATTATTAGTTAATCCAAAGAAAATACAGAAAAAAAAAAACAATCAATAAAAATTGCGTTTTTATGCGACATTAAAATGTCTGCGCAGCTTAATACCACAAAATATATCTGATTGGCTTTTACCATAAATATTTATTACGCATGCGTGTTAATTAAATTATTATTTTTAAACAAAGAAAGTTAGCTTAACTAATCGTATTATTATTATTTTCTTCTAAAGCACAAATATTTAATTTAGACCAACATAAAAGCACAAAATAAATACCTAAACGACCGCACACTGAACTTTTGTTATAATGAATAAAAAATGAACAGGTAAGCAGCATTTTTTTTTATATATATTTTTATTAATACATAAAAAATTGTATAAACAACGAAAAATGATTATTTTTTTTATAATAATAATAATAATAATAATAATAATAATAATAATTGGTAGATGGAATCTTAATAAATAAATAAATAAAAATTCTTTAAGTTTGCTTATAGAAAGTTTATTAAATATTTTATTTATATATTAATAGACACCTGATTAACGGTTGCTAATATTTTTTTTTTTTAATATTTCTATAGACAACCACTTAGATTTATTTATAAGATACCTGCTGAGAGTGTGAACGCGATAATTACCTTTACTTTGTTACTTTTTTTTATTTTGTTTTTGTTTATGTTTATGTTTTCATGCACTTTACAACTGTTTATTAATTTGTTTATTTAATTATTTAACTATTTAATGATTATAATAGAAAAATAGTTTTGTAGAAAAGAAAATTAATTTGGCGGTTTTTTCTTTTTTTTACCTGAATTTGTTGAGTGCACTAAAATAATGTTTTTTATAGAATATTTAATTTTAATTAGTTTACATGATTGAAAGTCTGTGGAATAGTTAGATAACATAATTTTCTCTGCGTTGGCAAAATACATTTTATCTGTATTTTTAAAAAGGATTTTTACACCAAAATAATTCTTAAACCAATATTTGCGTCACAAATACCCAACCGCACATATACTCACCTATAAGTACTTCATCTTGTTTAACGGAGAATTAACATTAAAACATATCCTCTGCGTTACACGGCGGTATAATGTTAATAACAAAAAATAAAAAAAAAAAACGTAATCTAAGTAATAATTGGTTGCTTTTTTTTTAAATATTTATTTTATAAAAAAAAAAATAATAATAATAATATCGTGTAAGACGTAACGAATCAATGTTCAAATCAGCCATAACGAATTTTCTTTAACAAAAAAAAAAAAAAAAAAAAAACGTTAACTATGTAATCAATTCGAAATTGTGAATTGGCTTAACACAGCTCAAAAGATTATTAAATGTTTTTCTGTAAGAGAATTTTCTATTTATTTTCTTGAAAATAAAATAAGAAAAAACAAAAAAAAAAAAAAACATCTTAACTTAACTTAACTTAACGTATATGAATCCAACGACATTATTCCGTGTGTTGGTTGAGAATTGAGAAGAAATGTGAAGCAAAGAAAAATAACCAAAAAAAAAACAATTTTTTTTTATTTTCTTTTTTCAAACTTATCTTGAATTGAATCTGATATATTTGAAGACATTTGTTTTAAATCGTGGCTCTGGTTGTTGTTGTTGTTATTGTTGTTTGCTGGTTATAAAGGTATTTTTTTTTTTTTTTTATATAACTTTTCTATAAAATTCATTTGGTTTTTTTTTTTTTTGCTTCTTTGGTATTTTTGTTTGTTTGTTGCTGCTAATTTTTTTTTTATTTTTTCAACTCTCATCATACTCAATTCGAACCGCACCTACTTATTATTATTATTATTATTATTATTTGTGAATAATACGTGTACGCGTTATATTAACATTAACATTAGCATTATTATGATTTAATAAAAATATATTTATTGTTATTAATAATAATAATAAAAATATTTAGAAGAGTTAAAAAAAAGCTGGCGTTTATGGTAAATATTTTACCTTATATTACACAATGCTTTAATCGTCGTCATTTCTTCTTACTTTAAAAAAAAAAATACTTTTGTATCGGCAAAACTGTAATAAACCAATTTATGTGTTTATTCAGATATACAAATAAACAAATTATTTACAAAATGAATGAAATAAAAAAGAAAAGAAAATAAGAAAAAACTTTGTTGTAGGTCGAAGTGATGGCAAAAAATAATGCTAAGAAAAGAAGTAAAGACTCTACCTAGTTATATACAGGCCTAGCCTATTTATTATTGCATTTCTTGTATTATTTATTTTTATTATCATTATATGCCGAACCAATTGAATATTTTTTTCTTTTTATTTTCAAGTTATTCAGACATTTAAACTGTATGAATGAAGAATATATATATATATATATATATATATATATATATTATTTAATTATGTGCTGAATAAATGTTTAATAAATGAACACAAAATATTTTAACTTGATGTTAATACACTCTAGGAACGTAATTCAAATATAAGAATTTTTCATTCAAAGAATTTTCTATCCCAAAAAATGTTTTTATTACTAAAAATGTGAAGACAACCAAAAACACCTTGAAAATATATAACATTTTAATCACAGAGAAATCAACATGTTTCATTATTATAGTGCCGATATAATATTAATTCATAAAAATATATACGAACAAGAAAAATCAATCAGGAAACGCGCAAATCTTTTTACCAGTGAAAATTAAAGAACAATTTGAAATAAATTAAAAATTTTAACGAGTTCAATATTTTATGGAGAATATTATTAAAAAACAAATATTAATAATAATACAACATAATGATAAACAAAATACAATTTAATATTAATAATAATTACAGAAATGAAACGAGAAGTGTTTATTTTTCATTTCTTATTTTTTTACAAGTTATTTCAACTTAATCATGCATCAGGGAAAGGAAGAGGCGCAATTTTGAATACAACAAAAAAAAATGTATGTATATGCAACAAACAGAAAACAGCAAACAGTCAGAGGGAACGTATCGATATGAAAGTGGTTTTTACATCTTCTTATTTTTCTTCTTTATTATTATTATTATTATTATTATTATTATTAATAATATTAAAGGTAATATTGTAGTGTGATCTGCTTACGATAAATTTGTTGTTAATTTATATTTTATTTTTTATTTATCCCGAAAAATGTTTGTTTGCCAGAATAACAAAAAAAAAAAAATAAATAAATTAATAATAAATAAGAAAATAACACAACAAGATGTAACGCAATGTTTAAGTAACGTAAAAACAAAGAATATTAATTATTTTTAATTTATTAAATATAAAAAACTGAAAAATAATTACAAGTATTGATGAATAAAAATAATAAAAAAAAAAAAAATAAAATAAAAAAACAAAACTAATTAAATTTAATTAAATTAACGGTGAAAGTTAATTTATGAAAATTTTTATTACCTTTGAAAAATTACTTCTTTTTTTTTTTTTTTTTAATTTTTAATTAGAAAAAAAATATAAAAAAAAAAAATTGTAGCAATTATGGTTATTATTAATTAATTAATTTTCTTGATAATTTATTGAAATTTAATTAATTATTTTTTTTTTATATTTTTATTACTTTTAATTACTTTATAATTTGTTAAAAATTGGTAATAAAATAGAAATTAAAAAAAAAAAAAAAAAAAAAAAAAAACTCTCAGTTAGGTAAAGTGTACAGGTAAATGCAAATTAACAGTCTTTATATATATATATATATTGCCTGGGGTTTATTATTGAATTTATTTGGAAATAATCCTGACCCACGTTAAAAATAAAATCTTTGTCCGAAAATAAACTTGTGTAGACAGAAGAGATTCGCCTAAAAACAATAAACCAGCATTAATAAACGAGTCTTATAATCTATGTTTATCGGAAGTATCATATTTTTCTTAATAATAATTCATGATCACTTGGTGTTTTGGCAAAAAAAAAAGTTTAACATAAAAAAGTTAAAACGACAAAAACCAGCTGGCAGAAAATTGACATCTTTATCACATTTAAAGCTTTTTACAGGTAAACAAACAAAAAAAAAAAAAAAAACGTTTTTATTTATTTATTTAAATTCGAAAACTATAAATAAATTTTTTGTTTTTTAGTATTCGATCGATGTAAATTTTTTTATTTATTTGTAAAGTGAGATTACGATGGTCATTAGTTCATATGAAGTAACTCCATTAGAAACAAAGATGCAAAAATGGTGATCAACCGGTGAGTATTTTATTTTATTTTATTTTTTTTGTGAATCATTTTATTGCCAAATAAATTTAATTTTGCTGTTAATGACATGGCGTTTTTTTTTTTTTATTATTTTATTAAGCAAATGTTAAAAGGAATTCTTTTTTTTATTATTATTATTTTTTTTATTTCGTTAAATAAAACACAAATTTCAGGTGATTTACTGCATGCAATATGGTCAGTCAATTGATAACATTTATTGGATATATTTGGTTCGATTTTGTGTTTTAAAAAAATAATTATTTATTTATGAAGTTCGTTTGTACAGAGTGAACTGTTTAATGTTGTAATAAAATTAATAATGAAAACACTCTGCTGTGAATCCTTCATTCAATAAACAATTATAATAAAAAATTAATGCTCATGTTACATTAATGAAAAATAAATTTATTAAAAACGACATTAAAGATGCACAAATCACATATTTCTCTGTTGAACTGCACAATGCAATGCAATACTTTATAATCTGTATCAAAATTGCAATAATAAAAGACGAAGAAAAATACCACAACCTTCAATTCGAAGATGTCTAGCAAAGTTATTCTAGAATTTTTCTTTTTTTTTTATTTTAAATCTGTTTGCATGAGGAACATGTTTCATGTTGGCTTTTTTATTTTATTTATTTATTTATTTTTACTACATAGCTTCGTATCTTGTTTTGGTTACTTTTTGTTTATAACAATACTGTTAATGCAATAAAATAATTTAATAATAAATAAAAAGGACGCAATTCATGTTGTTTACCTTTCTGCACTGTCAATATGAGTGTTTTTCCATTTGTTGTGAATTTATATAAAAAAGAAAAAAAATAATTCTTTATTTTTTTTCATTTTAGATGATTATTATTATTATTTTGTTTTTTTTTTTTCTGTTTAAGACAAATATATTAATTCCACCAATATTATATATGTTCTAAGATTAAAAGCTGTCACTACTTAAATTATAATATAGGATAAACATGTTTTATTTAATTTAAAAATAATTCTTTTTTATTTTTTCGTTATTTCTTCTTGCTGTTGTTGCTGCGTTTTTTTTTTTTTTTTCTTATTTAATTTTCTTTTCCTTCATAAAAACTCTTCTCCTCTTAAATCTTTCATATATAGGTATGTAAGTATGTAATTTTATTTATTAAATAATTCTTTTTTTTTTATATTTCCAAACATATTTTACATTAAATTTATGTTTTTTTTCATACTTGTTGTTTGTTGCTTTTAAGAACCTTGCGAAGTTTTTTGTTTCTTTTTTTATTTTATTAATTTATAATATTTATTGCTGTTGCAATGGTAGCAAGATGAAGATGCCTAAAACTCGAACGACATACAAATCGTGTGTCGCATATTGTACGTAGAATTTTGCATTATTATTATTAAATTTTTCGTTTTTTTTTTCCCTTTTTATTGTTAATTTAATTTTAAATAAAAAAAAGTGAATTTATATGTGAAAATTTTTACATTTTTTAATTTTTTTTTTTTTTTTCGTACATACAAAGATTTATTTATTACAGAAGAAAAAAAAAATATTAACGTCAGCAAAAATGTACGTAACTCAGCGAATTGTAATAATACAGAGAAAAAACCGCCTAAATATTGTAAATTAAATTATTATTGCGCAAAAAAAAAAGAAAAAAAATGAAAAAAAAATTTGAACCAAAAAATGCATCGAAAGCAACAAACCAAACAAACATATAATGGTAGTCGAAGCGTTTCCTCAAAAGATTGTTATCTTTATGATTTACGAAAACATTTATATTACAATATTAAAATTGACTTCTGCGAAAATACTTCTGCTTCAATAACAGCAACAGCAATAATACAACACACAACAAAATAACCACAAACTCAAAATTAACTCCCTCTCAATATTAACAAGAGAAAAAAAGAAAAAAAAATTAAATAATAACCAGCAAAAAGACACCAAAAATAAAAATTAAAAAAATTTAAATCGCCAAACATTAAACAGAGAAAAAAGAAAATAATTCTTGCGGTTAAAAAAAAATTCTTACATTTCTTTGTTAAGCAGATAAATAAAAAAAAAAAAAATTAAAAATTAATCACTTTGCCAACAATGTAGTAGGATGATTGGTTTATTTCTTTTTTGCTGTCAAAACTCTAAAAACAATTTTTTTTTGTGTTCAAATTATAACAAAGTTGACGATTTAATTGCTTTTTTTTTTCTTAACTACGCATGTGCAATATGCTTAATAATTATAATATTTTGACATGCGCAAATTGATTTATTTAGTTTTTTTCAAAGTAAGTACAGTTGCTGTTGCATAATACATTCGAGTTAATTAACGTTTCGAGGTTTAAATATTAATTGGAAACAAATATTCAGGGATGGGTTATATCATCAATTAAAGATGCCACATTAAGCCTGAGAATTTCATTTTGCAATGCGATGAACATTCTCGGATCTACAATCAATAATGTGTAATCCACATCACTCAATTAAAAACCTGTGCAAATACAGTGTTATAACACCAATAATCTGATAGCAAACCACAATCTATATCACGTTGAAAAGTAACAATTGCATATATTTAAGCCATGCGCAACGTTATACATTTTTATGCATATAAATGTGATATATTTGTCATTATGTGACAACTACATTGTATAAAATGGGAAAATTAAAATTAAATTTGATGACATTAATTATGTTCTTTAGCGTTTACTTTTGTGTTTTTATTAATTTTAACCGGTAACATATTATCGACGTATAAAAATAACGATGACAAGGCGGTACATATTTTTTTTATTTTTTTTTTACTTCTTCATCTGTTATTTCGTATTGGCAAGTAGCTAGCAGGCACCACAACACAACAATATCGTGTACCATGATAATAATATTTTTAAAGAGTTTATTTTTATTCCTTTTTTTTTTTGTTTTTGTTTAATATTGTTTTAATATCAGGAATATATAACTCTGCCCACTCTGAATTTTGAACCCGCTAAAAGACAAACAAACAAAATCTGCATTAAACGGTTCCACATTAATTGTTTTGGTTAATAAATTTTCAACGCTTTATTTTTTATTAATTTAATTTAAATTGAATTAAATTTAAATTCAAAAAATTTTATTACAAAAATAAAATCATTGGAAATATTGCGATAATTAAAAATTTTGGTTTTTTTATTACTGATTTAGATAAAACAAAATATTTATTTTTATTTTTCTTTTCTGTTACTCTGAAATTAACACGTTTGTTACCTTCTTAACGCAAAAAAATAAAAAAATTTTTTTTTTCTTTTTGGCATCGTTCATTGACAGATTAATGGTGTTTTTCCCTCCTAAAGATAATTTTATTTTTCAAAATAAATTTAACCACGAAATCTTAATAAATAAATTGATTAAACTTTAATGTTATTGGTCATGGTATGTTAAGCTGTTGTTGCTATTATTTTTATATATTTTCTAGTTACACTATGTATGCGCTTCGTGCCTGCAAATCGATGCAATTTAAAACAAAACGAAAAAAAAAAAATTTATTTAAATAAAATAAAGCGAAAGTTGTGTTTTGTAAGCAACAAGTCGTGTTTAATAGAAGAATTGTTATTTATGTCTATACTAGCGACGATAGATAGATTATATTTTTTTTATATATATAAGCATTAAATATTAATAAATATGTGGTGCAAGGTGTTAGTCGTTTTGTTATTTCATGTCAATTATGTTCAAATTGGCTAAATCATTAATTATACAAAATAAAAATTGACATGAACAAAAAATGAAAAAAAATAAATAAATAAATAAATAAACGTTGGTGACAATGATGGAATGTTTAGATGAATTTTATTTATTAATAAATAATTAAAGAGAGATATAAAAAAGTCACAGCACATGAAATCAGAAAAAGGTGAAAGCTGATTGTTGGCTGGTTTTTTTCTCTCCTTCATTTTTAATTAGAAAATTGACATTAATTCAATCATTTTCATTATAAATTTATAATTATAATTGAATTAATTTTTAATTAATTTAATTATAGTTATTGATTTGTTTTTAAGTAATTTGTTTAATTAGCCGCACGTGATTTTATTTACATTTTTTTTTAATTTCTTATTGTGAATTTATATTTGATATGGAGTAACGTTTACCTGAACTTTAAGCTACATATTTGGTTGTTTTCTCTGGAAAATTATTTACAAAAAAATTATAAATTATTACTTCCTTATCTTACATTGTTCTCTGATCTTCCTTTACAAAATGCTACTCGTAGATATTTAAACGTTTTTTTTTTAAAGGAATATAACGCAACAATCCAATTCATTCTTTTCAGCTAATTTACATTCATAACGTATCTGGGTATGGTAAGGTGGAAATTTTTATTTTATATATTTTTTTTTTTTTCATATTTAAACATTTAAAAAAGCCAACACACACGATCGCTACCGAATATGTATTTAATTAAGTTTTTTTGTACTTTATTACCCAAAATAAAATATCAAGAAACCAAACAACACGAAGGATTCATGGAAACAAAGTAAACAAACATAAAAATCTTTTCTTTTTTTTTTTTTTTTTCGTTAATTTTTTTATTTCACTAAAGTGATAAAAAATTATTTCTTTTCTGGATATTTTCGGTTTTTTATTGTTATATATTATTTGTAGAAGATTTTTATCGTAAAGTTTGTATATTTTTGTATGTGGTCTTTTGCTTGGTTTTTTGATGACAGAAATAAAAATTGCTTTATTGTATGTTGAACGGAAGAATAACTAAATAATAATCATAGATGGATGGTTCTATTGTTCTATTAATTGATCTTACGAGATGATTGCATGCGTTTATTGACATTTTATTTTATTTTATTTTTTTTTTATAATATCGCACACGTACAACAGATTTTATATCATTTCTACAAAAAAAAAAAAAAAAGAGAAAAGAACCGAACAAAACAAAACACATTTCAGAGAAGAAAAAACACAAAATCACAGGTAAGCATCCTTAATAAAAACTAAAAAAGGCATATGAAAAACTATCTAATAAACCTCACAAACAGGTAATACTTTCTACAATATTTCGTTATCCTGCTGCGACATGACCATGTTAATGCTTAACTTTATGCTGTTTTGAATTGTTCAAAAAATAATCAATTTCTTTAAGAATATTTTTTGTTTTGTTTCGTTTTCATTTACAAAATCATAAATTACTTGGACTTTGCTATGAGAATTTTTTTTTTTTTTATTTTTATTTCATTCCCATGGGCAAAACGCATTTTTTTTTTTGCTTTATTTCGTAATTAGCCAATTATTGCGCATGTGAGCGAAATTTATACGTTTTTGATTGGTTTATTCATTTAATTACGCTGAAAATTTTTGCTTTCATTGGTTAATACAAGTTTTTTTCCCGTATTTACTAGAGTTATCAAGTTATTTTAAAAGAAATTCGGTACTTATCTGACAGTTATTTGTACTTATTAATTAATTATCCATAAACATGATTTTTTGTTTTGTTGTGGTTTAAAAATTACCTGTAACGATAAGAAAAGAAAAGACAAAGCATTAATAAATGTTTTAAATTGTAATAACCAAAAATAAAAAACAAATAAACAAAATTAAATATTTTATGTTATGATTTCCTTTAATTGTTTTAAACAGTAACCATAAAAATATTAAATACAATTCCCATCCTAAATTGTTAATAATTATGATAATAATTACAACAAAACTTTGAAAAAATGATGAAAATAATAATAATAATAATAATTCTAATTCTTTTGTTATTATTTTGTCTTTGTACGAACATCTTTCATCCACCACCGCACGCCAACAAGCACGCCTTGATTAAAATACTTTTAAAGAACAAAATAAAAATTAAAAAAAAGGTCATAAAGCCGCCAAACAAAATTCATGAGAAATTAAATAAAAAAAAAAAAAAAAAGTTTTTTCTTTATTTTTTTATTCAAAAAAAAAAAAAAAAATGATTAAACAAATAAAAAGTAAAAACAAAACAAACAAATGTCAATTGCTTTGTTTATTTTACACAAAAAAAGAAAAAAGATATTGAGTCGCGCGCGCACAATTTCCTAAAATAAAATGTTATTAAACCGCGCATGTGAATCTAAATGTCGATTAAATAGATATAAAAATTAACTAAAAAAAAAAACATAAAAACTTCTTATCGCTTGTTAAGTTTTTCTAGAAAAAAATAATTTTTTTTTTTATTATTCGTTCTTTTCTTTCAGTTTAAACGATTTTTTTTACCTTAAAAAGGTAAAATAAAATATATATTTCGAGTGAAAAAAAGGGGAATTTTTATTATCTATTAAAATTTCGTTTTAATATTAACTATTTTTTGTGTGTTTAATTAAAATTAAATAATGATGACGTTATGCAGATAATGCTGAAGAAATTACAAAAAAAAAAAAAGCGAGTCAAACAGGTCATCTAAGTACGTTTACAAGTAAATTCATCTTATGTGCAGCTATGTAGCGTGTGTCGTATATAAAAGCACATGATTTGTAAAATAATTCATTGAATTGTTGTGCCGCCAACACAATGTTTTATTTATAAAAATTCTTTGAAATCATACACAAAAATCAAATTCATATTGAATGCATTAAGAGGAATTGCAACACAAAAACCACCGATTCTGAAATGACGAATAAATGATCAAACGTCCTGTTTGGTCTGTCCTTAGCAATTTTAAACTCATTTATTTAGACCTTTTTCCATCGAAACTAATAATTAGCTTTGTCTAATGGTTTTCTAAAACAGTTTTTGATTTTGTTTTAATACCGGAAGTGTCTATTTCGTGTATTATTTTCATCAAAATGTCATTTCTTACCGGTTAATTAATTGATGGTTTAATTTTACAATCATGTACTTTTTAATTTTACTTTTTATTCGAACAGTTGTTATATGGTACATTGAAATTATTATTATTATTATTATTTTTATTTTTTCCTATCTTGATTTCCCAAATAAGCCATCATATATCAAAATGATGAAAACAACTTTCGCGCGTGAACAACATCGTTAAATGTTTAGATTTTTTTTTTTCTTTTTCTATTTATTTCTTCTTTATTTATTATTATTAATAAATATAAATTTAATTATTTTTATATCCAACTGTCAATAATACAAGTATTTTCATATTAATATAAATTCTGTTTTTGATTGTTTGATAAATTATCAAGCGCAAGGCGTATTAAAACTTTATAAATTTGCTGCTTTTTTAACTCAATTGATTTTTTTTTATTAACTTACAAAAATGGTTTTAAAAATAGGAAAATAATTAAATAAATATATAATTGAAATAAATATTATAAAAAAATTTCTACACTTTCACAAACAAAGAATATATATACGAGATGAAGAAACATGAAAAACACAAAAAAAAAAAAAAAATAATAAAACTTAACCAAACCAAACATCGTGCGTGGTGGATACTGATGAAGATAAAATATGGCTAAAAGTAATTATATTTTCTATTTCTATTTTATTTATTTATATTAAAAAACAATTTTACTAGTTCTACTTGTTTAAATTTAATTTAATTTTATATTTATTAGGCAAAAAAAAAAAAAAAAAAAAAAAAAACAAAACATAAAACGCTTTAAAGCTGTTTTTTTAGCAATAGATTTACACCATAGAAGTTTTTATGTAACGTCGATACGAGCCCGCATTGATTTTTAATTCATTGTGTGCGATATTATTGTTAAATTAAAAAAAAAACATTTTTTGTACCCCTTTTCGTAAATTATTATGCAAGAAACTACGAAAATTGATTAAAACAGTTCACACAAATCACAAAACACAACAAGTGTAATTTAACTTTGCGAAAGAAACGGCAAATATTAGCTTAAATAAATAAATAAATAAATTTTACTGTTGTAAGAAAAGTACGATAAAAAAATAAAAAATAAAAACGTTGTAATATCATATATTACAAATGTTTTACCTGTAAAATTTATGAAAACTAAAAGAAAAATTTATCGTTTTGTTCTGCAACTAATACAGTCGTTTCCGTGTTGCGTCGCTATGATTAGATTTTTATTCAAATACTTTTAACTATTGCACCTGTTATTAATAGAAGTTTAACGTTGGTTGATGTTTAATGCAACAAGAAAACCAGAACACAATACAATTGAAAGGTAACAGAATATAAATATATAGATAAGTAATGACTAAAAAAAAACAAGAATAGAAGAAGAAAAAAAAACGCACACAGAAAATGCACTTATAAGTTATGATTGTTGTTTATTATATATGAAATAATAAATATTTTATGTTTTAATGGGTAATGCTTAATATAAAACGAATTGTTTATCCGCGATGCCTATGACGAATCATGTAAAATTGTAAAATGATTATTCAATATGACAAAAAAAAGAAAGAAATTTTTTTTTAATAAATCTATTTTCGTTTGAAAGATGCAACCCAAACGTTTTCCACCATCGTTACATTAAATTAATAATTTAAATTAATTAGAAAAAAAAACACACACAAATACTAATTAAAAATTGAGTTCAGAAACATAAACAAAAAAAAAAAAATAATTCGCAAAAACTACTATCGTGTTATCGAAGTTAATGTTATAAAAAAAAAAAAAAAACAACAAGATGTGGTAAATGTAAATTAAAAATTAATATTATCACGCAATTAAAATCATCAGGGGGTAATCTATTTATTTAATAAATAAATAATTTAATATTAAAAATAAAATAAAAATAAAAATTAATTTTTCCAACAAGACAATACATTGTGTTGCCTGTACGAATGATCATGCTAAATAAATGTTTTTATTGAATAAATCATAATTTTCATTAATGTTGTTAATTTTTTATGTTTTTTTCTCTTATTTTTTTTTATTTATTTATTTATTTATATATAAATAATTATGCAGAAATTTTATTTTTATTAAGAAAATGAATCAACTAATTCACAAACTACCTAGCTGGATGGCCTTCCTACTCTCACTCTTTATACAAAATTTAACTACATTACTAGTTACTATAATTAAATTATATTTTTATATATTATTTCATAAACATTGATTTTATAATTTATGAATTTAAATATATAAAAATGAAAAATTTTTATATAATAATGGCGACACTGTGTCTCTCTCCTCTTTTTCTTTTTTTCCTTATTGCTTTCGCGTTTAATAAAAATTTTTATTTGAATTAACATTAAACGTTTTTTTTTTTTTATCATTTTTAATAACAAGACAAGATACAAAAACACTTTTTACACATGTTAGCCTTAATTTATATTTTTTGTGTGAGATTTAATGAACGTTAAATGTTAATGGTGCTTTGTATAGTATTTAAACAATGATTTTTGTGCTGTTTGAGGTGAGAAATGCTTTTCAAATTTCAAAACTGTTTAGAAGAAGTTTACTGGTTTTTATAAGTTATGAACGATAAAACATATCAAATTGTGATTAGAAATATTTATGATTGATATAAACTTGATTATAACAATACGTTTCTGATTCATTTTTGATTGTTGTGAGTTATTGCAATGCGAAATTACGGAAAAATTATCTTTTTTAAAAAGAAATCAAATTTTACTAGGTACTCTAGTAAAATTAAATTTCATGAAAGCTCTTCAAGAATCTGTCTAGCTATTCGGGCAGGGAATTTTTAATGAACTCATATGCAGGTGTTCAGTTTTAATAAGTTTATACCAAATTAAGTATAAAAATATTTTTTTTATTAAAGCTTTTAATTGATTTATAATCAAACAAACAATGATTGCTTAATAATTGCATTGCCGTTGCAATCACATTTATTTAATTATTTCTGATTATTAATCAAAAAAAAAAAAAAAAAAAAATATGAAAAGGAAAATTTCTATATTAAATTATTTCACGTGAAAAATATTTTTTATTATCATTATCGCATGATTTTGTTGAAGTTTTTATTGTTTGTTTTATTATTATTATTATTAAAAAAAAAAAGAAAGAAAGAAGTAAAACAAAACTTGCCGATGCGATCTTAAAATTGAGTTAATGAATGTTGACGATTTCTATTGAATTTCCAGAAAACAAAAACCACCAAATGAATTAAATCATAAAAAAATGAATGAATGAATGGATAAGAATATTTTTTTCTGTACAATAGTTTATTATTTTTTAATAACAGTTGTTTCCTGGCAGTTACCTCTGTGTTTAATAATAGGCCGATTGGGTACTACCTGTTCACCTTTTTGTAGTTTTTGCTTCTTTTTTTTTCTCTCTCACTCTCTCTCTGTTTGTATTTTTGATCAAAATCAACAAACGCTAAGACAATTTTCGCTTTTTTTTTTAATTTTTCTTTTATTAATTTTTTTTTTTAATTTTTTACTTATTTGTTTCAAACTAATCAACAACGTAAAGCATAAAATAAGATAATAATAATATTACAATAATAAAAAAAAAAAAGTATATTTATAAATAATAACACAAAATTAGCAGTCTGTGTAGAAAGATGTTTTTTTTTTTTTTTTAGCGACAAACGCACGAACCCAACAACCTGATTGAAATATAATTTTTTTTATTTTTTATTTTTTTCGTTATAAGCTATATATGTTTATAATAACAATAAATAATAAGAAGCAAAAATATATATAAAAAAAGGGTTGATACAATAATAATAATAATGATTAAAAAATACAAAAAAAAAAAAAAAGAAAAAATTATCTTATCGCAGTGAATAGCTGCAATAGTGGCATCAGAAGCAGCAACCGCACCATCATAATTCATTGAAATTGTATGGAGCAATCGTTACATATACATTATAATTTATTTTGTGCAAAGATATAAAGGTAAAAGAAAATATTTTATCGTTATAGACATTAGATTCGTGAATTTCCTTTCTAGAAAATTCGCTACACAGAAACGTTGCCGTCTTAATGGAGCCCCGATATAACTTTAATTTTTTTTTTTTACCTTTCTTTAATACCAAAATAGAAGATTACAAAAAGAAAAAAAAGTAAAAAGGAATTATTCCTTAATTTAATTTAATTTTAATTTTAATTTTGCTTACGGTTGCACACAATAGACAAAATGATTATTATTTGGTTGTGACAACATGCGAACCTCCATGGAATTAAATGTTTTAAGAAATAAAAGAAAATTGCAGCACGAAGTTTATGTTTTTTATTTTCTTTGTATAATGCTTAGTTAAACACGCTCAAAATTAAATTCAATAAAAATTAAACAGAAGCAACGAATTCAATTGTTTTAAAACTAACAAAAAAAAAAAAATCTGTGACATCTGCAAAATGACTTCTTGCCCTAGCCTCAACTAGCAGCAACGCCACGACTAGAGGAAAAAAATCTAGCAAAATAATTAAAAAGCGTGATGTGTGCATTTAATGCGTTTTAACATTATTTCAATAAGTTCATTGTGGATTATTTTAACTGCTTTTAACAAAGAAATTAAAAAGAAAACCAAAACCAAAAAAAAAATGTATTTCTTGTAATCGGTTGTTAAGAAAATAAACAGAAGAAAACACGCCTGTTATTGGGTAATTATTGATACAGTAAATTCCAAACTATTTAATTTAAATATTTTAGTTATTTTCCTACATTATTTTGTTGTTAATTATGATAGATTGAAAGCTAGCCACACTCAAATAAATGACTGCACAATGATAAAATATGCGGAAAGCTTTTTAATTATTATTTTTATTTTATTTTTTTTTTTTTTTGTTCAACAACTAAAATTGCAATAATCTTTTTTATTACTTAATTAATTTAAAAAAAAAAATTAAAAAAGTGCAATAAAATTATCATTAAGTCAGATTATCGTGGGATAAATGTAATAATAAGGAAAAAAATTAAAAATTAAAAATTCTTTTACAAGAACACCATGTAATTGCATTAACCGAATTATTATTATTATTTTTTTTTTTGTATATTTCGTTCGTCATGTTAACGGGCACCATTCTACTTTGATATTCCTTCATTTTGTTCTCCGCCATTATACAAAATAATAATAATCATAATAATAATATCATTAGAAGAGTTTTATTACAGCAGAAACAACCAAAAACAACACGAAAAAATAAAAAAAAAATTCTTTATTAAAGTGAATCAAAAAGCGAAGCAAAAACACAACACACAAACGACGACTTTTTTTCTCGCAAAAAAATTTTAAAAACACAAGAAAAAGACAAAAAATCTTTAATAAACTTAAGTAAAGTAAAGGAAATGTTATTTTACAGAACAATACACAAACCAATACGAATGTATAAGCCAACAAAATTTGCATAAGTTTGTCAACGAAGTGTGACGGTTTTTGTTTTTGTTTTTTTTTTTTGATTAATAATTTTTATTTTTTTTTCTGTACACACATAAATTATTATTTAAAAAAAAAATAAATAAATAAAATTGTTTATTCGCGAATGTGTAACAACAATACATGAAAATCGCCGAAAAAAAAAAAAATTCTGTTTTTTGTGTGACAAGAAATAAATTTTTTTGCTTCTTCATACCAAAGGTATGTAATTTTATATTAGGATGGGGAGGAGCGTTCTTAAGAATTTATTTCAACAAGAGAAATAAACACAATTTTCTTCTTGTATTTTTCATCATCACCATCACTTTCTGTGCAGTTGTGTCGTTAAGTAATCAGTTTTATGCTGCTTTTTCTTTCTTTTCTTTTTTTTGCTTTTTGTCAACACAACACACATGCACTTGTCTTGTGCAAAGTTTTACTTTTTGCCTTCATACAGATTGCACTGCACATTTCAGCTTTCTGATGACAATGTCGACACAACGTACTGAATAATTATTATAAAAGCACAAAAATATGATGTGTGGTAAAACAATGTTGAAATAATTTTTGTTGTTTTCTTTTTGTTTTATTTTTTTTGTATACATATGTGTAATGCATGTTATGGCTTTTCAGCAATATTGGTTGTTTTACTTTACTTTACTCAACTTAACTTTGCTTTTTTGTGTTACTTATAAAACGCCATGGTAAATGGCGAATAGAATTCATATTTTGTAAAACATTGTGTGTATGTAAAACTAAAAAAAATTATTTAAAAAAGTAAAAGAAGCAAATAAATTACGTGTTTAAGACAAACAAATTTTCTCTTCTGTTTTAATGAAATTATAAACAAGATCTTGCACGGGATTGGTGAGGAATTTAGATGCCAACCTTTCTTTAATAATTTTTATTCAAGAATATAAAGAAAAACCAACAGCAACAATAACAACAACAACAACAGAAAACAAGAGACTTAAATACATTGGTCGTTAAGGTACTTCCTATTTTAATTTACTTCTGTATGATCGTTGATCGTTGCGTTTTAAAAAGTTATGTTGTAAAGAAAAATAATTATTGTTATGAATAAATTTATGATTATTATTAAAATAATTATTTTCTTGGTGTTAGGTGTCGATGGATTTTGCTTCTTTTTTTTTTTTTTTTTTTTTTTTTTTTGTAAATTAATTATGGCCGGAGTTTTGTAATTATTTGTTTTTTTTTTGTTTTTAGCTGGGAAAATGCTTTTTTAATTCATAATGGCGGTTGTGACATGGAGTTCAATTTGATTAATTAATTCACATTAACAGAGTTTTGGAAGCATATTAAGTGTTTTTATGATGAATCGATTATTTGTATGCATCTAAGTAGCTAATTAGAAACAAACAAACTAAAATTAATTAAACTTTTACTTTTACTTTTAAAAAAAAATAAATTTCACCACTTGCTTCATACAAATCCCGTACAAATGGCTACTTGAATATAGCAAAAAAAAAAAATTAATAAAAAACCATTTAATGAAATTATTTTGTTGTTGTTTCTTCGCATTTTACAATAAAAATCGATAAAATAAAAAAAAAAAATCCTTAATCAAGTGTTGCAAATTTTTTTTTATTTAATAAAATCTCAATACCCGGCAATAAATAAGGAAAAAAAAAATCAATTTATTTTTTTGTTTCTTCAATAATAAAATAATAATTATTATTTAAATCGATACACGTGACACGGTCTTTGGTTAATAGTTTATTAATGGTACGAAAAAATAAAAATAAATTCTATGCATTGATAATTTCATCAATAAAATATATTTCTATTATATATTCTCTAGCGTTTATTCAATTATTTTATTTTATTTATTTACTTTTTCTTTTTATTTATTTTTATTACTACTATCCGCGTTCTTTACTTGTGTTACCTGTAAGTAAAAAAGCAACAACAACAGCACACAGATCGTATAAGAAAATTGCATAACCGTAATGCACAATTCACCATTGTTATTATTGATTACATCTTTTATATTCGTATAGAGTGAATAGAATTATCGTTTCTTCCAGTTATTAAGCTTTATTACAGGAGAAAAAAAAAAATTCAGAAATAAAAGTTCTTCAAACACTTTAGAGTTAATAAAACAAATTAATTAATTTAAATAAAAAAAATCAAAACCAAAAAAAAAAAAAATAAATATTATTATTATTATTGATATTTACAGGGAAAACAATAATAATTATTATAATAATAATAAAGTAATATAAAATAAAGTTATATTCGATAGATGAAATAAATTTATTTATGCCGAAATTCGCTACACATCAATGAAAGCTTTTTTTTTTTTTTGTTTTATATAAAAGTTTTTTTTTTTTTTTTTTTAGAGAAAAGAAAAATATTATTATTAATCTAAAAAAAAAAAAGAAAGATTATAATTTTCTCTACGGTATTCAAAGAAATTAATAAATTAAAAAGCAAGAAAAAAAAAGCAGCTAAAACTAAGCAAAACATTAAATGAGCGGGTCATGGATAATTATATTCTTGTAAACTTGGTGCTTAAAAAAGATGGACGGAAGCATTAAACAAGAAATATATTAGCTTTAAGATACTTGTATCGGTTCGTTTAATGGTTAATGTTCTTACTGTGTTTTTGCTTGCGATTTTTTTTTTCATTCTTTCTTATTTTTTTAACACCCACAACACTTTTTATTTTGGTAATATGCTTAAAATTATAATAAAAAAAAAATGTTTTCTTGTTGTTATAATTAATGGTGTTTTAAGTTTAGCAAACATTCTTTACGGTGTTTTAATAATTTTTTTCTTCTTTTTTTTTTTTTGTTGCGTTTATTGAAATTTTCACCACTTAATTGAATTGAATTTTTTTTTCTTTTTTGTTATATTTATCAAAATTTAAGCTCTTTTTGTGAGTACTCAAAACGACATTTTAAGGCATTTGATTAGTTTAATTTTTTATTATAATTATTCACATCTCAACTACCGATTATAAATTAATTATTATTATTTATAAATTATGTTAAAATTCCATTCAACACAACACAACCACCAATTATTTTATTTTATTTGTTGTTTTATGGAAAGAAATAAAAATTATGTTTTTGCCTGTTCTTATCTGTTTCATACATAAACATTGCTTATGTTAATTTCTTCTTTTTTTTTATCTTATTTTAAAATTTCCATTTGGTTAAATGAAAATTATGTTTAACAACAAGAAAACAAAAATTTTATGTTTAGCTCACACATACAAGTGACAATTTGATTTATTAGCATTTTGAGCGAACAAAGTTATTTAACGTATTCTTCTCGTATGTTTAAAAAAAAATGTTTTTTTTTTTGGTATTTTTCGTAACAATATATCACACCGTTGGTAACATGTTGATTAAAAAATAAGAAAATACAAATATTTTTCGAAAAAACATTTCGTTTTGTTTCATCTAAATAAATGTCTGGTAAGCGAAAATGCCATTGAAAAGCTTTGTGAAATAGTTTACTTGCTTTTAATAAATAGTCACCAGAATGCAGATTTGCTGTTTTAAATCACAACAAACATAACTCATTGTTGCAAAAAATAAAATAAACAAAAAACGCTGAATAAACTTCATCACATCAATAAAAATCAAAAATTTTCATTTTTACCATTGACAGAGAAAACCTTTAAACGCATGAGAAAATATTTAACAAAACAAAGCAAAAAACAAAAAAATGAACTTTGGCCGCGTGCATAGAATTAATTTATTTAAAACATTAATAAAAAAAAATTAATAAAAAGTGAAAAGAGTTAAATGACTGACGTATGGATACTAAAAACCAAAAAAAAAAAAAAAAAAAACCACCGCAAAGAAATGCGAGGACAAGCACGCGTCTTTTTTCAATGAAAATAATAATCCAAGACAATGATCATCATATGTCAGCAGAGAGACAAAGTGCAATCATTTTACTTTTGCTTTTTATATTAAAATACAACGAAAAAAAAAAAAAATTACCACCACGTATTTAATCCATTAAAAGTGAAAAAGAAAAATTACTTTCTTACACACATTTCAAGTAAGATAAAAAATTAATTTAATTTAACTAAAACAAATGTGATAAGGTAAAAAAAAATTTTTTTTCTTCTAAGAAAACGTTGATACAACTTTCGGCAACATCTTTTTGTCACTTTTAAATCGGTTTTTACACAGAGTCAGAAGCAAACAAACAACAATACATCAGGTTTTTTTTTTGCGGCAATTTTTTACTGTGCAAAGAAAGGGGTACAATGAAAAATTATGTCCTGTTTATGAAAAATGCAAAAAAATATCATTTCTAAGGCACACAAAAAGCAAAGCAAAAAAAAAAAAAAAAAAAATTCAGATCATATTACATGAGCATTAAAATGAAAAAACAAAAAGCAATCGTCATTCAGGTGAATACAATAAATATAAAACTTAAGCACAAAATGCTCCAAGGATGTACGAAGGTGAAACAACAAAGTTTACCACAAAAAATTTGCATAATTTACATAAACGAAAAGTCACATAGTTTTGTGTTTTATTGTGTGAAAGCTTTGAGTTTCTTTGATCTTCCCCAAAATGAATATTTATTTTTTTTTCTCAAAACGTTTTATTAATCCTTAATCTGATCAAAAAATTCAAAGTTGTTGCAAGATGAAATTGGTTTATTTGAATTTTTTTGTTTGTCCACCGGTAAGCAAAACAAAAGAAACACCGGTATTTCGTCTTTTATGAAATCCAATACAGCAAATAAGGGCAAAGAATAATTGTTGGGGATAAATCTTTATACAAAGTCTTTTGTCATAGTTAAACTCTTTTTTTTTTCAGAGTTCAGTGCTTTTTAAAAGCTTTTTTTACCTTCAATTTATGACGTAGAGAAAACTTTTAAAATCTAAAACAAAGTAATTATTTTAATTCTTATTACCAATGTTCGTTGGCTATTTTACAAGCAACAAATAGCAAAATGAGAAGAATTTTCATTATAATAATAATAATTATTATTATTGAGAGAAGAAGAAGGAAAAAAAAGTCAATAAAATCATATTAGTAACGGTAACTCTAGTTTAATTAATACACAGAAATTCACTGTGGAGTGAGCTAAGCAGAGCTTTTTTTAAAACAATTTTTTTTTTCTCTTCTATTTCATTTGTTTTCTTATTTTTGTTTTTTTTTTTTTTATATGTTTTTTGCCTTTTTCATAACATAAGTAGATATGTTAAAGTAGATATGGTTAGTCAGCGCGCGTGTTTACTCTTTAAAAGCTATACAGTGTGTAACATTCCCACACAGGCTGTGTAACAAATTTTTTTTTTCTACGCTGCACGCCCATTTTATTATTATTATTAAAAATTCCACTATAAGAGAAGTTTCTTCTAGTTTTTTATATATTTTTTCTTATATTATTAATTGAATTGATTTTTAAACTAGTTAAGAATATTAATAAAAAGTAAAAGAAAACTTTTTTTTCTTTTATTTTTGATAAAAAAAAAAAATTTATTTATTTATTTTTTTTTTTTTTTTGCTGAAATTATTTAATTAATTTAAGAAGAAAAAAAAGAATAATGGAAAGAGTAAAAAATTATTAACGATGCATTTACCTATTATACATACTTTTTTTTTTTTTTTTTAATACATTGGAACTAAATAAAGTAATTAAAAAAAATAATATTAATGAAACATACAAAAGAGCTGGGTAGTACATATAATACAAAGAACCGAAACAACGAACCTGATTAATTTAATTGAATTTAATTTTCGATTTTTTTTTTTAATTTTTTGTGAAATAAAATAATTATTAATTAATATTTGATTGTGAGATTATTACTAGTAAAATGCTACCGTTTTTTTTTTATTTTAGTATAATTAAATAAATAAAAATCTAAACTCGAATAATCAAATTAAATTAATTAAATTAATTTTTAATAAAAAAAAAATGGCGATTTTCGTTGTTTAATCACTGAATTAATTTTGTAAATTAGTTTAAACGGTTTTCCATTGTTTAAAATTAATTAGTTAATTTAATAAATAATCAATAATGTATAGAAATATTAATTTTTTTTTGTTTAGTTAAAAGAACTAAAAATTGAATAGAAATTAGCGTTGAAAAATAGAGGGAAAAAAAAGAAGTTAATTTTATGATGCTGAACTAATGAGAATTGAGAAATGCATTAATAAACATTTCATATACGCTTTTATGATTAGGAGAAGATAAAACTAAAAATTATTTAGTCTTTTATAATTAAATTGTTCAATAAAAATTACACATTTTAATACTAATTTAATGTTAATCAATGATTTTTATTTAATAATTAAATGTAAGCTTAACGTTCGTCTTATCTTTGTCGCAATCATTTAAACAAAAAAAAAAAAAAATCAATAATAATAAATATATTAATAATTTTGTATATTAAAATATTAAGAAAAAATTTCTTTTGTACCTGGCTGGTTGTAAATACTTGTTTATATTACAACAACAACAAAAAAAAAATTAAAAAATTAAATTTTATTTCCACTTGTTTAAAATAATTCAGTTGACTTAGAAACATATAAAGAAGAAATCATTTTTAATTTCTGTTAATAAAGTAATAAAAAGAAAAAAAAAATTAATAAATAAACATAAGACGCGTGCGTTAAGAACGTTACGCTTGCGCAATAATAAAAATGCGTAAATATAAATGCGCTTTAACTATAAACAAAAAAAAAAATTATATTTACAGTAAATAATCAGTTTTAGTATTATTTCCTATTTAAGAATAGATTAAACAAAAAGAAAAAATATTTTGTTTTTAATTATGCTTCTTTAATTGAAACTTAAGTAAGTCATATTTACTTTCATAGTGATCCCCAACGCTGTTCTTTTAATAATTATTTTTTAATTTGCAATTGTTTTTAAATAAAACATTTTAGATTTGAATAATTAATTTCTAGAAGCTTTACTAAAGAAACAAATCAGTTAAATCTCGTTTCTCATTTTTATTATTATTTTTTAATTGAAAAAACAGAAATTTTTATCTTTTGTAAATTAGCGAATAAATTGGAAAAATAAAAGGATTTTTTTTTTTAGAATTTCTAGTAAAATTGATTAGAATTGATGAGCTTTTGACAAAAAATAATAAAACTTTTGATCTTTGTTCATTCTTCATTTGCTATGCATTATTATTACAAAAGATTTAAATTTTTTTTTGTTTAAATTACTTTTGATTGTTTCTTAATTATTATGCAAAAAAGGAATTTTTCTTTTAAACAGCTTTTGTGGTTTATTCTCTAAAAAAGATTTTTTGCTCAAATTGAATTCGAATCGTTTGCAGAAATTTTTTATTTTCTTCTGTAATTAAAATTTAGAATTAATTTTTTTTACGATTTTAGCGAAGGCTTTTTGTTTTATGTTAAATAAACCTTAATTTTTTTTTTTGATAAAATACATTGATTTCTGTTTGTAATTATGCTTTATTTACATTAATTTATTTTTATATATCGGTTCTTGGTTTACTTTTAAATTAATTAAAATTATTGTTTTCTTGTAAATTGCGACATTGATGCTTGTTGTAAAAAACCACGCAAATTTTATACCGTTGTATATCGACACAAAGTCGTAATTCATAAGTAAATAAATAAAAAACAAAAAAAAATGATTGTTGTTACTTTAAAGTAAATTTAGTTAACTTAATTAATACCCGCTTCTACACAGTTTCTTTAAGAACAAAAACCGCAAGACACTACAGCAAAACATTCAGTTTTATTTTTCTTCATCTTCTTCATTTATTCACATTTAATTGTGAGTAATATATATTTTGTCTTCACGTTAATTTATTTAAATTAATTAATAGTGGGTGGGTTTATATGAATACAGAATAAAATCCGTTTATTGTAAAAACGTACATTTATGTTTAATTTACATAACAAAAAAAAAAAAAAAATTTAAAATTATTTGTTTTCTTGTCATTTTACTGCATGTATATTTACCATCAATGGATTATAATAATTTTTTTCTCATTTATACTAATGAATATAGACAGAATATTTAAGTTTATGAAAATAACAAAGTAAAAAAACCGCATAAGTACCTTAAATAAACAATAAATATCGATGAGGAGTTACAAAAAAAAAAAAATGAAAGAAAGAAAAATCCAATTCAAAATTACAGGTTGTCGATGATTTTATTTGTTTTCTTAAATCTTTTTTTTTTTTGACTTGTTGACAATATTCATAATTTTTTGTTTGTTTGCTGTAATTTATCTATGATTTAATAAATTTATCAATTGTTGCATTTACTGTGGGTTTTTTTTCCTTCCACCAAACAATTGATCAAAGTGACAGTATTTTTTCAAGTTTATTTATTTAACATTCAGACAATTTTATTAAATAATAATAATAATTATTATTATTATTATTGTTATGCCAATAATAAAATTATATCAATCGACTTACTGCCAGTAAATTTAAATAAAACAATACACCATCATTTCGGTTAAACTTTTTCCAATTTTCATTTCAACGTTTTGAAAAAAGAAAAAAAAAAATTGTTTTGTGATTTCCATTTATTTATTTCGGTTGCAAATTTTAATTTAATGTCAATGTCGTGATATTATTTTTTCTTTTTCAATCACCGCGTCATTACAGTTGAACAGAAAAAAATAAAATAAACAAATCGAAAGACATTTTCAACAGATGAATACTCAGAAGTTTCAACATTAGACAAGAAAAAAAGAAAGAAATATTTTTTTTATTTAAAAATAAAATTTCTTATTTAAATAAAAGAAATGTTTGATGAAAAGACAATAAATAAGTTAAAAGGAAATCAAAAAGCTTTAAACAAAGTTAACTAAAAACAACAACAGAAACAGAGAGCGAGAGAATGAAAAAAAAAAAAAAAAAACGAAGATGAAAATTTTGACCAGACAATTGTTTTATTTTTGGGCAACATAGAAATTTTAAAATTTTCTGTACACCCTTTTCAGGTCCCTGTATACAAAATAAAGTGAATTATATACCTTATTATTGTTTTATTTTAATTATATATTACTTCGACTATAAACAGGCAGACTGTGTATTTTTATTTTTTATTCTTCGCTTTTCGTCTGTCCAGTCCAATCGCGACAAATCTATGTAACTGCAACGACGTTGTTTATTTATTTTTTATTTTTGTTAAAGTTTTTTTCTGCTTACTTACGTACAATCGATACACGAAAAAATAAAAATAAAATTACAGAACACAATACAAAAAAGAGATGCAAACCATATAATTTTCATATATTTCTACTTTGCACAATGTTTTGCTTCTGTTGGTTAAAAACCAAAAACAAAACAAAAAAAAAGTCACAATATAAGTGTATATGTGGCTAAATATATGCATTTTACGTTTATTAAAGATACATCTCCAATTGGCCTTTGCTCTAATTTAAAAATAAAAAAAATATATTGAAAGGGTGAACGAACAATTCCTGAGCGAAAATAAATTTTTTTTTGAACTTTTTTTTTCGTTACAAAACCGCGTTTTAAATTAATTTAAAGTTAAAAAAAAAAAAAACTTTTTATTTTTCAACTGATCAAAAGTGACATTGAATGTCACCCTGCTATGCTGTAACGTTTTGACATTACGAATATAGATTTTTCTTCTCCATTTTATTGTCAATGCCACGAAAAAAATAATAAACTAACTAAAGTAACATGCTAAATACGCTTAATGACACCCGTGCATATAAAATAGGGAGCTATCAATGTCTGGTATCAAAACATTAATAGCAGTTAACCCAGCTTTTATTATTATTATTATTTTATTTTATTTTTTACTTTATTTTATTTGTATTAAAAATAAATAAATTCAAACAAATTTAACAAAACAAAATGAACGGAAAGACAATGTCACATCTTTTCTTACCTTTACACTATGTAAATATAAATAAAGCACAAAAGAAATGTATTTTAATAAAAAAAAGAAAAGAAAAGAGTTAAGATGTAAACTCTAAAGTTTAAAAGAATTAAACTCAATCAGCGCGCTACTTTATTTATTTAATTTTTCTTAACGATAGTTTTTACGGCCTTTTTAGTACATTATTTACATTGGAGATGATATTTTTTTCTTTATTTCTATAACAAAAGCGCTACCATCTAATGTCTGTATTAAAAATACCAAAAAAATAATTTTATCATTAAAAGCAACAAATCAACCGAAATCAAAATATTTTCAGTTAGACACATTTCTGCAGTGTAATTACCTGTAATCATTTAATTACGATTTATTAGCTAAAAACAACAATTTTATTGGTCAAATAAGTCTTTGGATTTTTTTTTTGTTTTTTGTGAATTTGTTTACAAAGATTTTTTTATTTTCTTGTTAAGTAGTTGTTTAAACGTTATGTTAAAACAGTTTTGTGTTTTTAGTTTCATGAAGAAACAAATAATAATAATAATAATAATAAGAAAATTCCACATTCATTCAGCCTACGATTTATGTTCTATTCATTATTTACATGCAAACATTTAGATAAATTTAAAGACGCAAAGTATTTTACATGTTAAAGAATTCTGTTGTTTATTCTTTGTCTTTAAATAATTTTTTTTTTTTTTTTAATTTTGTGTCATCGCTCACGTAATACCAGTTAAATTAACAAAAAAAAAAAAAAATAATAAGAAAAAAAGTAAAAACCATTAGAAAAATACATGAAAAAAAAGGGAATTTAATTTTTTTTTCTTTTTAATTAAAAATCACAAAGCTGCACAAATTCATGAAAACAAATTTTAATAATAAATAACGAAAAATGAAAAAAAAAAAAAACAAAAGTACACAGGAAAAAATTATTAATTAATATTTTTATTTATTAAATCGAACTTAACGCTATTACTTAAATTAATCGCATTGCAGATTAAAAAACGTAAAAATTTCGTGCGCGAGTGGTTAAAAAAAAAAAAAAAGAAAAAAACGGAAAACAAAAAAGCTTTAATGATTTTTTTTTTGTGTTTTTCGTTTTTCTTTTTCCTTCTCCTTATTTTTTGTTTGCAATACAGCAAAAAAAAAAAATTAAAAAATAAAAACCAATTTCATAAAGCTTGGTAATAAAATGTTTTAAATCGATTTTTAAAAACAAAAACTCAATTATCCAGTCGATAATGTTGGATACACTTTGCTGTTTTGTTTTTCTTTTACTTAATTTTTTTTTTTACTTTACTTCTGACTTAACGCTTCTTTCGCAATGTCTATATATATATATATTTATATATACAAACAAATTCTACCTTCTCTGTTGTGTTTTACTTTAATCAAGAATTCTTCAAATTGTATTTTCATTAAAATTAATAATTTTAATAACAAAACTGGGATTGAAACAATTACAAACAAAAAAAAATAAGTCCATTCAGGAGCTTCAAGACTTTAATTATTTTATCTTAATGAAGAAAAAAAAAAAAAAAATAAGCAGCAAAGTAAGTAAAGGATTTACTTTTTGAAAATTAAAAATTTTAAGTCACGATAATGTAAATGATTTTGTTTGGCTTCTTGATCTATTTGGTCGAGGTCAGTAAAAATAAAAAAAAAAAAACAAAAATTTTCTGTTATTTCTTTTCTACATTAATTTCCACATTTATTAAGTCGAGATTTTACTTTTTCTTTTTTTTTTGTTTCCAACTTCATTAACAGTCGATTTAACTACTTTGTTAAATATTTGCATTAAAGGAAAAAGAAAGAAAATAAAAACAAAGAAGAAGGTAAAAAAAACTCAAGAGATTTTTACCGGTAACGTACCTTTTAGTAGATATAAACAATTTTCTAGATCTTATTGTCACTTTAACACGACAAAAAACCGTGGACATCATGGCTTTGTATTTACATAAATTAAATCTTCTCATTGTTTTTTTTTTTTATTCTTTTCTTTTTTATTATTATTTTTTTTTTTTTTCAATTTTTACTGTGAAATCTTTTCGTGTACTCACAACCCGATTACGTTTTATCAGTGAATTACAAATGCAACTTAATTAAAAACACTTCACATTATAGATAAATAATTAAAACATTCTTTTTAAAATAATAATTATTTAAAGGTTTTTGAGGTTAAAATATTTTTTTTTCCTTAATTAAAAATCGTCTGTGGAAATTTATGCTTATTTTTTAGACTGTGCTTAATGGTGATAACAGCATTGAGATTGTATATTAATGCAGAAAATTCAATGATAAGTAACTCATTAATAAAATAAATAAATTTCTAGTAAATTATTCTGGTTTCTGATAAATAAAATAATCTTTGTAATAATCCTAGCTACTAGTCAAGTGATAAATATTGGTAAACAGTAGACACACCATTATGTGCTACTCACTATTTAAATGTATTCAACATAGAAATCGGTTTAATTCGTTTCTATAAAATACAAATCGTGCAATTTCAACACATCATGAAGAGAATTACATTTATTTCTGAGTATTATTTTACCTTAATTCATGTTTTAAATGCAAAACATATATAAATAGTTACATGAACTTTTCACGAACTTTATATTCATTACAACTATTAACAGACATTAAGTTCACAATAAGTGGCAAACCATTAACGCATTCTTTGTATATCCTTTCCAACTTTACCATCGATCGTACATTTTATTAACGAAATTAAACAATATTTATTTTAATTAATAAATTATTTATCTACAAAAAAAATTAAATTAAATGAATTCTCAATTTGCAATAAAAATTAAATTACAAAAACATTTAATAATAAGAAAATTATTATTGAAAAAAAAATAAAGCGTACAGTAGAGAGATAGGATCGTATTATTTTTAATGGAAAAAAAAAATAAAACTAAATTATTAAATCTACAGTAAACGTATGTTTATCAACAAGAAGGTAATAATGATTGGAAATCAGAAGGAGTAGAACAAAAAAAGGTAACGAAAAAAAAAAAATACTCAACACGAATCAAAGTTAAGTAAAAAAAAAAAATTTTTTTTTTACAACCAAACCAAACCCAAACCATCATCACATGTTATTAATATAATTTTTTTTTTCTTTTTTTGTAGAACAATATTTAAAAAGAGTGAAGCAGTGAGTTAAATAAAAATAATGAAAAAAAAAAAAGTAATATTGGTAAGATGCTGGATGCTGGAAAAGTGCAAACGAGAAATTTTCATAAAACATGTAATTCCGATAAAATAATTACATTTTATAAATCAAAAGGAATTGTTTCTATATTTAACAGTTTACATATGTTGTATGCTGAAGCTTGTTTTTTTTTTTAGTTAATTTTATCAAAAGTCGAGAGCTTTAATAATTTTTTTTTTTCATGAAATTAACAGACAGAAGTTAAGTTAAGTTAAGTTAAATTCTTAACCATTCTATTATTTTCTTACATTTTTTGTTTATTTGTTTGTATCACGTATTTGTTTTTAATTGACTTTAAAGCGTTTTGTTTAATTAAAAAAAAAGAGGCTTAAGAAGCTTTTAAAAGTAACGAAAAGTCATAAAAATTGTGTTTATCGTATATTGATAGCTCAGAATAATCATAATAATTATTTATTTTTTTAAATCAATTATTAACTTAAACCAAGTACAACAATTTCCTATTTTGCAATTAAAAAAATAAACAGCAGAAATAATATTATTTCCAACACAATGTCTGGTGAACAAAAAAAATTTTTATTAAGACAACCCTTCGTCGTGTTTATTACTTTAGCGTAATCATTTTTGTTCTCTTTTTTGCCCATTTCATAATCTAACCAATCATTGTTTATACTAAAATTATGTTTAAAGAATAACAACAAGAGTACACTGTATAAAAATTAATTATAATACTTAGAGATGCTTTTTGCCAGCGTTATTTTAATTTACTTTTTCTTTTTTTTTTTTGCTTTAATATAATTATTTTGTAAATAATAATATTAATAACGAAACTATCATCTTTATTATTTTTATTATTATTATTATTATTATCAAGTAAAAAAAGGAAAATTATTATTATAAAAGCTGCACTAGTATACGTGCAACAAAAAAAGCTGCATAAAAATTCGCTATAGCAAACATAACAGAAATGCACACTTTGTGGAGCTTATAATGAATATTAAAAAAAAAAATTAAATTTTTTCTTTGATTAAAGAATTATGCGCTGTGATGATTTTTATAAGATGTTATCAGTATGGAATTAATATGATCTGGGCGGAGTTTCGTTGAGATTTGTTATTTTTTGTATACTAGAAAATCTTACAGCAACCATGTGTTATGCTTATTCATTTACTGATAAATAATCTAGTAATTTCCGTTTAAAATTACAATCAGACTTCCGTTAGAATGTTTTAGTGAAATATAGCAGAAAACATATTTCAAACCAGAGAAAGAATCCATGAAGTACAAAAAGCACTCAAGTGCGGTCATGATGACGTGAATTCATCGATCAATGGTGGTAAATTTTATTTATTTCAAAACTATGTTGAATGCGTTTTGTATTATCTACCTAAGTCAATTCCTGTCACGTTTTGTTGTTGTTGTTTTTATAATGCGGTTACATTGTAATTGTGGCACACAATATGTGTATTTATGATTCATTATTATCGATTTGTCATAATCATAATTGGCATCGTCATTATTGCAGCAATGGCAAAGGTATAGCAAAAAAAAAAACACAAATTTCTAAAGAAATTAAATTGAATAAAAAGCTTTTCACACTGTTTAAAAAAACATTTTTTTTTTTAATTAAAAAATAAAAACTATCGCAGCACCTCAGTTAAGCCGAGTTTAAACTATGTAACCGTCAACGATTATAATTTATTGAAAATTTACAGAAAAGAAAAGAAATGAAACAAAAAAAAAGATATATATGGCGGAAGAATATTGTTGATAGACAAACATTATGCGCGATTTACTTACTAATAAAAAAGAAAAAAAAAAATTAAATTAAAATTATAAATAAGAAAAACTGCAACGAATTGTCAGACTTGATGGTTATTTAAAAGAATAAAGGCCGTTCTGCTTATAATAATAAATAACACAATTAAGTTTTATTGATTGGATTCTTTTATCGCATTATTATGATTAAGAAGAAAACAAAACAACAACAAAAAAAAAAAATTAAATTCTTAAAATGATGCGCAATGAGCTTAAGAATACAGCGACAAAATGGCTTTCTTTCTTTCATTCATTCATTTGTTTTTTTTTCCTTGTTATTTTAAAAGAAAATGATTAAATTCTCCTTCTATTCCTTATTGATTTATTAAAAAAAAAAAAAAAAAAAATTAAACAAAATAAAATAAAGAAAATTTTCATTGTTTGTACTTTTCTAGATTAAAATTCGATAAAACTTGATCGTAAAAAATATTACAGGTATGACCTTTATTGATGAAAATAAATATTCGTATTATTATTATTATTATTATTAGTTCATTGTTTAAGATTACACAAAAAAACGTTTCATTGTGAATTATGTATGTTCTCAATGCATTTATCAAACAATTAAAATAAGGAAATTATTAAAAATAAAAACAAAATTGTTTTCTTGTGCTGGAACTAAATCGTTGATTTGAGGCGCGTTTAGAAATTGTATTAAAAAAAAAATAATTAACTCATTTCAAAGCTTATAATAAAATAATTATTAAAAATATTCAGTAAGTTACGTACGTGAAGAATAAAGCACAGCGTATAATAACCAATGCAAAGTATGATAACAGACCTTTATTATTCACAATGACATTATGTTTTAACATATTTTTATAATAAAAGTGTTGGCATCATGTCAAAATTATATAAAACAAACAATCATAACGCAGAATTTTAACAGGTTTTCATGTCTTATTCTTTCTTTTTTAACCTTATACACATACGGTACGTACGTATATGAGAAATGTTGTCAATTTTATTTGTTTTCTTTATAAAAAAAAATACATAAAATTGTGTGAAACATGTGTATTATTATTTATACCACTGTTTTGTCTATGTTTACACATTATTATAAATAATTTAACAGCAATTACATGATGAATTACACAATTTAAACGACTGTTTTATACGATTGATTTGATTTGATTTGATTTTTTTTTTTTTTTTTTGTTTTTTCATTAAATACGAAATCAAATTAAAATTGGAAAATAAAAGTTATTCAGCACCTATAAAAGTAAACGGCAGACAACTTTAGCAAAAAGAGAACAGAAAAAGCAAAAAAAATAAATTTCTTAAGGAAACTTGCACGCAATTTAACGCTAAATAAAACTTTCATTCATTCATTGATTTTAAAATAAGAAGAAAATATATATATATTTTTTTTTCATTTCAATTTCAACAAGCACAAAGGACAGCTAAAAATAATAAAAAAAAAAAATAAAAAAACTCTTCGCAATAAACATATGAGGTCATAAAATGTCTTAAAAGTACATTAATCGTTTATATGGTTTTCCATTACGCAATTGTGATAATGATAAATGTATTTACTATAAATACTTGGATAAAGAAGAAATTATAAAAAACTTAAATAAAAAATTAATCAATTAGTGAAGAGCGACTGCGGTTGAGATAATTCAATAAAAATAAAATTAATACGCATTAACATGAGCAGCAACAAACCGACAAAAAATCACATAAGAAAAATAATTTTTCTTCATTTTTATTGTTGTGATCTTTTAAACTTTCCACTTTTATTAAAAAAATTCAATAATAATAATAATAATAAAAAAAAAAATAAATAAAAAGAAAAAAGCTTCCAACTATGGGTGAGCAAAGTTTTTATAATTTATATGACAAGTGATCGCTTATTGACAGTTATTACAGAGTTTGCTATCTTTACTGCATTGCAAATTATTTAAAATTTTTACTCACTATCTATAACCAACATTTTAAAATGTAAGCTTATTCAAAGATTACTAGAAAATGTTATTAAATTAAAACTATATTCTGTGGTTAAACAATTACAACATTTAACAGATTATGAGCTTTTCAAGGATCAGTTAAAGTAATTCTTATTTTTTGTCGGCACTATTAAAGATAACGTTTTTCACGATTAAAATTATTTATGATTTTTACATGTAATAAATTGTAATAAAATGTAATTAGGATCAAGGATTTTAATATATTAAAACAACCTGTTGATTATTAATCCGAACATAAAATTGAGTGGTTTAATCATAAAGATTAACAGGTTATAATGCATCAATATCCACTTTAATGGTGACACAATATGTAATAATTAACAAACATTCATGTATGTCACTTGGCATCAGTCAATTAAATAAATGCAAAAAAAAAAATGTATTAAAAAAAGGTTACACAGCACTGAGTCTAACATATAAACTTGAGATGAATTAATCTCGGCTTAAATTAATTTAATTTAAAACTATTGAAAGTTAAATCAAGAAAATCAACTCAATAAAAATGCAAACTTTATGTGTGACAAAAATAAAAAAAAAAATTAGTTTTCACATCTAAATTTGTTGTATCCAACTATTTAGGTCGTTAGTTTGCTTATTAATTTTTTTCTTGTATTCTTTCTCAGTAAGTATTTAAGCTTTTTCCTCATTTAAAAAAAAAAAAAAAATTTTTTTTGATTGATTGAATAATTTTTAAATGCAATTAAATTATATAGAAATATAAAAACTCTCAACACACATTATTATTTCTATAGAAAAATTAAAAACAAAACAAAAAAAAAATAAATAAAATTATTTATAAAACAAATTTTAAACGCGATTGTTTTATGTTATTAAATGATTATCGATTTGATTTGAAAAAAAATTCTTTTAATTCCACTTTCTGATAATAACACAATTTTTTTTTCTTCGTATTTTAAATTACAAATTAAATGTTTTGTAATAATAACACAGAAAATAACGATCAAATGCGTAAGTACACAGAATATTTCAGTAACCTCAGCAATTGATTAATATTTAAAAAAAAAAAAATTATTTTTAAGTTTTAAACGCTTAAACCATGTATGTTACATATGCATTAGTTATTTTTATGATTACACCTTATAAGTTGTTTTATGATTTTATTCTTTTTTTTTTTTTTTTTGTTAATAATAATAAATGCTATCATGATCAGAAAAATTACAAATAATATTAAAGAAAAATTAATAAACAAGACGTTGAAGAGGAAGATGAAATAAATAACATTTTCCAATAATTAAAGATCAAAGATTAAATTAAATGAAAAAAGGTTTTACCTCATTTACATCCTTTATTAACGTTTTTTTTTATTATAACATCGAAAATATAACGCAACGTGGTTACACAATTTCTATTGACTCAACATTTTTACAAATGCATTATGAATAAAGTGACTAAATCTATTAATTAAAACAGAAAAGGCAATAAAGTTAATAATTTTTATTAAAATAATTAGCAAAGAGTGAAGAATATTCAATAAAACATAAAAAAAAAGAAAGTTGCGTCTGCTACTACCGACAAAATGGCGCTCAGAAAAATATACAAAAACTAAAAAATAATTTTATCTTATTTAAAACAGAAATATAAATTGAAAATAATAAATAATTATTGATGTAAATGCAATTTATGATGTTTTTTTTTTCTTGCATTATTTTAATTGCGTTTGTTAATGCCTAGAAGTCGTAGCTGATGTAGTACAGCAACGTGTAATGTAATGATTTTTTTTTTTTTATTTTTTTTTATAAAACCATACGGAAAGGTTAATGGTTTATATATTAAATTTTCTATAATTGTTAGACAGAGCCTCCTTAAATGTAAAAATAAAAATAAAAAGTGTCATAAACACATCAAACACTTTAAACAGCAATTATTACTTTAGAAAATTAATTAGAAAATACATATAAAAAAAATAAATACAAATATTTTTAACAGTGATTTAGTGTTTAAACGGATAATACGTCAATTATTTTATTTTATTTAATAAATAAAAAAAAAGCAATAAATGTGGTATACAGACAATTGTGTATAAGCAATTAAAACTTAATTTTCTCTCTTTGCTATAAAGCTTAAAATGCCTTTAAGCAATTTATTCGATTTGTTCAAATTTATTTAACAAAACCATTTATTAATTAATTTACAAAAACAACTAAAATTCAATTAAAAATTTTTGTTTTTTTATTATTGTATAAACCTTGTTCTACGATGTAATAAATTAATTAACTTAAAGTAATAAACAAAAAAAAAATAAAAATAAAATGTAAAAATCCACCTCACATGTGTAGCGAGTAGAAAGCATCCCATCGAACAATAACGACAACAAGTTTCTTATCCTCTCGTGTTAATTTTTATTTCATTATTTCTTAATTAATAAATTTTCGATTGAATAATAGTTAATTAAACAGTTTTTTTTGCTTTTGTTCCTGCCCGTTTGTTACTTTTTTGACGATCTTTTTTTTTTTAGCGTTAATTAACCAAAGAGTAGATTTTGGGTTTTTTTTTTGTCGTTATTATTATTTATGATATGTTTTGTGCCTAATGAAGCATAATTGTTTGATTTTTGTTAGTTATTTTTTTTTTTTTTTTAATTATACAAAAACATATTTTTTAACATAATAAGAATTTTTTTTTATATTTGCGTTAAAATTTACAAGCAGAATAAGCTAAATTTTGTATTAATATGATTTTTAATCACTATCATGGAAATGGAAACAATAATTAAACAAATAATCCTAAAAAAGAATCTTGGGTTCATAATTTAATTTTTATCCAATCAAACTAAAATTGCTTTTGGTAAGAAATCAAAAATAAAAGGGAGGTGCTGTTATGCAATTTGTTTATTCAATTTGAAAGGTGGATGGTTGGGTTGGTTACATAAACTGGAGAATAATTTAAAAAAAAATAATTTTGTTGGTGTTACGAAATAAACTAAGCAACGTACAGGATATGATGACAACGCATAAGTAAATGTTAAAGAACAACAAAAATATTCTTTCTGTTAATTTTAAAGCTTTTTCGCATAAGCACAGCAAAATGAAAAAAAAAATCCATAAAGTATCGATTTATCGACTTTATGAATAAATAAAAATTAATCCATTTTCTTAATTAAAAATCATCGTGAGTCACATCATTTACTTCATTGTGTACAAATTTATTCATCCTGAATAATATTATTTGTTAAATATTTTAAGCACGGTACGCAGTTTTAACAGATAAACAAGAAATCCTTAAAAATATGACAGACGTCGAAGACAATAAAAAAAAAGCTTTCGATTATGTACAATCAATTAAATTTCGATTTTTTTATTTGTAATGTTAATGAAAATAAATTCGCTTATAAATAACAAACAGCATTAACACACGAAAAATAATTAAAAGAATTTTTATAAAAAAAAAAAGAAGGGAAAAGGTAAAGAAAAGTAATGTAAAGCAAAGGTGGAAAATGCAATGATGGCACAAACACATGGAAATGTTTTTTTTTTTTTTTTTTTGTTATATACACATGAGATGTTTAATCTTTATAGCAACACCACCACCACATTATTGTTTTTTTTTTTATTATCATTATTATGATTATGATTATTATTTTAAGTGTTCGCGTACTATGGCCGCAGGTATATTAATATCAGAAAGGATTTTTTTTTTGTTTAACGTCATCTTTTATAGATGCGATAGGATATAGCTACTCCGCCTTAATATAGATTGACTTTTGGGTTCGAAGACTTTGCGTTATCATATTGGCTTTGCAATTATGTTTGCTTGTTGTGCTTTATATATGAAACGAAAAAAAAAAAAAAAAAAAAAAAAAATTACAGCAAACACAGTAAAAAAGCAGCAGACAGGTAAAGGTAACGAAATATATAAAAAAAATCAACAACAACAACAACAAAATTATCTTCAACTAATTTGTTTTGATTGCATATGTGTATATATATTATTTCTTGTTGAAAATTGGTGCTGCTGGTTGTTGCAGTAACGAAAAAACTATATCGCTGTTGTTGTTATTGTTGTTTCTGTATGTAGCTGCTGTTATTATTGCCGTTGCTGTTGCAGCTTCTGCTGCCGTTTTATAACATAAAATTGATTGAATCCCAATCTTTAATAAAAGATCACTTAAGTGCTTATGAAAATCGAATTGATTTGATTTTTATTTATAAAATTAAACAACAACAACAAAAAACGAGAATTCTTCGCTTTAAATAATATGTGCGCGGTTTTTATTTTATTTTCTTTGCTGCAAGGATATATATTGCATAAAGTGAAAATGGGTTGTAACCATGATCCAATAATAACAAGGTCTGCTGGAAATAAAATGACAGCTGCCATTTAATTTTGTTGTGACGTAGATGGAATGATATTTTTTTATTGTTTTAGAATTCGGACGCGTTTTTTTTGGCAAATTTATAATTATAATTAATTTAAATTGAAAAAAAAGATTGGTTTTGAAGTGAAGTGAAATAGACACTGTTTTTAGGCTAAGTAAATTTCTGCATTATTTTATTTAAAGTGCAATTGACGTGAATTTAGTGTATTAGTGATATTGACACTGTTTTTTTTTTTGCTGTTTAAAATGCGGTATTGTGTTGTGAAAGATTGTTGGAGCTGGAAAGAAGCAAAAAAAAATAAACTGAAATTCTTTCGCTTCCCAAAAAATCCAATTATTAAAAAAAATGGATTTTAGCATGTGGTAGAGAAAATGTGAATACGGCAAGTGGCACCATTTGTTCAATGCATTTCACAGAAAACGACTGGCGCCTCAGAGATAGATTACTAAATCTCCCCGTAGAAAAACGATTTCTTGATGCAAATGCTGTCCCAACTCAATTAGTTCATGCAAACACCGATATATCCTTAAATGAGAGGACAAAACGTTTCGAGATACGAACTTCGAAAAAACTAGTTAACGAAGCTATCGAAGAATATGACTTGAGGTAAACTAAAAATTTCAAACTGTATTGAAATATTTTACTAATTTATCTGTTACTTTTTTCTAGTAATGAAAAACAACAAAACGAATCTGTTTCGTCCGAAATGATGAACAGCGAAAATTTTAATGAAAAAAACGGAATAAGTTCATCAAAATCAGTTGAAGTCCAGACAGAGTAAGCCCTTTTGTATTTCAGTTGATTCATTAAATAATTGAAATAATTTTCAGAGTTGAAATAGAGTGTGCCAGAGAATTAAGAATCATTGAATTGGAGAAGACAGTGAAAAAAATGAAAAAAGAATTGGAAAAATCAAATGAAGTGATTAAGCAGCAACAAAATTTTGAAGATTCTGTGAACCATATATTTAGTAGTGGACAAATTAAAACACTTAAGCCAATTAATTAAGCCACATGTTTATATTCTGCTGGCCCGCGTGCATATAGATTTATGTACAACAAAAAATATCCGCTTCCTGGACCATCAACATTAAGACAATGGGCAACAAAAATTAATCTTCAACCTGGAATTGTGATAACACAAGTTGTGTATAGCAATTTAGAATTATATATATGACCTACAATATGATGCTCTCGAATATTTGGCGGGATATATTATTAATTACATATAAAAGAATGTGCACAAATTAATATATCTTTGAATATTAAAATGTTATTTTTTAAGTGTAGGCTATATTTTAGAATAAGAGAATTAAACAAATGTATAAGAACTGAAAAATACCAAAGAAAATTAAAAAAAACTATAACATAAACATTTAATTGATGTTGCGTGCGTTTTACTTCTATATATATTTATTTTTCTATCATTCGAGTGACGTCACATTTCACAGCAGCAGAACTGTCAAGCAGACCTTGTTATTATTGGATCATGGGTTGTAACCATATATTTGTATAAAAGAAAGAAAGCAACAAAAACACAAAAAAAAAAAAAATAAATAAAAGAAAAGAAAAAAATTAACAATTAATATAATAAATATTTTTAAATTATTAAAACGTTCGAATACAAAAAGTTTAACAATTTATGAAAAATCGATTTTTAAAAATTATTTTTAATTAAGAATTTTTTTTTATTTTTCTTCCATGTGCTTTCTGGATTTTTAAAGAGATAAAATATATGAGTTTTGTGCCTTTTTTCGCTTTTGTATTTCACTTTAAAACCACGTTATTTGGATACTTTAAGAAATTTAAAAAAAAAATAAAATAGGCACGAATACTACACGGCAAATACCAGAATACGTTCATAAAACAATAAACTAACAGGGGGAAAAAAACTGATTTTTAAAGAATAAACAAATATTATATAAATCTGTAAAATTTAAACAATTAACACCTTTACAAGGATTCACCTTTGTAGGCTAAAAATTCTCTACAAGAAATAACCACCATCAGGGTTGATTTTTAAAATAAATTCTACATAGAAAACTAGAAGAAAAAGGAATACCGCGCACCATTTTTATTACACGATATTAACATTAACACATCCCTAAGCAAATATCAAAATCATCAGACAGTTAAAAGATTCAAATTTAAGGAAAACAAAGATTAAGCTTTCCATCACTATTTTTTATTTATTTTTTCTTTCTCAACGTAAAATATTAACGAAAACCGCGTTTTGTTGCCACTGTTGCGGATGCCTTTGTCTCTTAAATATAAATAAACAAAGTTTTATGTTCTGTTATTTATTTATTATTATTCCGTTCCTGCATTTGTTTACAATAGCGAAGTTAAGAGAATATAAACAAATCTCTAAATCAAATCAACGACAAGCATAGTATGCATACACTCTATTTGCATTGTGGCAACAATACTTAAGCTTTGACAATTCTTTTTTTTTACTTATAAAGTTATTTGATTTTGAATGACATTTTTTGCTTTTAAAAATATAATTTTCCTATGGGTTCTCTTATTTTATGTTCATTTAGGTAAATAATTTCTTTAATGTTTTATTAAAAGAGTAAACTTTGATCAAAGATTATTTCAATATAAAATTATTAACAAAAACGAAAAAAAAAAATCACAGAAGCACACATCAAAGACGCCGACTAATAAGGAATTGGTAATTTTATTTATTAATATTTTTAATATTAATAATCGTAGCGGCGCATTAAGCTATTTATGCACACAAAGGGATGCAATGCGCACATTAAGCTTTGAATAATAATAATAAAAAATTTTAGTAAGTCATATCGTAATGCATAATTAATTGCTATAAGGTCGTTAATTTTTTTTTTTTTTTTTTTTTTTTTTTTAATTCGGTTTAGCTAAAACTTAAGGATCAAGGTTAAAAGTAAGAAAAAACCCGAAGAATGTCTCACTTTAAAAAATAAAATTTACGTAGTCATCGAAGTTATGGAATTTTTTATTATTATTTTGTTTTTAAATATTTAACAACAATGTATTTATGCGCAAACGACTTAATAACGTTAAAGTTGCATTTTTTTTTTTTTTATTTACAAAATATTAAAACGCCTTTTAGCGATATATTGCGTTTATTATTTTTTTAGAATTTATCCCGATAATTTAATGGTAGCGATCTTTTAAGTACCTTACTTACTTTCCAAACAAAACAAAAAAAAAATGTTTAATGACAGATCTGGATTTTTACACTGAAAGCCCGTTTACTTTATAAGAAAAAATAAAAAATTAATTAAAATTAAAAAAAATGCAAACGATAAAAATATTTAAGTAAACATGGCATGCGCAGTAGCAGAATTACGCAGTAGCGAATTTTTTTTTTTTTTTTTATTCGTTATAATCAAATTGTAGGTGTTTTTAGCAGCTTAATGGTTCTTTTTTTATTTTCGGTATAAAATAATAGGAATTAGGGTTTAAGTGCCTTAAGTTATAAAATTTTTATCGGTCGTGGAATGCTGTATTCTAATCCGTTTACAACGCTTTAGGGAAAAAAACATAATTATTTATAATGTTATCAATATAGCACGAGTTGAATTATGTGTTTTTTTTTTTTTTTTTCTTTTTTCGCTTTTTTAGTTTTGCACGTTTCGCTTAATAATTGTTTTAGTACAAACATTTTATTTTTCATTTAATTATTTATTTCATTCACGTATTGATTATATTAGCTATTGTACGGTTTTTTGTTTTTTTTTTTTATTTTTGATTAATTTTTGATGTTCTTGCGACGAGACTTTAATAATTTTTTGTCTTCTCTTGTTATTTAATTGTGTTTTTTGTGCATTGTATTTGTGCTGCTTAATAATTTATTTAATAAGAGAATAAAAAACCAAAACAATATTCAGCTAATGTTATTCATCACGCATGTTAAATAATTTTTATTTTTTTTTTTTTATTATTATTATTATTATTTTGCTGTTTATATACTTCATCTGGTTTTATTGCTTTTATATTTCTATATATTACCATTTCATAAAACAGTGAATAATATATTTATGTATATAAAAAAAAAATTATTTCCAAATGCAAAAGAGGAGATGTAACCAAAAAAAATTCAACAAATTGCCATCTGGTCAAGAAACTAAAAAAGGAAGAAAATAAGGATGCAAAAAAAAAAACTAAATACACCGCGCGTTGCACGAAATATAAATTTTCTCAAAATATTTGCATTTTTTTATCCTGTGTGTTGTGCTATTCGTGTTATTAAAATTACAAAAAAAAATTCCAAATTAAATGACTTAACCAATGTCATGCGTTTTGTAAGTCGTACGCCAATCAACCCAATTCTTCTATGCAATTCAGAACTATTCCGCTTATTAATTTTCTTTCTGTTTGTTCATTTCTCAAGGTAGAAATTAAGTACAGGCACCTGAGGAACAAAAACAAGCCAATAATGAAATTTAATCTTTTTTTTATGAAAAATGTTTGTGTTCAAAGAATTCGGTGCGCATTTAGTTATTTCATCATTGTCCGCAAAATTAATTATTATTCAAAGCAAAAAGCACAAATGAAACATGTCAAATTATTTAAGTCATGTAAATTGGAGGATAATTAGTTTACATTGTTTTAAATTTTTTGTATTGATTAAAATTAATTAGCAAAATGTCACTTTTAACGAACTAATTCCCTACCAATTTTATATGCAAAAAAAAAAAAAAAAGAAAAAAAAAACGGCTTAAAATAACGCAACAAATAAATACAGAAAATTAATTACTTAATCGGTGTTCTGACTTAAATATTTTATTTATTTATTATTTTTAATTAAATAAATTATTCTAACCAAAAACTTGCGATTCTTGAAAACAATTTTAAAACTTTTATTACTCAGTTTTATTTGTACCTAAAAAAAAAAAAACTTATTTCTTCTGCTGCTTTATTAAAACAATCAGTGTGCCGTTCAACAACAACACAACCAATATATGATGAATGCTTTTTTTACTGTAAAAACTCTTCAGTTTTATGCTTTTTTTTCTTTTCTTTTCATTTCTTTTCTTTATTATTATTATATTTCGTTTTTTTATTTTTTTATTTATTCGAAACTGGTTGGTTGGTTTTTGTATTTTAGATTAGTTTTCTCAAAATGAAAAAAAAAAAAAAACGATGATGATGTTGTTGCTGGTGCTTCTGCTGTTGATGCTGAGCGCAACATTGTACTTACTTAACAACAAGAAATGAATAAATAAATAAATAAAAAAATAAAATAAAAAACGAAAATTATATATTTGTGGTAAAAATTATTCCTCTTCTTGTTGCTTCATTTCGTTTATTTGGGATATATTTAAGAGTCGTAAACAAAACACAAAATTACGCTTCGTCAGCGATTCGTTTGGTGCTTTAATTTTTTTTTTTTTTTTTTTATTCTTCAGTGTGTTAATTGGTTTATCTATACACCAAACTAAGCCATATATATTTATACAAAATAAAAGTTTAAAACAAAACAAATAAAAAAATAATTTGTTTCGTGTAAAAATCATAAAACAAAAACAAAAAAATTCCTATGATAAAATTTTTCCATATTGCCAAAAAATACATTCATGTTACTTACAAAGAGTTCAGTCAATTTACTATATTAATAACAATTGTTGCAATAAAGTAAATAAAACATCATCATTATGGTTCATAAAAATGAAGAAGAAAAAAATAATATATTTGTATGCTGGGCTGTTTCTTACCTAAAACGAAAAAGAAAAAAAAAAAAAAAGAAAATTAATAAATTTTACCTTCAAACTAATAATTATTTTATCAGTGAAAAAAAAACAAATAAAAGACAACAAGAAGAATAATAATATAAATAAATAATGAATAATACATGTTAATTTATTGTTTTTAAGCGCTTGAGTTAACCAAATAACGAAAAAAAAAAATTATCTTCACGCGTTTTTTTTTTTCAACGAATTTCTTTAAACAAATTGATTTATAAAATACAGGAAAATGAAAAGAGAGAAATTATAAAGATTATATTAAATCCGACATATTCTAAAACAGAAAATAAGAAATAAAAATAGAAGAAAAACAAAGGTAGTAGTAGTACACACTAATGTTTTATGAACTATTTAACAAGTTAAACATTGTTACTTGAGGAGAAGAAGAAAACGAAAAAAGAAACAATTTAATAATGATGTCGCTCAGCCTGTCTAACCAATCACATGTTTTATCATTGATGCTTAAGTAATCTCATGTGTGTTCACTAGGTATTTTTCATTCTTCGTTAATCTATTCATAAGTCGATAAAAATTAAAATAAAAAAACAGAATTTTGTCTTCGCTGCTTTTTTTTTTTATTTTTATTTTTAATTTGATGAAGAAAAAACCCGCGCATCTTATAGAATTTATTTTTGTTTTAACAAAACAACAAATACAATCACAAAACGTTAAGATAAAATAATATTAATAATAATAATAAAAAATATCATAGACTAAGGTGTGTTTGTGTTGTTACTAGCAAACCAAACCGAAAAAAAAAAAAGGTAAACCGAGCTGACGACTCTGATCAATAATTATTAAGATCTCGCTGATTTTTATTATTATTATCATTTCTTTAAAAAAATAATTATATATTTTTTTTTTTAAAAAGATACCAAAACAACGATGTATTTTTTTTTTTTTTGTGAAATTAAATTTGCATTTAATAAATACAAAACAAGAATTAATTTTTTTCATTCAAAATCCAGCCATTTTTACGCTGCTGCCACACGCGTTATAAGGAAATATAAAAATTTAATTTATATAGAGGAATAATATTCAAAAAGAAAAAAAAAACTAAACTAACGCACACACAGTGTTTAATAATTTTATATAAAAAAAATAAAATAAATGTTTAAATAGTAAGATGGTAATTAAGAGAACCATCGATCGGTCATTCGCCGTATCAACAACACGCCGCAGCGATTGAGCAATCGCTCGCGAGTTGATACAAACAAAAAAAAAAAAAAATCAACAACCACAGTCTAGTTTATAAAAAAAAGCTTTTTTTTTTTTTTTTTGGTGATTTTTAATGAGAATAAACAACAAAACAAAAGACATAATCAAAGTATAGAATTACATGTCATCAACTGTTTACTATTTTCGTGATTCATTTATTAATATTTGTTAGTGGCCGGTATGCGCGTATGTGTTGTTGCTTCTTTGTAGTTTAAAAAAAAAAAAAAAAAAAATTAAGACAAAAAAGAAAAAACATCTAACAACCATCATCAATAACCGCTTAATGATTATTATTGTAAATTAAATGCAGAATTATTAAGAATTAATAAGAATAATCATAAATTAGTGAGAGGCCAAGAAAAAATTAATTCCTCTATTCTCTTCTTGTTATTTATTTATTATTTTATTTTTTGTAGAAATTAAGCCGAAAAATTACAATAAAACAAGTATTAAAAAATCATAATAATTAGAAATAATTGATTGATTGTTGCTTTTTTGGAAAAAAGTTTTCGTGGTGGTTAGTTGTGCTTTTTTTTTTTTTTTTTTTTTTTACTTCTATGTAAATCACTAACCTATTTCCTAAACGTATAATCTAATCTAACTGTTAAGACGTTATTTGCTCTCTGTCTATGTCTTTCTTTCTTTCGCTGTTAATTAATTTTACTTTTGTAATTAATTACAAGACACCATTTTATGTTTTTTTTTTTTGTTTTAAATTTTACCGCCGTTTTAAAAATTTACGCATTAACACAGTGTAACGTTTTTTTTTTTTTTTGTTTTTTTTTTGTTTTGTGTTAGAAGTAAAACACTTTGCGTTTAGATACGGACGTACATTGAAACTCCTTTATTTAATTAAATTTCTACCATTCAAAAGATAAAATTTATTTATTTATTATTATTTTTGTCGTTAATTAAAAAACAGAAAATTAAATAAGCGCCAATGAGCTTTAACACCAGTAAAAAAAAAAATAATAATAATAAAAATAACTTATCGCACATGATTTCGCCCTGGCCACCATAAGTATTAAGTATTACATTCCATGACAGAATTTTTCTTGTTGTCTTTTCTTTTCTTTACGATACTTTTTGTTTTTTTTTTTCATTTTGTTAATGTTGTTTCCTTTGCTGTTGTTATTTGTTGTGCGACAAAAGGTGAAATATACGAACGAGACTATTTAATTGAAAGCCGCACGCAGTCATGCACAATTCGTTTACAAAAAAAAATATAAAAAATATTTAAAAAAGAAGCAGAAGGAGGTAGACAACAAGAATAAATTTTTTTTTTTTTTTTGGCTGAAAGTTTGTTTAGGCTGAGCATTCGCGAAAATGTAGACATTGAAATACACAAACAGATGAATTCTACTATGTATATTGGCTTTTGTTATAATTTTTTTAATTTTTTTTTTTACTATCCTCTACTGAGCTTCTTTATTATTATTTTTTTTATTTTTTTTTAAACCAATTCACCATTTTTTTTTCCTTCACGTAAAGCTTTTAAAATTGTTTTTTTTTCTTCCACTCTTCAACAGTATAAGTGATATTTAACCAAACAAAACAAGTTTTTATTAAAAGCATGCTCGTCAAAATTAAGTTTTTTTTTTCTTTTTCTTTAAATTATAACAAATTATCTAAAAAAAAAATTTTTTGTTTTTTTATGCTTAAGTCAACTTGTTTATAGCGTTGTCGTATGTGGATGAGTTTTTTTTTTTTTGTAAACTTTGTTGTTGATTATTTTTAATTTTTATCACATGTGCTGGCGCGATTTATATTTTAGAAGCAATTATTAACTAAAAATCATTTTAATTTTTTTTGTTAATTAATTTTATTCTGTAGTAAGATAAAATTTTGTTTTTTTTTTATTTATTTTTTATAAAACAAAATACTAAAAAAAAACCAAGACGTAGTCAAGATAATTAAAGGAAAAAAAAATTGATTACTTTTTACGCTTAAGCATTAAGTAGGGTAGATATTACAATGGAAAATGCTGACTGAAGGATGTAAATCATTACATCAAAAGCACAATAAAGTAGCTTAATATTATGTTTTACAAAATTCTCGTACTTTTTTTTTTTTTTTTATTATTTTTAAAATTTATCTCCTTCTAATAAAACAGCAATAAAGGATCGAAATGTTGTGAATTGAAATCAACAAACTATTCATTAATGTTTATGTGCTTTGCCCATAATATTTAATTATAATACAAACTAACAAAAGGGCATTAAATGAAAAACCAATTTACAATTTCCCAAAAGTGTTTTGCCTTTTTCTTTCTTATTTTTGCAACCACAAATTTAATGTATTTTAATATTAAACACTTTTTTCTTTTCTTTTCTTTTCTACCTTCAGTACATTGCTGCTGATTCTGAGCTTCTTTTATTATTTTTAAAGATGAAAAAAATTCTTTTCGCGAGAATAACTAAAGAGAAAAATAATAAAAATTAAACAAAAAGAAGCAAAAAAAAAAAAAAAATGAATTATCTCGCGTTTTGTATTATCATCTTGTGTACATTTAACGATTTTTTTTTTTTTTTCTCTTATAAACTTTAATTTTTAAATACTTTACAATGTTTAATTTTTTTTATTTTTTATGTCTTATGAACCTCTCTATATACATAGTTAAATTTAATAATAACTGAATAGCAGACTGCGGACTGCACAAAAATTATATTAAAAAAGGAAGAAACGTACAAAAAAAAACACATCTCTTTCTCCTTATCCTTTTTATAAACACTGTGCGCATTATTACAAGTCGCGCGCGCATAAGATAACGAATTAAATATCTGTAAAAACAAAAAAAATAAATAAACGTAAAGTCAATATATAATTTATGTATGTTAGCCTTTTGTATGGTATTGGTATAGTATATATATATATATATATATATATATATGCATTACCACTTTTTAATTTTATTTTTTCATTATTATTATTATTATTATTATTATTATTTTACTTCTTTTTTTATATTATTTAATTCTCTTTAGACAAGAAAAATAATTTTTCTTTTTTTTTTGGTTTTTCATAATAAATATATTAAATAAAAATGATTAAATCGTATAAAAAAATTATTTCTTATTGAATAATGCTTGGCATAAAAGCATACAGATTTCGCAAAAACGAACCAAAAAAAAAAAAGGTGAAAAAAAACACATAAAAACAATTAATGAAAGGGATAGATCCGCTGAAAACAGAGCTAAAAAAAAAAATTTTTTTTTCTTTTTTTCTTCAAGATTTAATCATAATAAACATTTCAGCGAGTATTAATTTTATGTTTAATATTTTTTTAATTACTTTTTCGTTTTCGTTTTTTTTTTTTTTAGTTTTATTTTATCATTTGCTATCGAAATTAATCAGTTTTATCAATAAGTAATTAAACAAGTTTCATTGGATTTTCATTTAAATTTTCACCGTGTTTTGTATCGTTTTTTTTCCTTTTTTTATAATAATTGTAACAGTGAAGAAAAATAATATAAAATATAAAAGTTGATAATTGTTATTAAATGTAATCAATGTAATAAAATCTGTTTTAATAATAATACAAAATAATTCACATGATAATATGTGAAGAAGCAATGAATACATTTTATTATAATCGTATTACTTCGTATTTTTAAGAGGGAAATTATCGTTTTTAATATTTTTACTGAATCAAAATGAAAATCAATAAAAGAAAGAAACAATAATGCGATTGAGAATTAAGACAATAAAATAAAATAAAAACTATATAAAAAAAAAAAGATTTATAATAATTAAATAATTAATTAATTATTATTGTGAGTAAAGTAAAGTAAAGTAAAGTAAAGCAAAATAAAGCAAAGCAAAGTGCATTTGCTTCCTAATTTCACAATTCTTGTAAGAGGAAAAAAAAATGTATCCGAATAACAAAAAACGAAAAACAATTAAAAGAATTCTCATAAAACAAAACCCAACAAGTCTAATAAACATAAAATAAGTCAATTGGATTTAATAAACCCTTCTTTTTTCCATTTTTTATTTATTTATTTTTTATTTTTCTTTATTAAATTTTATCTTTAAAACATTTTGATTCTCAGCCTATATAATATTGATAATTAACAACAAAATACAGCAAAAATTAATTATTCACAAATAAATAAAAAATTAAATAAAAGTAGAAGACGACGACGATGAAGAAGAAGAAGAATAAGAAGATGAAATTTATTCTTCGTCAAGACAAGACAATCAATAAATTTAATCTGAACATCGTGTTTTGTTTGCATTTTTTTTATTAAAAACAAAAAAAAAAGAATCTGATTCATTTACACAAGCGATACACTAAATATACATAATGTTTGTTTTGCAAAAAAAGAAAAAAAAATATTATTTTTAAAACAATGGTAAAAAGTAAATACAACAATAATAACAATAAAAACAACAACAACAACAACAGATATATCAACGATACACACAAATTAATAAAGATTAATTACGACAAGATTTTTCATTTAAAGAAAAACATTTTTTTATTTTGTTTTTACTTTACTTTAATTTACTTTGCTTTACTTAAAGCATTTATAGTTTTACCATCTCACACATTAAACAAACGTCATGGCAATTAATATATTTTATTATGCAATAATAATTACTTTTGCTAACCTTAAAACCTAAAAATATTTCATTTATTTAATTAATTAATTTAAAAAAAAAAAAATAATAATTTTCTTTTTCTTTTTTTTTGTCAGGCTTTTAAGTGCTTTTATGCCGTTTTGGTATTTTTTTTTTTTGATTACGTCAATAAAGTAATCAATAGGAGAAACAAACAAATGTCTTAAACATTATTTCAAGTTTCTTTAAGCTGAGAGAATGGCATCTGGTTAGGTTATTACAGAAAACTCACTTTCTTTAACGTAATTATTAATGAGTTTTGCTGTTTTTGCTGTTTTTATTTTTATTTTATTAAACGTTAATTAAAAGCTTAGGAACATTTTTATTTTAATTTAACGAAGTAATTAAATTGTAATAACTTTCATAAAAGATTCGCTTAAATGCGAAGATGAAGCTTTTTTTCGGTTTTTGTTTTAAACATACCAAAGTGTAGGATAAAACGTAAATTTTTGATCATTTTTGTTGCATAACATTTACCTTACCACGTAAATAAAGTAAAAAACACAACAATACACGGTAACAAAATTATTTATTAAATAAATAATTTCATAGAAATAATAAAAATTTTCATCAACAAAGGGCACAATTAACTCGTCTAGCATTAAAATAAATTATTAAAAAACAAAAAAAAAAAACAAACAAAAAAAAAATCAAAAGCTCACCGTAACTAACAAAACTAGGAATTTGGTTATCATTGGCTTTAAATTTACATTTCAATTAAAAAAATAAAAAAAAAAACTCTAAAAATCGTTGAATTTGCAATAAAAACAAGAAATTAATTTAAATATTCTTGAAATCATGAATTTAATTGATTGATTTTAATCTCTAATCATCGAGCGGCAGACAGCAGTTGATAGATAGAAACAAACGAAAAAATAAAAAAGCATCAAATAAATCGTTTATGAAAAGCAGAAAATTTTGACTACATAAAACGAAGAAGACAAACTGTAAAAACAGTGACATTGAAACTTTTTTTTTTAAAGTTATTTAAATTATTTAAAAGCTTCTTTCCATAGCTATAGCATTAAATCATTTATTTTTATACTTTCTGCTAGAGTAAAACAAGGAACAAAATATTACAAACAAAAAATAAAATCTGCATTCTGTTCGATTAATTATTCAAATTCTAATTTGTACCTTTCGGTTATTTCGATCATTCGATTCAAATAAATATCTTTTTTTTATTTTGTTTTTTAATTTTAATGATCTCTAAAAAGTCAGAATGGCATCAGCAACATCAACATCAGCAACGGGCAATGTGAATTCAGAAAAATATTCAAATTTTTTTCAGTAATATTTTCATTTGGTTAAAATGCAGAAACAAAATAAGAAAAAAAAAAACATTTTTTTTTATAATAATAATCGCCAAACCCAGACAACACGAAATGCATATCAAAAGACAGTGATCATTTGAAAAACAACAATCACACGAATATTTTATATTTCCAGGGAATAATTTTTAATTTTTTTTATTATTTGATTGTTTCGTTTGGTCTGCGCGTTTTATTTTTTTGAGTTTTTCCTTTTGCATTTCTATATATTGCGTTAACACAAAGCGAATAAAAAGCAAAAAAAAATGAAAATATCCATCACATCCCAATTATAATAATTTTTTTTTTATTATTCCTCTTTAAACCTTGTCTTGCACGCTCTCTCTCTCTTTTCAATCAAATGTATTTGGCAATTGGTTAATAAAAGTAAAAATTCCTATACTCATGAAATTTATCAAAATTGATTCAATCAAAATAAGTTTTTTTTGTTTTGGTTTTTATCTTTCTTATAAACAAAAATATAAATATAAATAAAAATAATAATAATAATAATAAAAGAGACAATAATAACCCAATTTTGTGTTGTAAAGCAAAGTAGAAGACGAAGAAGAAGAAGAAGAAGAAACAAAAAAGCATAAAAATTATGTTGGGTAAGGTGGTTGTTGGTAAGCGAAAATCTGCAAATAAATAAATTATAAATTGTTATGATGCTGAGGCTGATAATTATGATAATGATAATAATAATGTTGCTGATAGTACAACCGTCATCTACCAAGAATACACATATTTTTTGTTTGATTTAACGCAGAAAGGAGGGATAAAAAAAAATTATTATTAAATTGGCTTAACAAATGTTATATTAATGTGAGGATTTTTTTTTATTTAATAACGAAAAAAAAAAACGAATTATTTGATAATGAAAGAAACAAATGTTTTGCTTTTTTATAAGATGAAACGTCTGTTACTATATATCAAGAGTAAAAGAAATGAAATTCATATTCTGGTTCTGTATTATTAACATTTTTGATGAGTTTGCCCTAAAAATCAGTTGATCCAACTGCGATCGCTTATTAAAATTATTTTCATATATCGTATAAATGATCGTTATAATAATGGTCAGAGTTTTTGATTAAACATTAATTCACAAAGCGAAGCTTTTTTCTTTTCTTTTTTTCTTTAATAAAACAAGTGAGCTTTAATTTTTCAAAACAACAATTATTATGATAGATTTAAATATTTATTAACATTGATCACATCACAATAAATGTCAAGTATTATAGAAAAATTTTAATAAAAATGTTAGATCAAAATGCAGAGATGCTGCCTTAAATTTTTTTACACTATTTCTCTACGATCATAAAGACAAAAGACAATTGTCTTAACAAAATAAATAATTCAGGCTTAAGCTAAGCCATACCTTTTATTTTTTTATCATCATTATAATATTTAAATTTATTCATATTGAATCAACAAAAAAAAATAAATAAATCATAATTGATTGTTGATTTGAATACAAACAAAATAAAGAAGAATTATTAAAGTGACTTAAATAGCTTACTAACAGGACATTTACTATCAAATAAGGATTAAATCATGATTAAATTTAAAAAAAAACGAAATAAAACGTTAAAGCAATTTTCATAGTAATACGATCACAATCAACATTTTTATTAGATAAAATAAAAAAAGGGAAACAAAAAAAATAACAAAACCAAAAACGATCATAAAATATAATTCATTCTAGCATTGCACATGAATGCAAATAAAATAAAATAATATAAAGAAGCTAAAAATTAAATCATTACGTATTCAATGCACACACATTATATTTGCGTGGAGTAAATTTTATATTAAAAATAAAAAACCATTTAAACGTTTTCCTTTGTCTGAATTTTTATTTTTTCCTTCATTTCTTATGATCAATGTTGAAAGTGTTGCGTTGAAATGCAAACATTTATGGCAGACATTTATTTATTTTTATTTAATTAATTTATTAGATAGAATCAAATATATTTTTTATTTGTTTGTTTATATTACGATTATTTTAAACACCATAATGGATATACAGTGAAAAACTGAAATGAATTTTGTTTAAAGACAGGTCGGTGGTTTGTCTTTTTAAACTATTAATAATTTTTTTTTTTTTATTCATTTTAATTAAATTTTATTCACAAATTTATTTTTGGTCTTTTTTTTTTGTGACAATTTTAAATTAATTAGTGTAATGTGATATTTTGGCTTTTTTTTTTTTATTAATATTTTAAATGGCAATGAATGCATGAATTGCACACACAAAAAATAATCAAGAGAAACTATAAAATGTGCTGCACACAAAAAAAAATAAAATTGTCTGACTAAACAATATAATAAAAAATAGATTCAAGACGGTTATAAGAAAATTATAAATGACATTGGCAGTTAATGTTGAAGTTCAAAAAAGGACACAGGCTTGCAATATTTCATTACTTTTTTGTTTTATTTTTATTTTTATTTAATTTTAAAGAAATATTAAGTTACTTGCTGAGAATTAATTTGTTTTTATTCGTTGTTGCAATTTTTGCTTTTAAAAAATTTCACTGTGCTTTTGTCGGTTTTTTTTTAAATAAAAAAATAAATAAAAAATGCTAGAAAATGATGATCTTGAACTATTCTACCCTGATCTTGTTTTCAATTTTTAATTTTTTTTTTTTTTTTTGATTAAATCATTTCGATAGTAATTTGAAACATGAAGCGTGATCACTATAAAACAGTGCACGATCACTTACAAACAAACATTTTTTTTTTCAAACAAAATACATAATCACGATTTTATGCAAATAAAATATAATTTGTCCTAGTCAAAACTATTTAAACCAAAAAAAAACAAAACAAAAAAATTAAATAAGAAGCAACAGAATTAAAATCGACAATTTAATGCTCGTCATTGCACCTTTTACATTGTAACTTCTGTTGTTATAATTTTCTTAAGAGGTCCACTCTGTTCTTAAAAAAAAATTGTTTTATAAATGTTATTAACAAAGGAAGAAACAACCTTTTGCTGTTTTAAACCTACTAATTACCATCATCCTATCTCTGTCTCTTGTTGTTTTTAATTTTTTTTTCTCTACAATTTACATGTTTTGTTGAAAGGAAATGTATGGTAAGAAAAGGAACGAATAAAAAGGTGAATTTCTTGTTGAATTAAGATTAAAAGCAAATTTTCTGATAATTTTTTTTTATTATTATTTTGAAATAACATTAGTAAAGCAAGCAAAATAAAACCAACACAAATGAAAAAAATTATTCTAAAAACGAATAAAAAAATAATTAAAAATTCAAAAAAAAAAAAATTAAATAAATAAAATCACACGAAATGGATTGAATGTTATAAATTTTTCGACAGAACAATATATTTTGTAGAAAAAATAATAATTATTCTGATGACGGCCGTAGTTCTTGATGGAAACCAAAAAAACAGTCACATGAAACACGATAGTTTCATAGTGGAAAAAAAAAATTAAAGAATAACAAAGCAAAGAAACAAATAATAAAAAGAAAAAAGTAGCCTAATAGATATGCAATTATTATAATTATAGACTTACACCTTACGATCGCGACCTAACAAATAACTTTTATTATTAATAATAAAAAAAAAAATATTTTCATTAACTTCTACAGTAGTTTCAATTTATTATTATTATTATTATTATTATTATTACTGATTTTTCTTATTAAACAATTTCTGTCTGTCTGTTGTTTTCTGTATTTCGTTTCAACTTGACTTAATAAATTGACATACATTTATACGAATTAAATAACTTAAAAGGTTTAAGATTAAAAATTTCTGATAAAATCACAAAAACAAAACAGAAAAAATAAAAGAAATAAAAAAATTTTCTTTATCCTTTTTCAACATGATTAAAAATGGATATTATTTAATTAGCTAAGATAAATTCACATGGATTAAATAAATGAATACAAAACAAATAAATTTTAAACCAATCATAGTTAGGAAATTATTTTTCTTGTTTTTTTTTTTTAAGCATTATGTCAGCTGTTTGATTGGTTTTATTTCGCGATTGTGAATACGTTAATGATACAATTTCTGCGTATGTGAATTTAACGTTTATATAAAAACCGTCTTTATAATAGAAGTAAAATATGATGACAAAATATTAACAGAAGATCTTGAATAGACGTTACTTAGCGAAAAAAAAAATCACAAATTGTCGGCTACGGCTAGTAACAACTTTGGTTCTTTTATGTAAATGACTTAAATAAATAAATAAAAAAAAAAAAAAATGCGATATATTTTCTTCATCTTGACATTATCTTGATACGAAGTAGTTATCTAATTGGCATTACTCTCTGCCAATGTATTTAATACAACTTGAGTTGTGATGCAGAAATAAATGGAAAGAAACACAATGAGGTAAATTCTTTTTCATTTTTTTTTTTTTTTGTTTTTAGTTTTTTAAGCCATACTATTCAAAAATTGCTGTAGATTTCTCTACTAATAATGCAATTTCCATTATACCTAACCAAATTATGTACAAAATGTATCTTCTTCTTTTATTATCAGCAGTAGCAGCTACATAACAACAACAACAACAAAAAAAAAAAAAACAAAAATTAAATAAATAAATTAAATAAAACAAATGAAATGACATCAAACGTTTAAGATTTAAGCGAATTTATCTTTTCATTTATTTCAACCACAAAAAAAAATATGCAAGAGCAGCAAATCTTCAGAATTTTACTATATAATTCAAAGTCAACGGTGAACAAAAAAATGTTGAGGAGATGAAAAAAAAAAAACCAAGAAAAAAAAAAGGCATAAAACGATGAAATATAGAAACAACAACTTGGCTATGGTTGTTCGACTTGAAACAAACACAACCAGCAACAAAAATAAACAACAACAACAATAATAAAAAAAAAAAAAGAAAAAACGAAGAAAATAAAACACAAAATCACCAAATAATTTCACTGGTTAGCAAATTAAATCAATACACAAATAAATAAATAAAAAAAAAGGGAAAAAAAACACAACAAAGTGACATACAACATTTGGGTAATGAGATGCAGCATATCTTTCTTAAAACTAAAAAGAAAATTATTTTAATTTTTGTTAACATTTTACCTGTCTTCAAGCATTTTATAAAATTTTTTCGTTTTTCGTTTTTTTTTCATCTGCTTTTTGGATATTTTTCATCATTGCTAATATATGTATGTGTTTCATGATGTTTTCATATTATTATTATTATTATTATTATTATTTTAACTTCAGTTGAACTTTTTATTTATTATTTATTTTATTTTTAGTGATTCTTCAACTTTACTCTGCCGCGAAATACTATACAAACATAAATAACTTCAGATAGACTGACATATAAAATGCACAACCAGCATATATATATATATATATATATATATATATATATATATTTGAAGGAATAATAAAAAATAAAAAATGAAAAATATTCCCGAAAAAAAAAAAAAAGACACTTGACGACATTTACATGCCCTGCAAGGGTATTTTTTTTATTTTATTTGCGTTCTTCTTCTTTTATATTGTTTTGTTTTATCCACTTTGCGTTTCTTTTTTTACCATTGTTGTGTAACAAAATGAAAAAAACTGTTTTTTTTTTTTTTTTTGTTAGACATCGCGTAAAGAACAGTGGTCAAATTAAATTTACCCGCACGAATCAAGCTTTTAAATTGAATGTAAAAATGGTTTGCAAACAAATAAACAAACAAACAAAACAAAAAAAATTAAAAGAAAGAAAAATTTGCATGCATCATGAATGTGGTTTGATTATTTTTTTGTGTATAAAAATTTTAAGTAAAACGATCGTTCCATTGTAGAAATTGTTAAATTTGACTGAAATCTTTTCTAAATTATTGTATCGCACATATCAAACTAAAATCAACGATTTAAAAACGAGAAAACAAGAAACAAAAAAAAAATAATAAAAAATTCAAAAACGTTGCGACACTGTTTGCTGACAAAGAATATTAAAACCGTAAAACAATAGCATTTGGAACATAATCATTTATAGTTTGGTCCATCCATCAACTATATGTAACCGATATAATACAGCAACAGCAGCAACAAGAGCATCATGCACACAGCAGCTAAATTAAAACAACCAAAAACTGAACAAATAATAATAATAAAAAAAATAAAATAAAAAAACGAAACAAAATGAAATGAAATGAAACGAAAACAGAGGCACCAAAATTCATAAAACAAATAAATAAATAAATCAACAAAGAAAAGAAAGGAAAAATACATGGGAATCAAGTGAATCAACGCACAAATCTTTCTACTTTTGCGCGCTGATCGATGAAACAAATACTGACAGTCAAATAAACCAACCAAAAAAAAAAAAAAAAATTAAATAAATAAATAAAAAAAGAAAAGAAAAGAAAAACTTTTCTTATTTTATTATCATCGTAGAGTTCATCGACATTTTTGTTTCCTTTTGCAGCCAATCATCAGTTTCACCAGCATCCATCCACCAATTTTTTTTATTTTTTATTATTTTTTATTCTCAACTTATTCCTTTTTATATTAGGATTATTTTAGGGCTACTTGAGAAACATTTTATTAGTTTAAAAGACTTTAAACAAAGCTTTTATTTTTCCTTATAGTTTAAATTAAATCACGAGTAGTAAACTTACAAAAGCTAAGCACTAGACAATAAATAGTTATAATGGTTGAGACATACAAAAGGATAATTTTAATTTAAGTAAAAGGTAAATTGGTCATCAAAACAACCTACTTAAGATAAGGTTATAAAATCAATTAACAAAATTACTTCGTGTTTTCAATTTTTATTTGATTTTTTATTATTGATTTTTCTTGTTTTATTCGCATCTTTTCATTAATTTTGTTCAAGTTTTTTACTCAAAAACCTTTTCATTTTTATTTTGGTTCTTTAATGTTTTCTTTTATTTGTGATCTCATCATTTAATTCCAATTCACACGACGAAGACTTGTGAACATCGAAAGTGAGATGAAGAATAAATAAACTTATTTTATAAAGCAAAAAACAAAAAAAAAAAAAAAAAAAACATTTACTGTGTTGGTTAATTAATTGCATGCCATTGAGCGCGCGCTGTTAAGTGTTACATGCAGATTTGTTTTCTTTTCTTTCCATTTATTTTTTTATTATTATTATTTATTAAAGTTATTTTTTGTTTTATTATCTCTGTGTCTTTCGATTAATCAATCTAATTATTTATGTTTATTTTTGTTGTCTTGTTTGATTAATTTTATGTACCGACTAGGGGTCTAAAGTTTGCCAGCCGGCTAATGTCACAAAAAATATATATATATATTTTTTTCTGTTTGTTTATTTATTTTTGTCATTTTTCATTAATTAAATTAATTTGTTTTTACTTTACAACCCAGTAAAAATGCATAAAACAATCATTAAAAATGTAAAGCTTTTGAATAAAATAATGTAAAGTAACGTAACGTAAAGTAAAGTAAAGTCAAACCAAAACCTTCTTCACAATGATGTCGTTTAATTCGTGCAAATAAATACAGAAAAAATAAAAAGGAAAAGAAATCAAAACATTGATGAAAACAGTCAGTTATAAATTTATTTTACTTTTTATTTACCATCATCATCATCTTCTTCTTCTTTTTCTTCTACTTCTTCATCTTCTTTTATTTTATTGTAACTGAATATATTTTCCGCAGAAATTTTATTTTTTATTTCCATCAAGTAAACTTTTATATTTATACAAATATCGAGTTTTATTCATCGTGGTGTTCAAATGTGGTGTGCAAATTGAATATATTTAAGAAAAACTGACATTCAGCCAGTGCTTATTTATTTTTATTTTTATTTACAAAGTATTGTTATTGTATATAAGACACATTTTATATACTTAACTTTTTTGTATAATATAAGTAAAGTTTTTTTTTTTTTTCTTTTTTTTTTACTTTAAAATATACAATAAAAGTTTGAGAAAAGATAGATATCTCAACAGTAAATTGAGCCCGAAGACAAGTAAATGCAATAGAATTGAATAAACGTGCAGATATTTATGAAATAAAAATGTATTTTGGAAAAATAAAATTAAATATATATATATAAATAATTTACATATGCAATGTGTATATATAATAAATATACTCTAGGCACAGGGAGAACCAATTAACACATTATTTATTAATTAAATCAGAAGAAAAAACGTTTTACTGTCACATTTTTAAGATTTATTTCCTTTACAACAACAAAAAAAAACACACACACACAAAGCGTTGTACCCTGTGCTTCTATAATATTACCTTTAACAAAAAAAAAATCACTTAAATATACTCTTCATGCACGTACATATGATTAAAGACAATAACAATAAAAGTATTTAGTTTTCGTTCACCTCTGTTTATCTTTTTATTACTATTATTTTGTCGTAAGCACTTGCTGTCCTATCATCTATTCAATTCATACGGAAGGTTTTTATTGTGGAAAAAAAAGGCAAAACGAATACATTTTTATAATAATAAAAAAAAAAAATCGATCAATGTATGGTGTGATACAATCATTATGTCACCTTCAGCTGTCAGCTTTTTTTTTTTTTAATTCGCCTCCTTTTTATTATTAAACTAATTAAGAAATCTTTTTTTTTTTTTCTGTTTTCTTTCTTTTTTTTTATTAATGAATCAAAGAGTAAAAATACGCCACTGATTTTTGTTACTTTTTCACAATGATAATAATCCGGATTTAATTAAAAATTCTTCATTAATTTGTCTTAATTAAAAAAAAAGAACAAGTAGCTTGGGTGTCACATAGTTGATCTGCACGACTTTTTTTTTTTTTTTTGTTTGAAATCCTGACTAATAAAGATTTTTCTTTACATTTTTTTTTTTGATCTACTGATTTTTCTATTAACATTTCACGATTTTATACTGATAACGTAACATGTCACGCATTTATTTAAAAAAAAAAATAAGACAAAAAAAAAACACTTGTTTAACTTATTATTAACCCTTATAGAATTATTTTTAAAAACAACAGATCGACTGTTGATTAGTAAATAAAAAAAGGGAAAAATTTATTGTCTAGAAACCTAATTTAAGTCAAATTAAAATTCTTTAATGAGTTTAAAACGCGCACACACGGAGTTAATAAATGAAAAAATAAAATAAAATAAAAATTCTTAATTTAAAACCATAACCGTTTAAATGCAATTTGAATTAGTTTTTCATTACAACATTTAGACATAATTTCAACAAAAAAAAAAAAAAAAACATAAAAATCAAGAGTGAAGGTAAGGCAAAATAAAATAAAATAACAAAAGCCAAGAAAACGAATTTAAGCAATTTTTTTTTATTTTTATTCAACCAACGAAATATTGTATAAACCGGTGACGATATAGCGCGTAAAAATGTTTTTCTGTTGTTAAAGAAACATTAAAATTGTATCCATACTTTAACATCGCGCATTTCTTGATTTTTTTTTATTTTTAATGTGTTAATGAATCTTTTATTTATTTTATTTATTTTTGTTACTCTTCTCTGTTTTTTTTTTTTTCAACAAAACACGTTTTTGTGTCTAAACTAATTATTTTAACGTTTTTTTTTTTCTTTTTTTTGCCTTCTTCTTCATCATTTTTCTCTGTTTTATTTAACTTTAATTTACTTTTTTTGTTGTTATAGAATAGAGAATTTAAATGAAAATGAACAACAAAACGTTGTGTTAAATATGGTAGAGAAATTGTTTATTATTATTTCTTTAATTATTTTATGATGTTGAGAACAGGGAATAACTGAAACATATTGAAAATCTCGGATTGTACGAACCACCTTGGTGTTTTAATTATTATTTCGCACTTTTAATTACATTTTTATATTATCCAATGACTTTTAACAGGAGTTAATAATGACACGTGCAACAGAGCACAACGTTTTTCATCTTTTTGTAAAATCATAAAAAAAAAAAAAGTTATCAGCTTTTGGCGGCCTTAAATCTTTAGAAAAAAAAGAAAAATAATTAAAAAAAAAAATTCATTAACGATTTAAACAATAAATAATTAATTTTTATTTATTTGTTTTATTAACTGATTATAGGTGATAAGTAAGCTTTTGAGTATTACGGCGACGTGTGACGCTAGGGAATACAACAATGAACGTTTATTTTTTGGTTAAAACTGATAAAAAAAAATTTTTTTTTTATACGTTGAATCACTAATTTATTCTTCTCTTGATTAGTTTTATTTATTTATTTTTATTTCTTCTTTTTATTAATTTTATTTTAATTTTCATTAGGAGAACAAAAAAAAAATGGCAACCGTTGGTATTTAAAAAAGATAAAAACGCCTACAAATAGCATTTGTTGCTGCCTTTCAATAAGTTTTTGTGTGTTTAATTTACACAAAATTTGATAAAAAATAAAAAAAATAAATAAATTAGTTGACTTAAGTACAGAAAAAAAAAAAAAACAAAAAATAAACAACTAATGAATTAAAAAATCAAAACTTAATTAATTAATTAAGAACACAACACAATAAATAAAAAATAAAAATCAACTTGCTGTGAAAATTTAACGATTTATAATATGGCAAAGATATTTTCAAGTACATTATGTGTGTTTTATTTGAAGTAACAAACGTATAATTAACTGCGCAGAATTGTATTAATTAAAATAAAAATAAAAAGAAGAAAAAAATAAGAAATCTTACGTTTCAAGTCAGCGGACTGTTAAAAACCACAAGTGAACTGACAAGTACTTGTTTTCTTTTTTTTTTTTAATTTTAATTTTATTATTCATTTTCTTTTAATTGACTTTAATAATTATAAGATAAAAGCCAAGGTTATTTAATAATCCATAAGATAACATTATATATTGTTTGTCAATAATAATTATTATTAACTACATTTATAGCTTATATAAATACAATTCGTTAATTTGGCTTGTTTAAAAACAAATAAAATTAAATAAAACAAAACAAAAAATGTTAAAAAAAAGGAGTAAGAAAAACCTTTAAACTGTTATGTGGGTAGTCCGTGAGTCTTAGGGGGTCTTATTTTATCGCTGATATGACTAACAACAACCATTTTAATTCACAAATGTTTTAAACATAAATTTTATGTACAACTAATAATACGTCCGTTTATCAAATAAGTAAATGGAGAAAATAAAAATAATATTCAGAAACATAACCCCATGTTTTCTATAGTGAATAAAAATTACCAACTTGGTCACATATCTTACAATTTTCCATTAAAATTATTTAATACTTACATTGTTTATGACTTTATAATTGAATAACTTAAATCGTTAAATCAATGACTTATGCATAAATATAAAATTTATTTATTTATTTTTTTTTTTTTTAATCGTTATGCTGAAGATTTTTTTGTGTCTGTTGTTTTAAGTCAAATTGTAAATTATTTATTAGATAATAGATAGAAATGTTATTTATTTATTTCATCTTTTTTTTTTAATTACAGCCTTTACGAACTTTTATTGTGATCTACATTTGGGGTTTTTTTCTCAAAGTAATTTACATACAAAATAAAAACACGGATATAGCCTAAAAATTGGTCTAAATAACCTAAAAATTTTGATTTTCTGCTAAACTTTACGTGATTTCAATTAAAATTAACAAATTTTATGCTCTTTTTTTTTTTTTTGTTTTTTTCTTTTTCTTCCAATATCCAACGATCTATTTTATGTAAATAAAATTTTCTGTCGCCAATTTTCTATTAGAATTTAATACTTGTAACCTGCTGTGTTTAATTTTCATTCAATATGTTTATAGAAAAAATAATAATAATAAAAAAAAAAAAAAAAAAAGAAACGAAAACAATATATTTGTTCAATGTCCCTTGTACTTGTTGTATTACATTTCAAGGTAGATCTTTAGCATTTTTTTTTTTTTTTTGTTATTTTCTCTTTGCTGTATTTTTCAATACATTTCGCGACGCTATATTCCCTTTTCTTAACTTATTCTTATTATTTCTTGTAGTTTTCTGTGTTGTCGTCTTTTTTTTTTATTGAATTTTAATATCATTTTTATTTAATTTTTTTTTTTTTTTTGTATTATAAAAGTTGTATTTGTTGCTGTTGTTGTTGCCCGTCGTCATTGCAAATTAACATAAATTTACGGAATAAAATTGATTTCTTTTCTTTATTTTTTGTTTTTTTTCCTCTGTATTTACGCGTATATGTGTGTATGTGTGTGTGTATGTTTTTATTCTTTCATTGGAGCAGCAATTGTGTTCGATTGCTTTACAAACAAAAAAAAAATTTAAAATTGATCTTGGTTTTATTCAACAACAAACAGAATGCAGAAAAATGTGCATTAAAGCTTAGTAAAAAAAAAAAAAGTTTCTAAGTAACATAATTTTTTGAACATAAAAATAAAACCGTTTCGTTATTAGACGATAAAAAAGTTTTTTTTTTTTTTTGTTATTATTTAACGCAGAAATATACTCGAATACACTTTATTGAGATCAGGAAGTAAGATCATTTGCGGTTTATAATTAAAAAAATTTGTATTCCCTTCAGAGACAAAAAAAAAAACATTTTTTCCTGTTTTTACTTTTCATGATTTCTTACTCGATTATGATTAATTAATAAAATGAGATTTTTTTTACTCTTTTTATATAAAGTAACAAACTGATCATCCTTCACTTGTGGATGTTAGAACTGATCATAACAGCGCAATGTCACTTTTCGTTATCGATTGTTGACAGGCTAAGTCCCATTAACATTCCTACGCATATTTAATAATAAAATTATTTAAAACAAACATTGTTCGTTGTTATATTCCTTTCACAGTTTTATTTATTAATAAACATTATTTTTTTTTTTTTGTTTAATCAAGTTTTGTATTTTCTTATTGAATACTACACATTAATTTATGTTTTTTGAATTATAATTTTCAATAAATGCATTTTAAAATTTATTTGTTATTTGATTTAGTTCTTTCTTTCTTTAACGTTGTATGTGTTTGGTCTATTGAATCAGAGGATTAATCGTGATTGGTAACTGTAACATAAGCAACATATTGATTGTGTACACGTAACAACTTTAGTTTTAATGTAATATACGAATGTACGACCGGTAAACGTAAGTAAAATGGTTAAACATGTCTATGTAAATATAGAACAAAAACATCACAATACCACAGCCCACTAAAGATTTATATGATTATGATAAGGTAAAAACGTAAAAAGGTACGAAACATACATATATTCTAATAGAAAAATATTAAAAACATTTACAAATAAGAAATCAACAAATAATTAATTTAAATTATTTATTCAAATATGTACAGTGGATTTTCTTTGCTTCTTTCTATTAAACTTTATTATTTATATAATATTACTGGAAACAGGTTATTATTATTATTTCTATTACATTACATCTAAGTGCATTTTAGAGAAAATATATATATATAGGATTTATCATCGATAAATAATAATAATAAAAAAAAAAAAATAATAATTCAAATTAGTTAGCGCGCGTAGCAGAAATCTATGCAGTTATTCTATATTCAAGGTAATTAAAAAACAGGCTGCAATTTGTATTAAGAATGCAAAAGGAAAGCAGCTTTATTGTAAATTAAATAAATATTTATATGTATATATTCTTAGCGGTTATATATTAAAGTAGGCAATTAATTTTTATTTCGTTTATTTTTTTTTAATTATGCACAGCTGCGTCAAGAAAATTATCAAAAAAAAAAAACTTAAACAAGGCGTAAATTATTTAATAAATATTTTAAAAAACCTTAAATGATTTGTAGTAGTAGTGATGGTATGTTAATTAAAATGCATCGTTGACAACAACACAGGTGATCTTTAATAGCAGCTATAAACGCCAACAACCCTCTTATATACATAAATGATCAGTCTAATTTTACATAAATTATTTACAAATTACAACCAGAAATATGTTTACCGGTTAACAACAATCGTTATTAGTGGAAATGAATATTCAAACGGCAAAAATCATTAAAAACTTTTTTGAACAACAAAAAAAAATATATATCTAATTTACTTAAAATTCTGATTAAAGGCATTAAAAATAAATAAATTTTTTTATGTTTTTAATAACTTAATTGTAGTACAAGAAAACCTTTTTACTTGCTTTAATTACTTGTTGTGCTTTTTACTTCTTCTTTTTTTTTTATTATTTCTTTCACGATCAAGATTATCGTAATTATTTAATTCTGTTTTTAGTATAAGAAATTTACTAAACTGTATTATGCATAAATTTTTTTAATTTTTTTTTTATGATTATTATTACATAAATTAGAGTAATAATAACAAAAAATAAGAATGAAACGAACAGCATAAATATCTAATTTTAATGGACTTGACAAGAATTTTTTTTTAAACAAAAAAAAAAATTATATAAATGGTGATGGTCAATTATTTATTTATTTCATATATATATTTTTTTTTATATAAATTATTTACTTTAACTTTGGCATTAACATTGCTTTTAGTAAAAACATATTTCGTTTTTTGTTTTATTTTTAATTCGATTGTGGAGAGTGCAGACAATCAGTGTTGATGGTGATGATAATTATGATGAAGATTATACAGATATAGACAATTCAAATTATCTTTTATTATTATTATTATGATTATGATTTTTATTTATTTAAGGTTACAAGAAAAAAAAAAAAAAAAGAAGAGAAATAAAGCTTTAAAACGCAAAACGATCGGACTAATTTGTACTTTTGAAAGTACAGAAAAAATTTAATTTTAATTACCTGTTACTGTAATCAGTTAACTTTGATAAAATTACGCATTTTAAAAGTAATAACGCTTTAAAAACTACACAAAACTGTTTTTAAAGAAAAAAAAACCCCCTAGTGAAAGTATATAAAAAGCTCTGAACAAAGATAACAAAGTAACGAATATACAAAAAAAAAAAAAAAAAATGTCTTAAATTACAGAAAAGAAAAAAAAAATGTTTTTCCGCTAAATATAAAGGTAATAAATAACCAAAAACATAAAATTTTATAAAAATTACAAAAAATCAACAAAAAAAAAATAAATAAAAAAAATGTAAAAAACTTCAGAAATAATTTAGGATAAAAATGCCACACAAACGCTAATGTTAATGTTCTTTTGTTGGTTTTTCGGTTTTTTATTATTATTTATTTTTTTTTTTTTTTGAAATACATTTGTTTACCGCAAACGATTTAATTTATACGGAAAAATTACACAATGAATATTATTTTGCTATAATAACATTATTAAATATAAAGAAATGGAATTTAATGTCCTTTATATATATATGTATATATAAATATCTTGTCTTGTTTGTTTAAATTATTTATTCCTTTTGATATATTTAAAACAAACACTGAATACACTTAATGCAATTTTCATTGGCATATTTTACTTTGGTTTTTTTTTTTTTTATTATTAAATTATTTACAGAGCTGAGAGAAAAAAAAAAAGCATAATTTTTAGTTTTAACTCAATTGTACAGGACGATACAAAACGATTATTATAATAATGGTAATTATGCTCATTGTTTTATTACAAATAAAAAAAAAATATTGTCGGGTTATCAAAAAACGAAAACCTTATTTTTTTTTATTATCATTATTATTACATTTCTCTAATTTTTTTTCTTCGTTGAACTTGTTATTTAATAAATATTAAATAGCACAGTGATGTCTCGATTATTTTTTCATAGTTTTTTTTGTTGATTATCCAGTTTAAGGGACAAAAACCCGTGCAATTAAAAGCTTACAAGCTTCGTTAATTATTCTCCTAGAGAATCAACAGATCGATTTGCTGAATGATCATGATCGTTTCCATCAAATAAGTTTTTACTCAAGTATTTCAAAAGTTCTTAGTTTATGTACTGAATGATCTTGATCGTTGCCATCAATTGAGCTGATTTTTACGTAACGTAAGTATCAACAGATCGTAGTTTATGTACTGAATGATCATGATCGTTCTCATCAAATGTAGCTGATTTTTCACTAACTAAAACGCAAAACTTGTTAATTATCCTTACGTTTTATTAATAAAATTTTAACACGCATCTACTGTATTTCGCGTATTCCATTTACATGTAAACATAACATTTATCAATGTTTTATTAAAATAAACGAAAAAAAAAAACTGTGACCACAGCAAAGAAAAAAAAAACAAAAACAATCAAATAAAGAAATTAAATCAGTGAAAGAAGGAACAAACGACATCAATGTATTTCAAGCTTTTTGTTTACTTATTAATTTCTTAATCTATTGCGTCTTTTATACCAAACATATTTTTACATACATTTTTGTTTTCTTTTTCATGCATACTTGCTGTAAAATGCAGAAAAAATTGCACCAAGATTGAAATTCAATGAAAAAAAGAAAAAAAAATTTTTCTCTCTTAGCAAATAAAATGAAAAATAATTTTTATTTTATTTTCTTTCATACTATTATCACTTATGCAATGTGTTTATTTGTTCACAATTGAAGTTTTATTTTATTCTTTATAAATGCATAAAATGCAAATTCGATGACTAAAATCTCATTGTTGCATGACTAAAACCTTAATGCAGCGACGAGAGTTTTTTTTTTTTTTTTAATATTTTTTTGTATAAAAATATTTTCCACTTTGAAACATAACGAAGCTGCGGCAGTAAAAATATATTATTATTATTATTATTATTATTATTTAAATTGATATAATTGATTTTAGGACACATTGTTATGCATTTTACATGTTTCATGTCATTTATTTATGCCATAACAAAAATTTAATAAAGTTAAAAAATCGAGAGAAAATTATTAAAATGGAAAAACAATTTCTTCAAAAAAAAAAAAAATAATAATAATAAAACAATTTTCGGCCTTGTATGATCATCATCCTCGTAATAAGTGAATAAGTAAGAAGTATTGCAAGTTTATCTTCTTCTTCTTCTTCTTCTTAACGAAAAAAAAAAAAAAAAAAAATTAAAATAAAATTCCCGCTATATCACTTTACTCGTTAAAAATAAAACGAAATGAAAGAAAACATTAATTTGAAACAAAATTCCATGAATTGAAAATACAATTGTTAAGAGAAATAAATAAAAATAAAAAAAAAAAAAACATGAAGAAACCACAGCTACAAGAAATGTTATGTTTCGTCTAATAAAAATTAAATAATCAAATTCAATTAGGTAAAATTTGATATAAGAAGTAAAGAAAAAATAAATAAAATAATAATAACGAAGAATTCTTGTGTGTGTTTTTTTTTTTTTTTTTTTTTTTTTTTTTTTACATTTATTTAATTATCTTTTTTGTTTTATTATTATTTAAATTCTTAAAACAACGAAGAAAATCTGATTAAAATGATTTTTTTTTTTTTTTTTTTTTTTACTTCAGAGTAAAATTAAAGGTAATTATGTTGTAAAATCCTTTCTACAAGAATAATAATAATAATAACAGCAAATGTACCAACAGCAGCAACAGCAAACACAAAAAATTTATTAATAATTATTATAATAAAAGAATAATTTGTATGTGTTTTTTTTTTTTTGCAACATTTTCTATTTATAATAATATAAATTTTAAATTAACCCCACCCTTGCAGTTATATATATATTTATATAGTAAATTGTATGCGTACAGTGTGTCTACAGGTACTTCAACCAACCATCTAATTATAATAATTATTTTTTTCCCATGAATTCACGTAAATAATGTGTATGTTTGTTTATTACTACATCTATTATATCTCAAAAACATTGTTAAGTAATTTTTTGTTTATTAGAAAAAGAAACAAATTAATGCATTTTCGTTCGCAGAAAAGACACTTAAATACCAAAAAAAAAAGTCACTGAAAATATACTTTGATGTAATTAGAATTTTTTTTTTTTTTTATATCTTTTTGTCTAAATTACAATGTGAATTTGGTGGGTTTTTAATATAAAAAACATAAAAAAAAAAACAACAAAGATTTTTATCAATACAGCAGAGAAATTAGTTTTTTTTTTATTGATTTTTACCTGCCTTTGTTTCGTTTTTTTTTTTTCGGTCTTTTTTTTTTCGGTCTTTTTTTTTTATTATCAATTTTTAATTGGATTTTTTTTTTTTTTTCGTTTTCTTTCTATAAAGGTTCAAAGCATTTGATCATCAAATGCTTTTTAAGTATATAAATAATAAAACATATAATAGCAGTTTAATTACATTTCAATAGAAAAATTGTCGTAATTATTGCTTATTGAATACAAAAATCGTTTCATTAAAACCTTTTTATTTATTTTTTTTTTTTTTCGTTTTTTTGTTGTAGAAAAAAAGAGCAAAATTATTTTTAATCATAAATCAACTAAACTATATCACCTACACAATAAATAAATAAAATAAAATAAAAACTACAAATGTTGCCTTAAAATATCAAAAACCCACACATAATCAATATGCTGCTCTTCGTATAGTAACGAAACGTTTAAATTAAACGAAACAAAAATGTATTCGTCTTACATTTTAGCGAATAAATAGATGAAATAAGCTAGCCACTTCCCTAATTATTTATTTAGTTTCTATCATAATTAGCGGATTTAGTTATAGCATCAATGTGAATAAGTTTCAAACGGATATCAACCTAGTCACGCTGATTAAAACCCACTCGCGGCTAGAAGTTTTTCAGATGCATCTTTAAACTGCGGCCCTTACTACATAACCCTCACGGTTGTTTCAGTTATCAATTGAACAATAGCAACAACAAAAATACAAATATATGATTTTTGCCATAAAAAACAATAAAACAATAATGAGGTTTAGACATTTTTCTTTGCTATTAAATAGATTTAAAATCAGCGACTCAAATACGATTACCTTAAGAACGCTTTTAAGTAAACGATCATACAAGTAACAAACCAAAAATGTTTTTTAATTTTATTTTTATGTTCCATCGCACAACATTTAACAGATTTTTTGATATTTATTTTCCAAGTAACGAACGTACTTAATTGTTTATAATAAAAGGTGAAGAAGATGTTCGTCTATTTTATTATTTAGTTTTAAGTATGTTTATTCATCATGATATCATAGTCAAAGAGTTAAATAAGATAAAAACTCGCGTCAACACAATAATTACTTGTTGCCGCTGCTTTTGTTTTTTGGTTAATTCTTTTACAAAAAAGTAAAAATAAGATTTAAAAAATTTTTTTTTACTACAAATTTTGATTGCTTTTTCGTTGTTAATTACTGTCGAAAAACGTTTGATTCTTAGAAATTACATAATCGCCGGTATTTTATTTATTTTTGACAAAATTATTGTAGAGTTTAGTAAAAAAAAAAAGAAGCTTTTAATGAGATGAATGTAAATAAAAACTACTCTTCCGTTAATACCACTAATTATGTGTGCAACTTTTTATTCACATTCACAAACAATTTTTTAATTAATTTTTGTATCTTACCTCATGCCAACTAATAAACTTTTTTATTTTTTCTTATTCATTTTTAATTAATAGAATTTAATATTTTTTGTTATTTTTATTATTTAATTAAATAAAATCTAAATCTTTATGAGAAATAAATAAGCGTTTATTGTTTTTTACGTTCAATTTAAAAGCGGATACCGCGAGTAAAGATAATATTAAAAAAAAAAAATAATAATAAATTGAATTCTGATATCAATTAAGAAATTAATTAAAAAAAAAAACTTAATAAATTTGTGGAAAACAAAAGAAAATAAAAATTAAAGACAGACAAAAATAAAAATTATTTGAATATCCTTTTTAAAAAAATTTAATTAATTATCAAAAAAAAAAAAAAAAAAAAACTGTCGGCTTGTGAGATCAAAAAACAAAACAAAACAACAAAAAACAAAAAATTAAAAATTATGAATGAAATATGAAAAAGAAACGAAAACCACACAAGTGAAGTTCATTGAATAATTTTTTTTTTTTCTCTTTTCTCTTAATTTTTATTATTAAGTAATAAACAAAAAAAAATAATTTTCCCTCGTTCCGCTGTTGATAAACTAATACAAACATTACAAACATTATGAATTTACCACCGTTTACTTTTAAATTAAAATCACTTTCAGAATGCTAAACTACTGAATTTTTATTTTATTTTATTATTATTTTTTTTTTTTTTTGATTACAAAATACAAACAAAACCCTTTAGGGTACAATTTGTGTACTCATTACTCTAATCTGATCTGATCACGTCATCGATCAACAATGTAACAACAAAAAATAAAATAATATTAAAAAAAAAAAAAAACGAAAATATTAATCATATAACGCGAATAATTTATCGAATAAAAGGAAATGCAAGAAGAAGAAGAGGAAGAAAAGAAAATAAAGCAGTGAAAAATGTGGCCTTAAGAGTAAAACAAAAAAACTGTAGAAAAAAAAAAGTTTTTAGAAAAAGGTGTTTTATTGTGCGAAGAGAGTAAAATGACTTAGGTAAAGTGAATCTAAATACTTAATAAATTGAAAGAAATAAAGTTTAAATACGGAAAGAATAAAATAACAAGTTAAGCTGCGCGCGCACATACTATATACTCATCATATGGTTTTATGTTTTTCCTTTTATTATTATTATTATTTTGCTGCTTTTATATATATATATATATATATAGGAAAGATAACACACGTGATCGGATTTACTGGTTTTTTCCTTTTTTTTTATTATTATTATATTTCATTGAAGATTAATGTATTTACAGATTTGTTAGCCAACGGGCAATAGCGGACAATGTCCAGACATGCAATATTTAGCATATATGCAACAATATTTACTTTAAATAAGCTTACTTAAAGTTAAAGCTAAATATATATATATAAAAAACCAATAAAATTAAATCTTTATCTAAATTACAGTTACTGTGGATTTTTCATTTTATTAATCATCCGTAAGTGATCTTAACGATCGTGTTAATGGTGATCGTAATTAACTTTAATTTATTTTTTCTTTTTCTCCATTTTTTTTTTAATGCAATCCTTTTGTCAGTAATCAAATTGATCAATATTAGGGACTAAAGTGCGAATATTACAAGCATAAATTGTTATACGAAACAATTTTTGTGTTAAAGATTCGGTAGTGTTCAGAAATCATTTTATATAAAAACGAGAGAAAAAAAAAACCCCCCATTGCAAGCGATGATAATATGTACAACCGATATTATTTTTTAATAATAATAATAATACGTAAGGTATTATAAGGAAAATGATTGTGCTTAAAATGCACACAGCAAGTAAATTACCTTGCGGCCATTGCTACTGCGCGCTTAAGTGCTGGAATCAAAGAGATTTTTTTTTCTTTATTTATTTTTTTTTTTTTGCTTATTCTTTTTTACATAACCAAATGATGGTATTTTCTTCATTATTACTTAAGTATTTATATATTCAAATACTAAACTTATATAACTAAAGAAAATTAATAATAATAAATAAAAAAAAAGGATGGAATATGTGTGATGAAACATCTGATCGGTTATCTTAATACTTGCAAACTATTCTTCACCATCATTTACTCATCAGAAACATAGAAATAATATTTTAATAAAAGCATTAGAGAGTTGACTCTATGTCAAAAAAAAAACAAAGCAAATATTGGCAAATAAATAATTTTGTATTATTCATCCATTCAGACAGGTAACTTTTTTTAAAACTTAATGCCTATCTGAGGGAGTATTTTTAATGTTTCAATTTCCAGCTCACAAAATCATCTACTCATTTTCTTACTACAAAATCTAAAAGCTTTTTTCTAAAAAAAAAATAAATTAAACATTTAACCATACATAACCATTTCTGTTGCTTGTTGTACAGAAAAAAAAAAAAAAAGTGAAATTTTGTTTTTTCATTACGAAAATGAGATGTTTAATATTTTTATCTATTTACTACTACGCATTGGATGTAAATTAAGTAAATGATACTTTTCAGCTTTTTTTTACTTTGTTTAGCTTTTCTCAAAAATAAAATAAAATTTAAATATTTTAATTTGATTTCGTTAACAGAGACATCAAGACACATCAAGTTTATTTTGTTGTCTTTATTAAAGTTTTTATCATCATATTTTGTCAATCCTTGATTAGAGTTTTTTTAATTTTAATTTTTTTTTTTTAATAATATTTTATTAATTTAGAAAAACACAAAGATAAATTCTCTGCAGACACAAGACAAGGTAGAAATAATAAAAAGAAGAATAAAGAAAAATAAGAAGAGAAAAAAAAATCTTTAACGCCGTTAACATTGCTTTAGCTTTTGTGCGGCACAGTAGTGTAGACATGATCGTCACAATGTTACTATAGGCATTTCATTCATTCGACTAGATTTTAGTTTCTAATCATCTCGTTCTACAATGGCATCTTATAAAGCCACATGTTTGGATGCTCTGTTTCGAGTTTACTCAGTCAATAAAAAAAAACGAAAAAACATCACCATTAAAAATCAACTTTTTTTTTTTTTATTTTTTTTGTTGTTATAAGTTAAAAAATTGAAGAAATTCTTTCGCATAAAAAGTCTATAGCTTTATGTACGATCATCATGAGTTTAGTATAGTTTTTCTGATCTGAAGTTTTAAAAAATAAGCAATAAAGATTATTTACTAATGTTGGTGTAACATCAAATAACCAGGTAACACTCAGCTTATAAGAGTGTGTGTTTGTGTCATTTTGTTTCGTTAAAGATTCCTCTGTGGTGTAGTTTAAAGGGCAATAATGAGCATACCTTTGTATATGTATGTATATATGTTAGTTACTTATTGTATCTGTAGATCATGGTTATACATTTCATTGAATTCAATTTTTTATTTTATGAAAAAGACGCGTGCATCGGAAGATTGTACGATACTGCTAAGCACTATATTAACCTGTGTATATCGATGGTTTTGCTTTTACATAATTCGAATCGTTGAATCTAAACAGCAAATATTTACTATCGAAAAATACCAAAGGTACAAGTTTAGCCAGCTTAGAGAGATCAGAAAGCATCAGATTACTTTTTATTAAATTTTTTCACTTGTGTGCGATTCTTATTACTCACTAAACAATGCTTTTTCCTTTTAGTTGTGTAAAAAATCAAAGAAAAGCTCAAGTGGTTTATCTATTCTATTATACATATTTCGCTTGTTTGTGTTTTTTTTTTATTCTTCTCTCTGTTCGTTACTTCTGATTAGACAAACCACATACATATTCTTCTTGTCTCTATACTTCATTACTACCGCTATACCATTTTTCAGTACCAAAGATTAAACAATCAAAATCAATAAAAAAAAAGAAAAAAAACAGCAGCAGCAACAACAGCACGAGTAACAAGAATGTATTAAATTTCTTTTTTAAAAGTGAAGATACGACCACAAACGTACGATCGCGATGACGATCAATAAAAATTTAATAATAATATAAGAAAATAGAATTTTTATTTTTTTTTTTCGTTGTTATTTTAAGAAAAAGTCTCTTAACTAAATGCTTACCAAGAAGAGACTATTCTTGAGATTCATAGTAGTGGAACCAATTTTTAATAAAAAAAAAAAAAAAAAAAAAAAAAAACCAGATGTTCTTTAATAATTTTGAGTGATATGCACATTCTTATGATTTTAATAATTTAAGCCAATAAAGAATTATAATTTTCAATCAAATAACTAAAGTGTCCTGCTATTAAGGTAATTCCTTTTATTAATCTAACTTTACTTCTGAATATTATAAACATTTTTTTTCTTTTTTTTTATTTATTTTACAGCTAGCAGTTAAGAGTAATAAACCTATTATGGAACTTCGTATAAGAAATAACATTACGCAAATCAAGATTTTTCTAATGTTAATAATAATAAAAATAAAGAGAAAAAAAAAATTACATGAAATTCACCTTTTGCACTTTTAACAAAAATTCATTTATTCAATTTTATTCATAGCAGATAAATTGCTTTCTTTTTATTAAAATAAATTAAAAACCAAAAAAAAAAAAATCATAAAAACATAAATAATATTTCTTTCTTCAATAACAATAATCATAATAAAAAATTATGAATAAAAATAATTTATTTAATGGTATTGTTGAAAGTTTAGTAGATTCGTTTTATTTAAACGATTTATTATAAAAAATTTTTTTTGAACTTTTACAAAACACATTTTAACAGTTTTTTTTCTTTTAATTTTTTTCTTTAAATTTTTTTCTTTTGATTGTGGCTAATGATTTATATGAATAATTTTTATTTCCCAGTAATTACAGAATAATTATTAATAATTTTTTTAAAAATTATTTAATATTTTTATTTGGGAAACTAGGTAATAAAATATTATTTATAGATGTTTAACTAGTGACCATTTAAATATCAAAAAAATAATCTATAATGATCGCACAATAAAAGAAAACAAAAAAAATTTTTTTTATTGATCATTTTAAACGATATTATTACCTAGTAAAGTGAACATTATATGATGATCACTTGTGTATTTAACCTACAATCTTTATTCAACTATTATTTTTTGTCATACTACTAAAATATATACATAAATGATCATAAAAAATACTAAAAAAAAAAATATTAAGTAATACAACAGCTAACTAGAGGTTAATTGATGATGATCATCATTGTAATAACTAATGATCATAAAAATAATCTAAATTATATCTTTTTACCGACAATACAATAGTAACTTAATAAATGAAAATTAGTGATATCCGACGTTTAGCTTAAGAACATTACGGTTTATGCTACAAAATCATAAGAAAAAAAAAAGAATAATTATTTAGCGATCATACAAAATAACAAAAAAAAAAATGTACTCATCTCATTGATGTTTATTTAGTTATCGTAATAGATAATTAATTAAATAATCTAACAGGAATATTTAATTTGAAAACAAATGAAGCCTTCATTACACAACAAATGACAATAAATGAATCATAGTATTACGGGTGTTAAAATCTTTTTTTTTCTAAGGATACCTGCAAACCAATTAATTCATTATTTTTGAGACAAATAATTTTTTTTTTTATAATAAAATTTTATGTTATGTCTTAGCTCTGTATGTGCAAATATTTGTAATAAACTTTTATTTTTATTAGTAGCTTTTTTTGCCTTTTATTCTACATTTTAAAGTTTTTGAAATTTTTACAAATGATTTATTTATTACCACGTTAATAAAAGTTTTTTTCATGTTTTTTTAATTTTTTTTTATTAAATATCACTGCATTGTCATTTTAATGAATTATAAGCTGAACTAAAGCATAATGAAAAAAAAAATCTACTTTTCTATGATCAATTGATATTATTATTGTTGTTATTAAAAATTTTATATTAAAATAACAAGCCAATAAATATTTGTGTGGCCTTCAGAAGAAATATTTGTAACGATGAAATGATTTCATTAAAAAAAAAAAAACCAAAATTAACATAAATTTTCTCAATTTTTAAACGTTTAGTAAAGTTTTGTCTGATTATATAAATAAAAAAATAAAAATAAAAAACATTTAATTCCACTTCTATCAACAAGAAAAGAAACATTTTTTTTTATCCAGTATTATTAAGTTATTTCTTGTATTGAGAGCTTTGTGTTGTTATTTAAGAGATGAAAAAAAAAACCAAAAGTTATTATGGTTCAATCTCCGGGATATTATATCGAAATAAAAATTATATATCTATACATGCATTTGTCACATTGTGAAAAAGAACAAAAAAAAGAAAAAAACGAAGAAAAGGTAAAGGAAAAAAAAATAATTAAGTAGAAAGAAAAAAAAAAATAAATAAACGAAAACAACGAATAAAAAAAATAAAAAAAGAGTCGAGGTAATTAAAATTTTTTTATTTTTTAATTTAAATTTTTTTATTTTTTTTTTTTTTATTCTTCTATATATAAAACTGATCTAGCTGATGTTAATAAAAATGTGTGCGTGTCCATAATATTGGTTTTAATATAAAAAACCACAACAATGTGAAAGAAAACATAAAAAAAAATGAAGAAAAAAAAAATCCATCCATACCCAGAGCTAGATATACACATGAAGAATCGTTTTAAACTCGTTTTTATAACGTGTGCGTTCCCTGCGTCTTAATAAAAATGATCTTCTTCGTTGTCTTTTTTTAATAATAACGTGAGGTATTCAAAAAATAAACAAAAACTAGCCTAAAACCTCCTCATTTAACCTCCCTAAATAACATTTTTAAAAGCCAACAGAAAACGTAGAAATAAAAAAATTCTGTGTGTGGCGTATTCGGATTTTTTAATTTCTTAAGTCGTTGATATAAAAAAAAAATATTTTTTTGCACAAAAAAGAGAAGAAAAAAAAACAATTAAAAATCAGAACAAATGTTAAATGGTTAAATCGGTTTTTCGATAACAATTTTTTGACGGATTTGAAATTATAAATCTTCAATTCACATAAAAATAAAACAAAAAAAATAAAATTGTGAAAAAGTTGTCCGGTCCTATTAAGAATATTTTTATTACATAATTTAATTAAATGATCGATCATAAAATATTTTTACACAGTGAAACAAAAATCAACAACAACGAAAAAAAAAAAAACGATGGAAAAAAATGTTTAATCAAAGTGTAGCCTCTGAGCTCTGAAAATCGTAAATTTATCTCAAGAATAAATAAATAAATAAAAAGAAAAAAAAAGCTCACATTTTGCCTTAGATATTTTTTTTTTCTGTTTTATTAATAATAATTATAAGTTTCTTATTTTGAAACATTTGTTTTTTCTTTTTTTTTGAAGATTCATAACACAGCATGGTTGATTTTGAATCATTTTTTAATGAAATGTAAAATTTATTCGGTCTTGTGTGTTGAAATTATAAATCAACAGCAATCAAATCAAATGTTTCATGGGCTTTTAAATGGTTTTTCTTGTTGCTTTATTTTTTTTTTGTGTCGATGAACAAAGTACTTAATTTAGCTAATTCTATATGACAACAAAATTATTTAAATTCATGCTTACACCTGACTAGGAAAATCCCTAACAAAACAATCAAATTCCTTTAAAACTTTTATACACACCTCAGAACTTAGTATTGAATAATTTTATAATATTCTCTTAATGAACTTTAATCCTAAAAATCATGGTAAATTATTAAAATTACCTAAATTCTTCAGAAACAATCAAAACCCAATTGTAATGTAATTCCTTCAAAATACGCTAGAATAGCCTTCGATACGAGATATTAGTCTCCCCTATTATAAGACTTGTTTTTTTTTTAATTTAAAATTAATTTTGTTATGCACTTAGTTAGTCGTTGTAATTTCGATCCGCACAATTTTAAATTAATTTTTGTTAATTAAAGGTCGTTGATTTCCCTTTTTTTTTTTTGAATGTTATCCTTTTGTGTAACTTTAGCTAAAGTTTTGTGATTTTCATCGATTTTATGTTATTTTGTGACAAGATTTCATTACATAACTTAACTACTAAACACTAAACAAGCATACAGCAGTAACAGCATAATTCTTCTAATCAAAATATTCCTTTCAGTCATTATTTATTTGTTTAAAAATAATAATTCTTTACACTATTTTATGGTCTTTTATGTTGAAAGCAATTATTTTCAAATTTGTTACTTTATGTTCCTTTATATGTTTGTGTTGTTTGTGGTTTCTATCTAATATACCTAGTCCAAGCTATGGTGCTTCATTTTACATCATCATCATCATCATCATAATCATTTTTCAAATAAAAAAAAAAAAAAACTTATTATGATTGTCTTTAATGAAATTTTGTTTATTATTTTTCTCTAATATACAAGAATAAAAAAAAAATCATTTATAGCACAACAATCTTTAATAATGAAAAACAGAAGAGAAAAATAAAAGAAAATAAAAAATCTTTTCGTTGGTACGCTTAGACCTTAATGGTGTCCATTTTGGTTTCGTATAGCTACGATCACCGCGCGTTGCAGAGAAACACACCGTGTACTCAAACAGCGATGATAAAACAACAAACATGAACGGAATTCATAATTTGAATTTGATGTTTCTTTTCTGTCCTTTTTTTTTTATTTTTTATTTTACCTTATAAATTATTATTTATTTATTAAATTGTACAGAGCATTAATATATTTTGTCTTCGTTTTATTTTTTCTAATTCATTTTTTTTTTTTTTTTTATTCTCGTTTTCTTTTCATTAATTTTACACTATAAACTACATCATCGCATGTTTTAAAATATTAATAATTTTTTTTTTGTTTTTATTCTCTTTTATTAAATAAAAAAAATAAAATAAGAAACATTTTTTTTTTATATATACTTATATATAGCATGTACATACATTTTTATACATGGACATACAATCTACACACACCCACTTTAACTTACAAAAAAAAAAAAAATTATTTCGTTTATATTAATAAAAAGAAAAAAAAAAGAAAAAAAAGCTTTTATTAAAAGTTCAACAAAACATAAACTTCTATTGTTTACATTACGTGTAACAGGAATATTCGTTGACAAATTATGATCAAATTATTTGATTCAAAGTGTCTTTGTGCGAAGAAATAAATTATTTAACGGCAAAATAAAAGTGTTGGAATTCCAGTGTTTAATGTAAATAAAAGAAAAACATAAAATATTTAACAGATTCCTCAACAATTACTCATAATCTTGTTTCTTTTACAAACAAACAAAAAATCTATTCTTTGTCATCGACAGTTAAATGCAGATTTAACTAATCATAATTTTACTCATATTTCGTACTTAACGAATAAAAATTAACACAGCCCCTAAACATACCAAAAATAAATGTGATAAATAGTGAAAACGTAGCTTTGCTAAATAAATAATTGCACCCAAAGAAAATAAACTTAAAAAATAAAAACATGGCATCTCGTTCATCACTGTTACAAGAAACAAAAAAAAATAAAAATATTTTTTACTTTAACAATCATCAGACGGGCCGGGAAAAAAAGGTAAAAAAAAAAAAATAAACAGAAAAAGAAACAAAAAAAGCTAACAAATCAGCAAAGTTAAAATAAAAATAAAGAAAAAATAAATGAAACAGACATTAATATCAGCATATCGCATCTGTGCAATTGTTGGTTACAGTATCCCGATGAGTAGTTTTTATTTTTCATCTTCTTTCTTAATTTTTCCGTTAAGACATTTGTTGCTCCGTTTTTCATGTTTTGTCTCTTCATAAATATTTTGTATTATTGCGATTTTTTAAAATTTATTTGTTTAGTTATCTTCTAGTGCTTAAAGCTTACTCTTACTATAATTGTTCATTATTATTATTATTATTAATAGAACTAAGTATTGTTGGAAGACACATTTAAAATTGCATATTTTTTCGCAAACAACAAACAAGTTAAACAAATTGCACGCCAAAAATAATATATAGAAAGAAAAAAAAATTCTAAATTGTGTGTTCCTGTCTTTAAATGAAAATAATAATTTTTCATCTTCTCATTTCTATAAAGTGATCATATTTTTATTTTTCTTTTTCTTTTCTCCTGTTTTCCCAGTTTTTATGTAACAAATGCATGTTTATTATAACTTTAGTGCTAGGCTAAGCTTAATGCAATAGAAAAATATCACTCAGTTTTGTGTTCACTTAATCAAAATGTAATGAAAATATTTTATTGAATTAAATAAGAAATATTTGATTACATTCTATGAATTCTTTTCTCAATCATTTTTCATTATTTTAATAGAAATTGTTTTGTTGTTGAATACGAGAACGACACGACGACTATTATCATTCTGATGCAAATAGATAACAAAAGAAAAGCTATATGCAAAACAAACAAGAGACTGAGTTAAAACTGAATAAAATTATTATAAATATTTCGTATTGTCTCGCCTGATGCCTGATGTAAATATTATTATAAATAGAGAAAAATGCAATAATTAATCATTTTGGACAGAAATTAAGTGGAATGAATAAACAACAAAAGAAAGTTTCGTATCTATGAATGCTATCAAATAACATAGAAATAAAAAAAAATGTCTAAATCTTAGCGCTTAAAACTCAAAATATTTATCTTATTCAAATAAAAAAAAATTCTTACCTTAAGTATGCAACGTCCTTTTGGTTCATTTTCCGCTACCGAAACATTGTAAAAACTTTGATCGAAAATTGGTTCATTGTCGTTAACATCGTGTATTGTCACCAACACTGTAGCTGTTGACGACAATGGTGGAAATCCACTATCTTTTGCTAACACTGTTAACTGAGGCACTGGTTCTGTTTCACAATCAATATGTGCACGTGTTGTTATTAATCCTGTATGGGCATCAATTTGAAACCACTGTGAATGCGTATCCGGTGTATCGAGTAGAGCGTAAATAATTTGTGAGTTGTTACCCTCATCGCGATCTGTAGCAACAACTTGAAGTACTGATGTACCGGGATCAGCTACTTCCATAACATTTGCATGGTATAATTCTAGTTCAAATTCGGGAGCATTATCATTGATGTCTGTGACACGCAAATAAATTGTTTTAGATGCGTGTAATGGTGGATTTCCTGTGTCTGTTGCAATCACATTCAGTGTGTAATTCGACTGACTTTCACGGTCTAGTGGAAGCGAAACAATCACCAAATAAATGATATTATCACGAGTAGTCAATCCAAAGTGACCATCACCGCCTGACAATGTAACATTTACATGTGAATACTCCGTTCTTGAATCGGGATCGTTAACCGAAATTCGCGCCACGAATTCACCTGGCTGTGCAGACTCTGATATTTTTGGTGTTGCATCGTCGCTTAAGAATATAACATTTATTATTGGCTGGTTATCGTTCACATCAGTTACACGAATAGAAACAAATGCAGTGGTTTCTAACGGCTGAAGACCGTGATCGCGTGCCACGACTACTAACTCATGTAATTCCTTTGTTTCAAAGTCAAGTGGCTTGTTAACCGATATTAAACCAGTTTTGGCATCAATGCGAAACATTTGTTCCTTATCACTCTGTCTCCGGTTAATAGAATACTCAACGAGACCATTGTCGGCCGCGTCAGTGTCAGTTGCGTAAACTTGAAGCACACTTGTTCCCAATGTAGCATTTTCCGGCACAGTGGCAAAGTATCGGCTTTGATTAAAGATCGGCTGATTATCATTAACATCCTGTATTGTTATATTAACTGTCATTTGACCTCGAAGTGGCGGACTTCCACCGTCCAACGCTTCAATGACTAAACTGTATGCTGGTGTTGTTTCTCTATCTAAAAATCCATTTATCTGAAGATCTAAATAAAGAACTCCATCACGTTCTCTGTGTGACGATAACCGAAATGCGTTATTAACATTTCCAGACACAATGTTATACCTTTGAGTATTATATCTGCCCAAATCCATATCACGGGCAGGATGTAACGTTCTTTTCACATCCCGAGGAGTATTTTCTGGGAACTCAATGTTCATTACTGGCGTAGCGAATGTGGGCGCATTATCATTTTCGTCCAAAACCCGTACAACAACGCGCACATTTTCACCACTCAGTGGTATCGCCACAAAAGAGTACGAAGCTCTTAACTCCCGATCTAAAGGAACTTTAGTTCTAATTTCACCAGTAGTATGATCTATTGCTAGATCATTATCCACAGCACTACCAGGCACTGGCACTATTAAATATGGTGGTCCACTATCGACCCCATGCAATGATTCACCAATAAATCCGATTTGGTGTCCGACAGATACACCTTCGGACACTTCTAATTCACGCACATGTTCACTAATCACTTGCGGTAAACAAACACAAAACACCGCACTTAATACAAAAAACCGAATTAATGACGTAGCCACTCGTCCCCTGCACAGTAGCCCCCGTAGCACACTACCTCGACCACCTCGACTTGACGATGTCATCATTGCGATTCCACCCGGTCTTTCTTGCTGCTATATCCAAATATCAGCAGCAAAGATGCACAGCATCACCGTGACGATAATAAATTACACTCCATATTCCTTTGCGTTTTTTTTTTAAATGATTTCCTTTTCCTTTTATTAAAGAAAATTATTTCCCTTTTCCTTAATCACCAATAAAAAAACAAAAGAAAATTTCTGAAAACAACATAAGAGAAGTTTTATTATTTTTTTTTTTATTTTTTACTCTTTATTAATTAATTAACTTATTTTATTTTTTAATTTCACTTATTCCAAATAATAAAATAGGGATAATAATTAATTATTTACCACTGGCAAAAGCGATAAACAGCAACAAGATATAACAATGATAAATAAAAATAATTTTAAATAATGATATAAGCATTAATATGCGGTAAATTACTGATTTTATTTACATCATTCTCAAATTTGACGCAATGATTTTGCATTATTTATAAGAATATTACTTATTTAAGGTAACTAAGTGTGGTTTAAATGTATTTAAATATAAATCCAATGTGCATGAATTTTATATTAATAATAATAATAATAATAATAATAATAAAAAGAGCCACTGCCGTATAGTATAATACTCTACTCTTACGTTATTATAAGTATATAACTGTATGGTAAAGGTAAGTATTGCGTGTTTTGTAAGATTAAGCAGTTCGACCTGAAGCCTAAAGTAACTAACATTAATAAAAACAAAAAAATAAAAAATAAAAATAAAAATCTGTATGGATAAAAACAGATTTTTATTTATTTATTTATTATTATTATTTTTATGGAATGCGCGAGTTAAAGACAAAACGTTAAAAAAGCACTCAAATACATACACAATAAAAGAAAAATAAGAAAAAAAAAAAAAAAAACATTCGTCAAAAGTAAATTGTAAATCAAAAGTTAAAAGAAACAAAAAAAAAAGCCTAAAGAAAAGAATAAAAAAAAAAAATATTGTTAATAATAAGAAAATAAGATAAAATAAAGAAAAAAAAAATAAGAAGAAAAATACTCCAAACTCAACAGTTTTTTTTTTCCTCTTTTTTTTTTATTCTTCTCTACTATTCTGTGCGTTAACTGTGCGAAGCAATTGAAGTTAGTTCGTCGTTTTTTATTTTTCTTTTTTTTTTTTCATTATTATTATTATTATTATTATTATCGCACATAATAAGAAAACTATAAGAGCAAACTAATAAAATAATCATGACTCGGCAGCTGACTGAATATCTATTTTGTGTGTGTGTTTTTGGTTTTTTATGTTTTCTATTAATTTAAATTTATGGAAGCTGGAAATAGGATAGAAAAGAGAAACTAATCTTAACTACTGCAGCGTGGAATTAGTTGAAGAACAGATAAAAAAAAATTATTTTTCTTTTACTTTTATAGCCTATTTATTTCAGGTTAGTTTATAAGGAAAAAAAAAGTTTCCTTAATCAATTGAAGTAAATAGTAAATTGCATTACTGGACAAATGTGTTCTGAATTGTTATTAAACGTGTCTTTAACATTTTTATTTATAGATCGTTTTTATGGATTTATTAATTCCACCTCAACACTAAAAAAAAAATTTAATACACTAAATCCGATAAATTTGTTTTTATAGCTCTTCAGTAATTTCAATGAATCAATACATTTATTAATTAAAAAAGTCATAAATTAATAAAAATTACCTGCTGTGATCTTTTACAAAAAAAAAAAAAATGCGATTTGTATAGCAATTTATTAACCTTGTTACCGGCATTTTTTATTATATATATTATTTAATGTAATCAAACGTAACCTAACTAGTCAAGGCTGTTCTGTTCCATCAATAAAACTAAACAAAAAAAAAATCGAAAGACTTTAAGCGACGAACCTGAACATTTTTCTTTTTAATTTTTTCCAACCATTTTTGTTGCTGCTTTTCGCGTTTTAAATAGTTTTTTAAATACTCTTCTTCTTTTTTTATATATATGTTTTTGTGCACATATTTAACATATTTAAAAATTATTCATCCAAAAAACCTATTGTTTCACAGTGCTTTTAGCGTCTAAACACAAACAAGACGAATGTAAAACAAAACATACCAAAAACAAAAAAAATTAACAAAATTCTTTTTGACGCATTAATCGTTTATTCATATCAAGACAACAAGAAGAAGAAAAAAATTACAACAAGAGAAAACCTTTAAGTGAAATAAAATTAAAATAAACTGAAACCGCGTTAACGCGACCCAAAACAATAATAATTTTTTTTTTTATTTTATATATAAAATAAAAATAAAAAAACGACTAAAAGCTAAAAGGTAATGGAGAGAAGAAATTTTTTTTATTTTTTGTTAATTATTGTGTGCGGACTACGGATATAGTTTTTTTTATTTTTTCTTCAAGTTTTGCTGGGGTACGTGAAAACAACAATAACAATCAACACAATAACAGTATTAATGTGTTTTTTTTTTTTGCTTCTTAAATGAATGAGAAGCGATGAAACACTCTAACGACGCATTCTGACCAACAAATAATCTAAATTCTATCTTGTGTGAAGTTTTTCTTTTTAATTTTTTTTTTGGTTTGGTTTTAAGAATTATTTTATGTTTCTTGCTCCCATCTAAGAACACATTACATGATGGGTCATAATTTTTGTATGCCTAAAATTAATGTTACAAGAAAAAAAAAATAAAAAAAGAAAATAACAATAATAATAAAAATTAAAATCAGTAGATAGAATAATAATAATAATAATAATAATAAAGTTCTGAACGGTTATGTTCATTAGCTTTTAATTTTTCTAACTAAAACACAAAAAAAAAAATAAGTTTTTTTTTTATTTCATTTCTAGTGAATTTTTTTTTTTTATGGATTTTCAGAGAGAAATAATTAATTTCTATGATCTGATCATTTCATTTTTTTTTCTTTTCTAACATTTCTTCCAAATTTTTTACACGATTGGACATTCCTGAGTGTGTAGAAATCAAGCTTTTAAATAAAACAAAAACAAAAAAAAAAGAACTAACGTTCCGTTTTCCTGTACTTTCACAATAAAAAGCTTTTTTTATTATTATTATTTTGTTAATGCTTAAAGCAATCCATCAGCACACGAGTGTGTTACATCGTTTTGTTAATCTTTTTTTTTTATTATTTTTATACATTTTTTTTTTTAACATTTTCTTTTCTTTTCTGTTTGTACGTTTGTTTCTACAGAGAAGAATATTTACTTACGAAATAATTATTGTAATTATAAGAAAAAAAAAGTACACACAAAAAAAAAACTATCAAAATTCGATTTATTACTTTTGTTTACACAAAAAATTATTATTATTGTTTTTACGAGAGTAATGTTGAAGAAAAAAGAAAAAATGAAAATAATTTTAATGTGATTTATTTTAATGTATCGAAGTAGATAAAAGCGTCTGTAAACCGTTAAAAAAATATTTCTTTTTTTTTATTTATAATCATTTTACGCATCAACATTTTTACTTTTTTATTTTTTCGTATAAAAAAAATAAAAATTTAAAAACATTTTTCCAACAAGTATCCAACGTTGTTGTGTATCCACCGACTGTAGTTAAATTTAATTTCTTTTCTTAAACTAGTTTGGTTATTGCAAATCACATTTAATGTGCATTTTATTCGAGTAAATTATCGTGCTGATTTTAAGCTTTTTTTATATTTTTTTTATGGTAACACTCATATGTGAAGAAAAGTAAAGTAAAAAAAAATCATAGAACTTTCACTTTTTTATATTTTCCTATCACTTTTAGGTTAAAAAAAAAGAAAAAAATGCATATTATTAAGCAAAACTTCTCTTTTGTTATTAAACAACAAGAAGAAAAGTGTATGCAACTTATAAATCCACGACTAACAATTATTATTTAATTTATTCAGTTTTTATTTGTGCATTTTTTTTCTTTTTTAAACTTTTTTTAACACTTGATGAAAAACACAACGAATTTAAAAAAAAAAAGAAAAAAATCATTTTTAATCGTTCAAAAAAAAAATTCATCTAAACTATTTTGCATATAAATAAAACATAAACTATGCTCACGGCTTGTTATTACTTTTATATTTTAATATTTTTTTTTTTTGTTTTCCGCAATCTAAACATATGTTAAACATTAATATTGAGCTAAAAAAAAAACAGAATCGTGGCTTTTTGTTTCATTTTTTTAACATAATAAAACATAAATGGTACGATTCAGTGATAAGTCGCATATATTAATAGTGGATAAATATAAAAAAAAAACTCTTGTTGTAATTTCATGTTCACTTAGTTAAATAACAGAAAGATGAAAAAAAAAAAAAAAATTATTCATAATGTTTAATCGTTTTGAAAATTTGTGTTAATTCATAATTACTCCTTGTCTTTAATTACATTAAACTTAATTAAATCGTTTTACTTTCATTAAGAATTTTTTTTTACTTTTTTTTTTTTTTTTGTAATTTTTACGGAAGACAAAACAATGAAAGGAAAAACTTTTATAAACAATAAATACTCATCCAACGTATTACACGTTTTTTTTTTTTTTATGTAGTTCACACATATTCGATTATTTTTTTATATGCTTTAATAACACTAATAAAAATCACTGAATGTGACACGTTCATGATTTATGTGTTTAAATTGTTTGAATTCTTGTTGTTATTTGTATAACTAATTACTTATATAAATCAGACTAGGGTAAATAAAATTGGTGAACAATTACAAGAAAGTTAATTAAAATTAATTTTAATAAAAAAAAAAAATCACTTGTTACACCTCATTAACATTTTTAATTAAAAATAAACACACCAAAAACCCTATTTCTAATCACAAAAAGAGAAAACAATTTTTTTCCAGTACTTTCTAGTACCGTTAATTATTAAACACCAAAAAAAAAAAAAAAAAACTCCGTCCACACAGCATTTATAAAAATTTAAATTACTTCCGTAGCTTAATAAATTCTTTAAACCGATAATAAAAAGCTCTTAAACCGTAATAACATTTAAAAATGCTTTAAAATTAAATTTATTAATTAAAAAAAAAATGAAAAGGATTTGAATACGGTAAACCGATGCATCAGGTAAAAAAAAATGATTTTATTTTTTATAGCATAAATCTAAAGAAACACAACAAGAAAAGTCTTTTTTTCAACAACAACATATAGATTTTTGTGTGCTTAATTTTTAGAGGAAAAAAAAAGTTTTTTTTTTTTTACTTTATTCTATGTCGTCTTGTTGATGGAAAAAAATAACAAACAAGCAAAAACAACAACAATAACGACAGAGTATTGAAGAAGACCTGTTTCTTCTTTTCTTTCAAAGCTCTTGTTATTTTTTTTTAACTTCTCTTCTGCTTTTTTAATAATTCAGTTTTATTCTTTCAATAAATAAAATGTATATAAAATGTGTATACAATGCGCGCCTATAGTGAATTTTTTTTTTTTCTTTCTTATATAAAGGAAAAATAATGTAAAAAGACTATATTATTGAAAGACGATGATGATGGTCGCGTATTTAACTTAAAAACACGTTCAATAATAATATTGTTTACTAATACACAAGCTTTTTTTTTCTCCATTATTTTTAATCATAATAATAATAATAATAATAATAATAATAATTTTTTTTTTTTCGTTATTTATTATTAAAAAAAAACTTTATAAGATCATAATAAGAACAAAAATCGCATGTACAGGATTTTACTTATTAAAAGCAGAGCTTTTTAAATACGCAATTATTACAAACACGAAAAAAAAAAGCGTTTTAAATAAATAAATAAAAAAAGCCATTGCATGATTAAACTTTATTTCAGTGTACTTCTCTGAAAGAACCTTTTTTTTTTTTCTTTTATAGATAAAAAATAAAATTTGTTTTAATTTATTAAAAGGTAATAAAAATAAAAAAAAAACGCGTACCGTTAATACCGAAGTTTTTTTTTCTCATTTCTTTTCTATATCACTTTAATAAGCTTGATTATGATTGAAATAAAAATAATTGATTAAAAGAATTCTTTATAAACAGAACATGTCAAAATATGTTTATTAACAAAAAAATAAAAAAAAAAAAAAAAACGAAGAGAAAAATGATTAACAACGTTAATGCCGATCAAAAAATTTGTCACCTAATTAAAAAATGATGTTCGGTTTGTTTGCTTGTTTTATTTTTATTATTTTTTTTTTTTTTTCATATTTGAAATAAAAAAAACTTTTTAAATAAAAAACAATTTATCATTGTCAAGTAGTTTTATCTTTAGAAAAGAAAAAAAAAATTGTAACACAGAGAAAATAGGGATCGAAAGAGTTTATAACAAGTAAATAGTTAATACGTAATGGAATTTCTGTTATTTTTATTATGAAGAAACACAACGAACCCTCAATCAATCAAATAATTCTGTCGCCATGGGTTGGCGTTAAAAATTTGTCAAAAAAAAGAAAAAATTCTTCTTCTCAAAACATAACACAGACACACACACACACACACACACACACACACACACACACACACACACACTAGAAATAAATTTACGTTTAATTAATTAATTAATGAATTAATTAATCGTTTTGCTTCTTTTTTTTTTATTTTTAATACCTTTTTTATTTATATTTTTCTTTATTAATTTATTATAAATGCACAAATTAATCTAATCACAGGAAACACTTTTACTATTCCTTGTTGTATTTTTTATCACAAAATTTTCCTATATCACTTATCACCGTTTCTAACACAACAACAAAACACTTTTCTATGCAACAGAAGAATTGAAATGATCAAAGCACTTGTTACTTCTGTTACTAAATAAACGAATGACGAAATAAAATCCTTTTGTATCCAATATAATAAAAAAAAAGTTAATTAACGTGTTAACTCCTTTCTTAATTGATGTTTTCTGTTTTTCTTGTTGCCTTTTTTATTTTAATTTGAATGCCAATTATTTGATTAAATTAATGAAAAGCACTTTTATACACAAAAGCTACACAAAAAAATATTTTTTTTAATTAAAACTCACTAATTGGAATTTTACACAATTTTTTCATTATTATTTTTTTTGTTTTCTGTTTTCTTTCTTTATCCAAAATTTTTAATTTATTGATTTTATTAAAAAAATTAAAATTTCTGTTCACCGTCGTGGTTTTTTCTTGTTAAATACTATAAACTTAGCGTGTATACCAAAAAAAAAAAAACAATTTTTTATTCCACAAGTGTTACGTAGCCCATGTCTTACAAGCATAACATGTTAAAAGAGGTTAGAAATTCTTTTGTAACAAAATAAAGAACAGAAATTCACCAAAAAAACTCAACACTTTTCACTTTGTTTTTTAGTTTTAATTTAATCCAAATGTTTTAGTTGGTTTTTTCTTTTATCCTGCGTGTAATAAAAAAACCAAAATAATACTATAAACGCGCCGTATATTAATGTTTTTCTTTTTTTCTCCTTATAATACAAAAAAAAGAAAACAAAAAAAATTCACTTAAAAAAAATATATATAAAAACTATCAAAGAAACTTCTTTCTTTCACCTTAGCGTACGGACAACTGGAGTTAATAGTTGGTGGTTAAGAACTTGAGGCCGTCAACGCCAGTATACAGTATTGGTGAAAGAGAGAGACCATTACCGCTGTTCGTATAAGAAAAAAAAAACTTTTTTAAACGATGGAAACTTATGTATAAAAAACTTTTAAACATAAGAAAAGAAAAAAAAAACCTCTCGCTATATATGTGTATGCGATCGAATTAAATACAGAAGAAAAAAAAAGCATTTTTTCGTATAAATAAAATTTATGCATTTGTATTTGAGGTTTAAGTAAGCGTAAGCTCGACTTTAGGTTGTTGCTTACAGAGAGAAAACTGGCTTTTTTAATAATAATAAAAAAGAAAACCAAAGAAAAAAAAAATAAATATTCTAAAAACAGACTTCGTTTTCTTTAGCTTTTCGTCTTTATTTATAAGAAAAAGAGTACAATGTTGGAGATTTAAATACACAAACACTTTTGTTACTTAAAGAAATAAGGAAAAAAGACAAGAAAAAGAAAAAGAAACAAATTAATGAAAAATACCAGAAATAGTTCATTGTGTTGTGTTATGTTTGTGATTTAAAAAAAAAAAAAAATTTCCTTTGCTTTGCTGCTGGATAAAGCTGAGATGAAATAAAAAAAAAAAGTAAATTTACCTTTGCGCACTCACACAGGTAAAACAATTATTTTAATGTATTAGTATTAATGGTTTTTCTACCTTTTTATGATAGACAGAACAAACAATATGTAACTTGTCGCAGCATGAACGCTCTTTTTTTCACTACACCAAAATAAAACGACTTGTTGTACAAATTTTATTTATTTATTTTTTTTTTTTTGCTTTTACCTGTTCTTAAGCTATGCATTGGTATTAATGCTGTTTTAGAGTTAGTACAATTGTGTAATGTAAACTGGTCTTTAGAATTAAAATATTATTTTTGTGCTGTGCACCTTTTAACTTATATAGTGCTGACTGTATTGCTTTGCTGCGGTGATCTTAAACTAAAAACCTGAGAGCTTTGGCTGGCATCTCGTATAATTTTTTATTTATTTCTAAATCACAAAATTAAATACATTCTTACCAAACCAACATGCAAGATATAATGTTGGTGGTTGCTGTTCTTCTTATTGTTGTTGTTGTTATTTAATTCTTTTATTTTTTCATTAATTTAAAATAAAAATAAAAAAAAAAAGAATTTCAAAAGAAACATGTTAAAAATCAACAAGCATTTTATATAAATAAATAAATTCAATAATAATAATAATAATAAACATTTCGTACTAAAGGTGTGTTTGTGCATACTTATTGGCGACTCACGCATATTCGATTATAATAACACACAAAACTTGTCGTCTCTTCTTTTAAAATGCGCGCAAAGGATTCTTTTTTTTTTGTTTTTCAGTTTCTTTCACCATTTTTCTAATATTTTAAATTTTTTTAAGGATCCAAAGAAGTCAGTTTATTTTGGAAAAAAAAAATAAAATAAAAAAAAACCTCAGGTATTTACTAGCTGATTGTATTGGTGCAATTTTGTCCACACTACAGTCAAGTGTTACATTAGCTCGCGCATTAAAATTTCATATATTTTAGCCGCCGCCGCCACAACTCACCTAAGCTTGTTGTTATTTTATTTGTTTTCTTTTCCTATTTTTTATTTTATATATATATATTTCGTCTCATTTTCTTCATTATTTATATTTTAACTTGAGGTCCAGGTAAGTCAGCTTTGGTAGTCAGAAGAACAAAAAAAAAAAATAAATAAAATAAACACACACAGAGAGCACCCATTATGTATCTTTATACAAACACAGGCAGAAAATAAATTAAAAAACAGAAAAAAAAAAGAAAAAAAAATTTAAATTGTTTTTCTTATTTCTCTCTTATGTTATATTCATTTTGGTTTTGTGTATCAAAGTATTTTCTTATAAAACAAGCATTTCTTATAAAACTATTACTTGGTAAGGTTATATTGAAGAAGTTGAATTAAATGTTTAAGAAAAGAAAAGAAAAAAAATAAACATTTTAATACAAGACGAACAGTAGAAGAAGTAAGAAAAATACAAAGATGAAACAGGTTTCCATTTCATCGTTTTTCGCTCGCACTATATAAAGTATCTTCTAGCTTTACTTTGCTTAATAATTTTTTTATTATTATTATTCTTATTATTATTATTGCTGAAGACCAACGAGTCATGAATTTCTACTCTATCTATGCAAGTACTTTGCGTATTTAAAATAAAAACGCTTTTCTTACGTGATTTTAAATTAAGAAGACATTTCTCTATTGTTTTTTGTTAATTAACTTAAGCCTATGACATGTTTTTAAATCTAGGGCACAACCAATGTATTAAGTAATAATGAAAAAATATTAAATAACGCTTAACAAAAGAACAAAATATGTTTTTTTTTATTTTTCTCGTACAAAATAAGCATATTATTAGCTAATAAAAAAGAATTAAATGCAAAAAATAGAAAAAATAAACAGAACTTTCTTTTACCTACTTAATATATACTTCTACCTGCTATACACACATCGTATTTAGCTACAGCAATATAAAAAATAAAATAAAATCATTGCATTGTTGAAACGTTAAGGTAAATATAAAATCACAAATAGTTATCAGCAGGCAAAGGAATAATAGAAAATTTCATCATTTATGCTGTCGCATTTATATTAGTTCAACGTATACCGGAATGGTATTCGGTGTATTTTCTGCATCGTTAGACAGCGCCCTAAATAATTTACGTTGAATAAAATTTAGCAGGTAGCTAAAAACTGCAAAATTTATGAAAATTCATTAATTAAAAAAACAGAAAAATTACCACCTTATCGTTTAAAACATTTAAATAAGCAAATTAAAAAATGCAAAAAAAAAAAAAACTTTGGCGTGTAAAATTTCTTTGGAAAACTTTTTTTTTTTGTATTTCTGTAACATTTTGATAAGCGAATTTTAAACAATTGTTTCTATCAAGAAATTTAATTGCTTTTTTAGAAAAGAAAAAAAAAGTATTACAAACAAAAAAAAAATTAATTAATAATCAACACGGAAGTATGTAATGTAAATATCCTACATACAACAGAATTAGATCAAAAAAGTAATTAAAAACAAAAACAAAAAAAGAAAAAGATTTTTTTTACTGTTTTGCTCCAATTTTAATAGCAAAACAGAAAAACTTTTCGGTTACTTAAGCTTTGATGTGTAACTGTAGAAGATTAGTTTATTTATTTATTTGTTTATTAATATTTTCAACAGAAAACGGACGATACATTTGTGTAACGTTCGTTTGGTTAAAAATTTACCTTTTGGCTTATTAAAACAAAATAAAGGTAAAACGAAAAATCAATAAAAAAAAATATGTACACCCCTGGACAATTGAATTAAAATTTTATAAATAATATATGTACATATGTAATGTATATAATAATATATATATAAAAAAATAAATAAATAAAATTCAAATAAATTCAATTCGTTTCTTTCGCATTTTTATTATTATTTTTTTTTTGACTTTTAAACTGAAAAAAAAAAAAATTAAAAGCCGAAAAAAAATCTCTTTTTCAAATCTGAAAATTTATTTTCATTTTTGTGTACATCAGACATACATTGGCACATATTAATCCATTTCAAATGTATTGTCAATTGAATAAATATATAAAAGAAAGGAGAAATAAAAATGAATTTTTTTTTTCGTTGAAAAATTTATTAAGAAATTATATTTGAAGCAAGTAAATTACATGCTTAAAGTATCAGGCATTATTTATCGATAGGTTCCAGCATTATATGAGGTAGAAAGTTTTTTTTTTTAATTTTTATGTCTTAACGCAAATAATAAGATTTAAAATAATTTTGTTTTTATTTCTCATCTGATTCGTTTCCATCAACTGCCTACATTATAATTTTAATTTTAATCTACTTGCTTCAATTCAAAATTAAAGGTACAGTTAAAAGTTCCATTTGAAAATCATCGTGTGTTCGAACCCAAGACTATGTCCAAGAATTTTTCACATCGCCTACACACACAAAATTCTAATTTTGTCACTGTCCAATCTAATTTCAATTTTTTGACTTACAACGCATCAATTTTGATTTTTGACTTTTCACCACAAATCAAAATCGTATCCAAATAGAAAGTCAATCAAATTTTTATAACAATTATTGCTAATTATAAAAGATTATATACAACAAATATGAAACATAGATAATGGATAAAAAACAATAACAAAAAAAAAATATAATAATAAAAGACTACAACACACACACAAAAAAAGCGACGAACCCCTTAATTTTTTTTTTCTTACACAAACCAAAAAGACAATCAATCTAATCGATTCAAAGGAGAGATACAACAACAACGATGACGACGATGACAATAAACAACAAAAAGGTAAATATATAGTAAATATTTTACTGTACGCTGCTAAAATGTAATAATAATAAAACCAAGAACAATAATAACAGCAGCAGCATCAACAGCAACAGTCCAATATGCGATCAATAAATTTATAATTAAATTTGAAGTTTTTCTGGTTGCTAAATGTTTTTTTTTTTTTTTTTGTTAATTTAATAGAAAATTATATGTGTAAGTCGCTTGTCTGTGTATTAAGTGTAATGATGCAATTGTAAAAACGGTGAGCAAAGACAATTTTTGTGTTTTTTTTAGTAACAATCACTGGTGATTTTATTTTTGGTTCTTTTATATTTCTTGGTTGATACTTTGGTTTTTTTTTTCTTAATAAAATTAATACAGAAGACTTGAAGGAATATAAACAACAGCAAACATAATAAACGAAAAATAATCATAATAATCATAATAATAATAACAGAGAAAGAGAAACTATTTCGTTTCTTTTATTATAACAAAAAAAAAAAAAAAATTCGATATATTTTCTGTTAATATAAATGAAAATTGTATATATTTGTGCCACACAAAAGTTATGTATAAAAAGGTATTAAATATTTCAAATGTTAAAGGCACGCACTAAGAAATAAAAAAGGAAAAGAAAACGAAAAGAAAATAAACGCAAAGCTCATCACTTTTATACATACAAACATACTCTTACCAAATCTTCATCTTCTTCTTCATTTTTTTTTTTTTGCGACAGTTTTTTCGTGTTTTTTTTTTTATTCTTTCTTCCTTTTAGTTTTTTGATCGATTTTTTTCTTCTTATTTTCACAATTGAATTAATGAAAAAAAAAAAATAAATAAATAAATAAAAGGAAATCTGAAAATTATATAATTGCGTTCAACACTTTTTGTTCTTGGTTTTGTTTCGTTTTTTTCTTCTTTATGACCTGGATAATTAATTATCAAAGGAATTAGTAAGAATAATTATTTGGAAATATTTCATTTAAACGTTTTTTTATTTATTTTTGTTTTCATTTTTTTATTACACTTTGCTAGTTGAAATTGGTTCATTAAACGGAAAAGTGTAACAAATAGATGAATTTCTTGTAATAAACTTTTATTTTTAAGAGTTTTTGTATTTAAATTGCATTCGTTATTGTTCTTTAGGTGTTTTTTGTGTATTTAAAAAATCATCAAGCTTGTTTACTGATATCAGATCAATTATTTAAAAACAAATATCGACATACGGTGAAAAATAACCGAAATTTGTATTTAATGTTAGCTGAATTATTATTTTACTACAAATTGCACATGAAGTCGTTTACAGTCTAGCATTTTTATTTCTTAAAGCCATGAGGATTATTACTAGCACAAGATATACATTATAAAGGATTCATAAATTGATGTCACTTGTTACAGTTGATATCCTCAACCAGGGGTTTGGAGCAGACCGTTTACAATTCACTTTTAAAACCTGCATCAGTATCGGATACAGCTCATTGCTGCACTACTACGCGCTTTAACTTCAAAGCCCTGTTCCAAAGTGCTAAGCTGAACCTACATATAATAACACTAAACACCTTAACAACCTGTTAATCAAGCTAATCTAACACAAGTATTAAAAAAAGTACAAAAAATATCCTTATCACCTTGATAAGCAAACAAACAAAAACATTTGTTATTCCTTCAAATCAATATCACAGCCAGTTGTTATAAATACAATCACACATGAAACACAGAAAAAGATAAAGGTAGTATAGGTAAAGGTAAAATATTTATTTTATTTTTGTTTGCAAAAAAAAAAAACATCCGAAACTGAATTCCACTGATTTTCACTTTGTCTTTTTGTTTTTTTTTCCCTACCTTTCATATAATATTCAACTCGATAGCATTTATTATATGGAATTCAGAGAATCAAACACTTTTTATTAAAAACACAAATTTCATTATATATATTTATCTCACTCATTGGCTACTATCATGAGCCACAAGTGAAGACGAGAAGTTTTACTTAAAAAAAATAAAAAATAAATTCTACACACATAAAGATGAAAATAATTTAAAAAAAAGAAGCAAAGTAATTAATTTGATCAGCAGAATTATGTGGTAACTAATTAATGGTTTAGCAAACTTGAATGATTGGTGTTTTAGTTATCTGTGCACTGAGAAGAGGCCAGGCCAGGTTATATCTCGGTTAAGCAAAAGGCCTGGCATATTCATGCTCAACACGGCACAGTGTTTGTTTCACTGTTGAATACAATCCCTATTTATAAAATATGCATGCACATTGATTATAATTTTCTTTACTTTTCTTTTCTTTATCAATTTTTTATGACAAAACCGTAAACTGGATACTGGCCTTTAAATAAAAATTATTAATAAAACTACGCTCGAGTAGTCGATTCCTATAGGATCGGCGTGTGTATAGCAAATATAAAAATAATAAAATATCTAAATACCTACATTAATTCACATAAAAACAAGAGTAAACAATTTTTTATTATCTTTTTCGTTTTTAAATTTAATTAAAACTGTCATTGTGTGCTTGTTGCTGGTTAAGTTTTCGTTTTAGTTTTAGTTTCAGTTTCTTGTTTACGGAGATGAAGAAAGAAAAAAAAAAGCGAAAACTATGAGAACAATAAAAAAAAAAATTCTTCAATCTTCTTCATCTTTTATTATTGTTATTGCGGGGGATGTTTAATAGAAACACAAAAAAAAAAAAATAATTATTTGCAATGGTTAAAATGTTTGTCTAGCATCACTTTAATCAAAGCACAATAATAATATTTTACAAAATTCACCTGTAATTATTTGTTTGTCACGTTTATTACCACAAATGTTTATTAAGTGATTAAATGTCGTTAAAACAGCTGTGTTATTACTGTTGCTGCATTACATACTGCATACCAACATGAATTATTATTGATTAATTAATAAAATAAAGAAAAATATTTTACTCGCATTCTTGTAAATGTTTTTATAAAAAAAAAAAAAAAATCTTTATGAACTTTCTTAACACTTTAATCAAGCTTTTTTCTCTCTCCTTTTTTTTTTTTTATTCTCTCATTTTTATGCTGCCTTTAATAACATAAAAATTAATAATTAAAAAATCATACATTTTATGTAATAGGAAATGAATATTGAAATGTATATGAAGGTCAATCTTTTCTTTAAAGAACAAAACCAAAAAAAAAAAAAAGCGCAAAAAGCATTAACCATTTAGAAGCGAAACTATTATTAACTTGTTTTCAAAGTCACGAATCTTAAATACAAAAATCAACAAACAAAAAAAAAAAAAAAAACCAGGTGTAGTAGGTTTTTCGTACGTTTTTATTGAAATCTTTTTCTTTTTCAATTTGAGATGATGAAAAAGAAATGTATCTTCGGTGGTTATAAATTTGTTTTGTTTTTTTTTTTTATTTTTTTATTAATTTTTCAACACACACGGACTCACGAGGTAACACACTCACCATGCTAGAAGTTTCTTTACATTACTTTACTTTACTTTTTTTTTAATGATGGATGATTTAGTTTTGTTATGTTTATTCGTGATTAATTTTAAAGATGTTAATTGATCTTTTTAAATTAGTATCATTAATTTTTATATATATCTTAGTTTTAACTCATTTTTGTATTCTTTAGATAGTCCACTATTGCTAAAGCAATTTTTATTTAGTTTTTGTTATTCGTTGAAATTTTTCATTGGTGGTGATTTTTTGTTTAACAAAACAAAAAAAAAAAACTAAAAAAATCACGTAAAAAACTATTTTTAATTAAATCTTTCATAGTTCTCTCAACAAATTATTTTCAATTTTTTTTTGTTTTTGTTTTTGTTTTCCCTCTAGTTATTTGTTTTAATTTAATTAATAATAACAATAATTTTTTTTTTTTTGGTTATAAAATTCAGTTGAAAAAAGTAGAAGAAGAAAAAGAAGAAGAAGTGGAGGATGAAGAAGCAAATTGTTGTTATTTCACACCGTGTTCTGAAGTAAAAACGAAAAAAAAAAACATTTTTTTTTTTAATAATTATAATTTAAAGCGTAGAGGAGAAGCTTTTTCGGTACAAATTATCTTCCGCGGTGAAGTGTTGCGTTGAAAGGAAATGACAGATCATGTATTTTTGGTAATATTTTAATAAATTATTTAATTTTTTTTTTCATATTTTCTGAGAAAGGGATGTCTACGTTTGTTTTACCTTTTTTTATTATTTTAGGGTGTTGATTTGATGTTTTTTCTTTTTGTTTGGTGGCTTAATCAATGTAGCTTAATTAACGTATCATAAGGATAAATTTCGAAGTCTGTTTTGTCAGTTAATTATCTATTGTGCAATATAATTGGGATATCAAAAACAAAAAAAAAGCAAATTACTTAGCTTCTGTGTGTTATAAAAAAAAAAAAAAAATAAAAAAAGATTTTAAATAAAGCTTTCGCCAAATTATTGATAACGAGATTGAGCCCTTAGGACCGAGTACGTTGATTCGTTTAATGAGAAATATTGGTAATTATCCTTAATAACTCTGTTAATATTATTCAAAGTAATAAAAATCCACGGTACTAACTACTATAAAATAATTAATTAATTAAAAAACAAAAAAAAAACTTTTTTTTTTAATATAATTACAGGTACAAAGCGCTTCTTCTTTTCAAATGTTTTTAATTCACAATACGTAAGCAGTCACCTTGCATTACAAGACAAATATTCTGCTTCTTCATTTTTTTTTTAATTCATTATTTTAATAAACAACAACAAAAAATTTTTTTATGATTTTTCTCATTATCTAAATTCAGATTACATGTGAATAAGCAGCGAAAACAAAAAAAAAAGCTTCACAGCAATCAAATCAAGAAAAAAAATTAATTTAATTTAATTTTTTTTTTTGTATTTTCTTGCTTAAAACTAATTATTTTATTATTACTTATGTTCCGTATTTAATATTTGTAGTAGAGATAATAACTTGTTAACAATTAATCAGTTGAAATCAGATAAATAAAACAGCAAACCACAGATGAATGAAAAAAAAATAAATTATAAAAATAACAAAATCCCGACTTTCTAAAGCCGGAAGCAAACATTATTAAATTTAATGATTAAAAAAAATAAATTAAAATTTATTATTATTAATATTATATATATGTGTATGTGTGTGTGTGTTAAGGTGTAATGAAATTTAAACCAACAATACAATGCGCAACGATTAGAATATAATTGCAGTTGAACAAAATAATAAAAATCAATAAAGGAAAATTACCTGTAATTTCATTTTACTTCTTCACATCAAATAAAAGTAAAAAAAAAATTTATTAGCTTTATTTGATTAAAAAAATAATAACGAGTAGAAATAAATAAAATTATTATTTTTTTTTTATTAATAATTTTTGCGGTTTTTTTATTAGAAAAAAAAAAAAAAACAAACCGTCCGCGATTGCAATAATTTAATGTCTGTGAGCTATTCTGCGATTTTTATTTATTTTTTTTTTTTTTACTTTGTTAAATTATTATTTAATTTGTGTTTTACGATAGTTTTTTATTTTTTTTTTTTTCATCCCAATAATCAATATTTTAATTCTATATGTCGGGCAGACGTTTATTTAATTGTATTCGTTTGATATCTATTTGTCTGTCGTTGTTGAAAAAAAAAAAAAAAAAAACGGCTTAACAAAAATAATATAAATTCAACTCTTTTTACCACATCAAATGGCAATTATATGATCTGCTTTCAACTTCCAACAAACCAACCAATCAAACACAATATCAAAAGTCTATAATTATTATTGGTTTTTAATTTAATTTAATTTTTTTTTTTTTACTTTTATAAAAATAACTCAAAAACCCATAAAAACTTATGATTAAATTATATGACTTTGCCAAGGGTGAAAATACAGAGCAGAGGTTTGTTAGTTTTTTTTTTTTAATGATTTTCTTTCATCTGGTAAACAAGCGTCGTCCTGTGAGAAATCACCTTGAACACACAGGAAAAGATTTCTTTTTTTTTTTTTATTTGCTTCTTCTCTTTTTAATAACAATAATAATAATAAATGTAATCGTATACTCATAATTATAATTATGATGCTTCAAGTGTTTTTTTTTTCTTTTTATTATTTTTTTTTTTTTTTTTGTTAATACGTTTTATCGCTTTGATTTCGTTTTTTTTTTTTTTTTTTATTTGATGATTGGCAGAAATTATTTATTTTTAAACAAACAACGAAAAATAAAATTATCTTGAAATGAAAAAAACAAAAAAAAAAAAAAATTGGATAATGTAGGTAAATTAATTTGTTGGGTAGGAATATTATTGTAGGAATTATTAGAAATAGGATAAATAGGAAATTGGGAAGGAAAAAATTAAAAATTTTGTTTTAAGGAAATTACAAGCTAAAAGTGGTTACAGAGGTTAAATTGGGATCAAAACCAACAGAAATTTATAATTTTTATCTACATAATCAGGGTATGATAAAATTATGATTTTTTAAAGCAATCTTTAGTCAAATTTCATTGTTTATGGAAGAATTTTAATCTAAAGTCTAATAACCGAAAGATAGATAAAGCAGACTAGCTTAAACATTTAAACATCTCACCATTTATTTTACAAATATAGATTCGGATATTGCTCAAAATATATTTGTGGAAATTTTGTCTCCTCACAAAGCTCAATTAAACGTAACAGTTACACACATTCCAACTGTTAAGATCTAAAAATGCGCTCCGCGAAATATCAAAACGGCTTTTCAAATCTTATGCGATTATTGGAACGATAAATTACCATCAGTCGTTTAGATTTAATATTTCTCCTCAAGCCTAATATTCAAACCTTTAAAGCAAAAGTCCGCCAATACCTAAAATCCAATTCTTTAACTAATACGTTATTCAAATGTAAACCCTAAAAATGGCAATCCTAACATAAAATAAAATAATAAGTGGTGGTCTCCTGAATGAATTTAACAACTTTGGTTTATTCCTAAAATTACCCAATTTTCGAAAGGTAACAATACACAAAAAGTCAAGCCTTAAAAAACTTTAATTTAAACTTCCACCGAAAAAAAACTTCATGTTGCGAGTGAGATCGGAACCAGGACTCCGTTCTGTCAGTTCTATTCACAATGCCTAATGCGGATTTTAAACTATAATCTAGTTAAATATCTTCTGTACTAAACAATTCATGAAAATTCTTAAGAAAAATAATTTTTCCAACCCTTTTACAGCACCAATTACTCAATTAACATCATTTTCAATTGTTTTTTCATTTTCTTTTTTCGTATATAACTCAATTACCTTATTTTATTAAGCCCAAATCATTATTGACCGCATAAAGTGCAAAATGTTACCATTTGTAATGTAAAAGAATTTTCCATTGCCATTACCATTGCCATTAACATTAAAAATTGCGATTAAGTACATTGTATTTGTTAATAAAATAACAATAATAATAATAATAATATCGAATAATAATAATTTATTTATTTATATGAATGCATTTATTAATATTTAGTGAAGCAAAAAGGTAAGAAAAAAATTCAGAAAACAAGCAAAAGAAAAATGATTGTTGTTTTGGTTTTAAATTTTTATTATTATTTTATTATTTTTTTTTTTTTGTTATACTCTGCCGATATAATGTAAGTGCGATGGTACAATATTCAATTATCTTTGGTGAAGAATAATAAATTATTTTTATTGTATATTAATATCTTTGTGAGACGGGTTGTATATGTTGTTTAAATAAAATTATATTAAAAAAAAAAAAAAAAAACAGAAGAGAAAAATCTCAAAGAAGAAACCTTAAGCCAAGAGTAAATGTAAAAATTAAGTTAAGTCACTTATGTTAAAAAATAAATAAAAACTAGCAAAAGAACTTAAAATAAAATAAAAAATAATTTTTTTTCTCTACTTTTTAAATCCGATTTGGTATTTCATTATTCCGCGCTTATTTATTTATTTATTGAAATTTTTTTTTTCTTATTTTTTTAATGAAAACATATGAGTTTGTCAGATGTTGTTTCCTTGTAAAAGACTTAATCAATTTAAATCTTGATAAAGAGTGATTGGTGGTGATTGTTTCAGTCTGTTGATTTGATTAAGATTTAATAAGTTATTTATTCTTTCATTATTTAAGTCATTTTTATTTTTTTTATGTTTAAAGCAATGCAGCAACATTACTTAAATCTCTTTACTAATTTGTGTTTATGTTTTGGAATGCGTAAAGCTTGTGCGCTGTTGCTTTTTCATGTTTTTTTTTTTTGTTTTGGTATTACGCAGCAATTATAATACGCAAGTTTCTCTGTGTTATTTTTACCACTTAACTCATCGAGTATGGCTCATTTGTAAGCTTAAAGGATGGCGTACACGCTTGATATACTTTTGCGACACATCTTTTGTCTAATTTTAAGTTCCAGGTCATTCTACATTTACGAGGGTTATTTTGCTTAAAATTTCTCTGTTTCTAAATTTTACGCTTTCTGAATGCACAACTTTAAATCCACTAAACTTTTACAGTGTTTTACTTCTAAAGTGTCAGTTATAGCTTAATTCTGAGCCTAGAAATTTCAATGCCTAGCTTAAAGCCTATATTTAGTATAGATTAGCCTAGCTTTCTTATTCCAGCAAAACCACATTATTTCCAAAAACATTACTTAAATTTTCTTAAGTTAAGTTAAGCTTGTGCTCTGCTGTTTTTTCTTTTTGTATACTAAAAAACGCAACACAAAGTCCAGTCCAGTACACAATGATTCATAAAAAATAATTATTTAATCAAACTGTACTTGCTCTACCAATGTATGTATGTAAATTTTGTACAACACCAAAAAATCAATAATGCATTAATTGGTTATAACGACTTTAATTATTATTAGAAGAATAAAGCAACAAAATTTACATAGAGTTCCCCATCATAACTGTCAACAATTACGCTATAACCGTAATCTCAATTGTAATAACATAAATTAAATAATTTTTTCATTTTAATAATAAATTTCACACGGCAGTAACAGCAGCAATAGCAACATAGCAGCAAAACATTAATCAAAAATATTTTTACTAATAAAAAAAAAAAAAATGAAAAAATGGAAAATAATAACAAAAAGCATAAAACATAAAAAGGAGAAAGAAAATAAAAAATTAAAATATTTATGAATGACATAGTTTACATAGAGAGACTTTATTTGCCTGTTGCGTTTTATCATTCGGTTTTTCTATTTTAAACAGAGTCGTGTCAAAGAGTTTTTTGTTCTTTTGGTGGGTGCTTTTATTATGGATTTTACCACTAAAATTAGGAAATGGTACAATTCTGCATCATTTAAAAGTGAATTAAGCAAGGACTTTGATCAAAGACTAAAAATAAAAGATTTCGCGGTACAAACTTCTTGTCAAACTTATGGAAAATAATGCGAAATGTCATTTACCCAAAAAAAAAAGTCAATTAAGCCCCACAAAAATTTGATTGATTTTCTGCATTTTGTTTCTACTTATTTTTAAAGCTTTAAAATACAAAAATACTGTGAAAAAAAGATCCCGAAATGTCCTATCTCCTTACACGACAAAAAAAGCTCTGTATTTGTTACAGCTTGCAATTTAAAGCTTTTTTATCACATCATAAATTTACTTTGATTTAAAATAATAATAAAATCGCTAATAAGTAAGTGTTAAATGCTTACTAACCGGTTAAAGATAAGCGTAGTGGGTTCCAGCTTATCTAATCCGTAAAAACCACAAACACCAACCAAATACAGCACTGGAGCAATAGTAATAATTTTTTTTTCTTCTTACATTACAAATACTATTTTTGGTATAATTTCCTTATAATTATTATTAATCAATTTATAGTTTTTTTTTTATTGATCATTTCATCTTCTATTGCTATAAAATAATTTTTTTTTCCGTTTCTTTTTCATTTCTCTTCTTCTGTATGATACATTCTCTTAAGTAATGTGTGTAAAAGGTGTATTAATATACATTTAAACAAAGCACAGCACAGCACAGTAAAAAACATATAAAAACGAATTAAATAAACAAAAACTAAAGGTAAAAATTCTATATAACCAATCAACAATATTTTGTTCGTTTGTAATTTATTTAATAAGCCGGCGGTTATATTATAAAAGAATTGTATATTGATGGTTTGTTTCCATTTCTCTTTGTTTTTTCTTTTTTTTTTCTTTTGGGTAATTTTTTTTCTTCTGTGTTTTGTTTCTTAGTTTCCTTCTTGGTGTGTTGTGTGTGAGATGAGAAACAAAAAAGAAAAAAAAAACTGCAATTTCATTGTACAATTATATATCTAGAAAATAATAAATAAATAAATAAAAATTATTAATTTTAATTTTATGTGTTCATCATCATCATCATCTATGTTATCGTGATTGTCTTTCACCTTTTTTTATTACCTCTGTTTCTTAGTATTTTGATTAGTACAAAATTAACGTTAATCCAACAAAAATTAATTATAATTATTTTATCCTTAACTAAACAATAGCAAGGATTAAAATTTATCACTTTCAATTCTTTCAATTTAAATTCAATTTTAATAAACTAAAACAAACAAACACGTGTATTGTGACAATTCAGAACCAAACATTTTTCACTTTTGTTTTTCAACAATACTGTGCAACGTGAATAATTTCACCAGCACGTGAAAAGTCACCAAAGTAAAATTCTACAGCTAATTAAGGGAATTAACGAAAGAAAAAAGTTTTTTTAAAAGTAAAATTTTATTTAAAAATCAATAAAACAGTTTGTAATAAACATAAAAAATATTAAAATTTAAATTTAATTAATTATTTAATTCGTCATCATAGGAGTTTGAGAGTTTTTCCTTCTGTAAACGTTTTTGGTGTTCAGCACTTTTTAGTAAAAAATTTATAAATTTTTTATCCAAACAAATTTCCTCTTCACTTTTACCCGCCGAATTTATCTGCTGATCCTCATCTTCTTCAGATTCTGATGAACTTTCGTCATTTTCCACTTTAAAATTATTTAACGTTGATTTGGTGTTTTGAAATGTTTTTTGTTGTTGAGTTCGCCATCGCTCGAGTGATTTCACCATATTTTCCCACAGCGCCATCGCACGTGGATTATTTTGCATTGATAATGTTTCCCAGCTATGGTTCATATCGACGTTTATTAATTTTTTATTAGATAACCTAAACAAAAAATATATTTTTATTAATAAATTAGTTGTTTAAACAAATAAATAAAAGACAATATTAACTCACTTAAATTAAATTAATTAAACAAATCAAATCATTAATTAAATTAGACGAATGATACACAAACAATAAACATAAACAAACTTCAACAATTTGACAGTTCTTAGTGAAACAGTAATGAAGTTAGTTACAATCGTTACATACATCTTGTTCCTATTGTTGAATTTACTTTACCAAAAATAAAATCATATGACTTTAGTGGCTTTTAAAATAATTTTTTTTTTCAAATTCTTAAAAAATTAATCGAAACTTAAAAAATGAAACGAAATTTGTGTTAATTATGAATAATTGTATGAATAATATATGTATATTAAAAAGCTCAATTATATTAAATACAAATGTACAAAGATAATAAATCACATTGTTTTTTAAACGGTAAATTTTGTATTTACAAAATAATAAATAAAGAAAAAAAAACATGACTTAACTCCTTAATCCTTTTTAAAAGAATAATATTTTGTTTACTAATTATACATATGAAAGGAACATGGACTGTTCCAGAGCCTCCTCTAATTTCTTCTGATGATATTCTTCCTCTTCTCGCGTTTTTTCACGTTTTATCTCATCGAATTTCTCCTCATCTTCATCGTCTGAATTTTTCTCTTTTATTAGCGGTTCTACGCCTATAATTAAACGGATTTCATCCGTTAATGTCGATGCATCTTTTATTTGTAAATAAATCGCTTCTGCTTTTTCCAATGTTGATTTTAAGTCAATCTTACAAGATAATTCATTCACGTGCTACAAAGTAAATTTAAAATTAGCATAAAAATATATTGCTTCTAGATAATTAAGTAAAATTACCTTCAGTATCTCAGTGAACTCATATTGATTATCAATAAAAATGCTCATTTGTTCGTCTAAAATAGCAACGCAGAAAAATAAATGGAAATTAGTGCACGGTAGACCTGTCCAAAGGACTTCCCACAGCTCCATAATATCGATGTTGGAAAATTCTCTTTTGAACCAAACCAGTAGCCAGCGGAAACAGAAATACATATTTTCCGAGGCGTGTTCCTGAAAGTAATTGTACAATCGGGGATTTGTGAATGCCAACAGGGTCGTCAGGTTTTTCAATTGCTGCTTCATGCCGGCCTGATCCATGTCAAAATTCGAGAAAACAACATTCATAAAGCCTACAAAGCACCAAAAGGCATCGGCGACATTTTGCATTACGTACAAAATAGGGGCGAGGAGATCACTCATTCCTTGGACGTAGCCCAGATCGAAATTGTACATTATGTATGTCATTAGAATCTCGTGGAGAATTTCCAAATTCGGATTGTCGTCTCCAGCAAAGAACTCTAGACTACGGTCAGTTCGCTTGACATCTTTCTCCACTTGGCACTTGCGGTCACGATAATCCGAAAAGTTATTCTCCTGCGTCTCCGACAACGACCACCACTGTAACTTCATCTGGAAATATTCCTGTGTCTTTTTGCGTCGATTAAATGTTCTTTCTTCTTTGTTCAGATGCCACTGATCGTATTGCAACAAATACTTCCACACCTCTGCTCTCAAGTTATGCTCCATTCCCTAAACAAAGTCAAGAATGGTGAAATTAGGTAATCGGTTCGATTTTTAATTTAAAGTAAATAATTTACCCCTCGGAAAATGATTTCCCTGACGCGCTCAGGATCTGAAATTCTGCCATCTTCCGTTACTAGTTCCTGCCATTGCTTCTCATTCAATGGACTTCCTCGTTGAACCTTTGGACGTGGTGGCAATTCTTTAGCCTCCTCTTTGCTTCCGTTTATATCTTCACTAACCGGTGGCCTAATTGTGCTGGCAAACATATCGTACTCCGTTAAACCAGTTGGCGAACTCTCCTTAAAATTATCCGGAGCCTGTGGATATGCAGCGTTGTTCAATGGAACCAATGTATAGACGTCGGCTATTTTCGAAAATATATCCATCGTCTGCTCATAAGGCTTTCGCACCATATTCGAAATCCATCCGCTGGATCCCTTTATATCGTCAATTTTTAACTCAGCGAACGTTTTCTGTAATTTCTCCCCATCCTGCACTAAATGCTCCACAAACTCGTATAAATTTTTATTTGTGCGCGTCCGCTGCAACCATTGATTGGTCTGCAATATGCGAACAAATCCATCCGCATTTCCATGCTGGAAAAAGTATTCACTGTGAATCTTACCATCAGCTTTGTTCACTAATTTTATCCCGTGGCCTCTATTTACTATTTCGATGTATTTTAAGTCTGTTACTTTGGCGCGAACAAGGCGATTTTTATTTGAATTGGCATTTTGGTTTTCCTTCTCTTTAACATTGATTATGCTCGTCGAGGTATTAAAAACAAGAGTTTCACTTGTTGTCCTATTTCGTCGGGCGATTGTATCCACAAATGACCAATCACCCTGCTCCTGAGTATCAGTATCCGATATAAGAAATCCGTCGGACGGTTTCCATTCGATGCAATGAATATTTTCTGGATATCGCACAAAACTCAAACTGCCTGTTGTATTTATATCACCTATATACTCTGCACTTGCTTTTTTCAACAAAATACCATCATGTGAGCTGATTTCCTATGGATTAAAATTTGATTAAAAATCACTGAGCAATCGAGATTATACGGATTTACTAACATTTCCATTTTCGAATGAATCATCATCCATTGCATACAAATTTTTTTATTTGTCTTATATTTAATTTTAAAACTTCAACCAACTGTGATTACGTTTAATTGTGAAATAATTGTTTGATAATTAAAATGATTATTTGGGTTCCTTGGAATTAATCACTTAATGTTTATATTTACGATGGAGAAATCTTTGTGACTGACACTTATTGTTTGTAGAAACGTCAAAATAATTAATATGTAGATACAAATGAAGTTAGTAACTAATACGAAGTGAATTAATATCGAAGCCTAGCAAATGTTTTGTTTATTTTGGGAACACTTTGCACTGGTATACATAGAGATGTCAAATGAGTGCCAATACAACTGTCAAATATTATTTAGTTTATATTTAACATGTGCGTTTGCTGATATTAAATCTTGAATTTCATTTCGTTATATAAAAAGTTATTCCAATAAAAGTAAAAATGGGTGATCAAAGTGATGATGAGATAATGTCAACAAAGCCGGTGGACAATGCATGGTCTATGAAAATTCCTGAATTCACATCCAAAGATAACCCAAAAGGAATGCTTGAGGAGAGTTCATTTGCAACACTTTTTCCTAAATATCGTGAGAAATACTTAAAAGAATGTTGGCCCCTAGTGCAAAAATCATTGGAGGAGCATAGTCTGAAAGCTGAATTGGATTTAATTGAGGGCACAATGACCGTGAAGACAACAAGAAAAACCTGGGATCCGTACATTATAATAAAAGCTCGTGATATGATCAAGTTGATGGCAAGAAGTGTTCCGTACGAGCAAGCGAAAAGAGTGCTTATGGATGATATGACATGTGATATTATAAAAATCCGCACACTTGTCAGGAATAAAGAGAAATTTGTGAAACGTCGCCAACGTCTTATTGGACCCAACGGGTGCACCCTTAAATCTTTAGAATTATTAACAAATTGCTACATTTTAGTGCAAGGCAACACGGTAGCTGCATTAGGACCATACAAAGGCTTAGAACAAGTTCGTCGAATCGTAACAGACACCATGAACAACATCCATCCGATTTACAACATAAAAGCCTTAATGATAAAGCGTGAGCTGATGAAAGATCCCCAGCTGCGTAACGAGGACTGGAGTCGTTTCCTGCCAAACTTCAAATCGAAGAATGTGCAAAGAAAGAAACCGAAGAACAAGCGCATCAAAAAGGATTACACACCCTTCCCACCAGCACAGCCGGAAAGTAAAATCGACAAAGCACTGGCCAGCGGTGAATATTTCCTTAAAGATGAACAGAAACGTGCCCGCCTCAACAAGGAACGACAAGACAAACAAACGAAAGCGGCCAAGGATCAAAAGGAACGACGAAACGAAGCATTTATACCGCCAGAGGAGAAAAAATCAACGAACAACAGTAATCAGGATGCGAATAATACAAATAAAATTGATATAAAAAAGTTAAAGAGAAAAGTTGCAAAGGCAACGACCAATCACTAATTATCTTTTGTTTCCTTATCCATTTTTATTTTTTGTTAAATTAATAAAAAGAATTTTATGTAAAAAAAAAAAAAAAAAACCAACGCCGTGTGTTCTTAATTATTGGTTGTCACTGTGATCGGTAGCCTTTGTGCTAGAACTAGGAACCGGGAACTGGAGGATTAATGAGGATTATTAATAATAAAACAACAAGAAGATTCTCTTTAATTCATATAAATAAATTTGCATATTTACAAACAACAATCACTTTTATTGTTTTTCACCTCAATTTTAGCCTATTTAACATTTTTTTTTTTTTTTTTATTCATTAAAATTAATTAATTATTATTGATAATTTTAATTTTATTTAATTTAACGTTTTTTTTTGTTTTTAATCCAAGGATTCATTCCCTGGTTTACATTTCATAATAATTACTTATGTGGAAGAATTGGGATTTAGATTTTTTTTTTTTCTTACAATGTTTGCGTTGATTTCCCAGAATTTTATTTTTTCGTGTCTTTGCTCTTTGTAATTAAAATTAAAAATGATAAGAAGTGTGGGGGTGGTGGAGGTTTAATTGGTTTTTATTTTGTTCTGAAATTTTCTATTGATTCTAGGTGTGATCGTGGAACTTTGGGCGGTTTTTATTGTGTATAGAAGGGTGGGATTCACGTTTATAAGCATTGTTATCAGGTGTAAGGGAAGTTCAGGTGTCTGTTAAGACATTTGATAACAGTTTCCAGAGTGTCTAGAACTTTAATTCCAATTAAAAATACTTTCAGAAGAATTCCCCAATGAACTTGATTACAGTTTGTTGTATAATCGGTATTAAACACTGATTGCTGCTAATTCAGGTGTTTAAGCCACGGTATTTAACACGTGCACGGACAGTTCCATTTAGGTATTCTGTTCAGTTTGGACAAAACGGCAGAAGAATGCGAATCTGTTCATTGTGTATTGCTTAAAAAAAAAATGTTTGGTTGATACCAAATTCCATTATCTGCCTCTACCAGATCGTCTTGAGAGTCAAAGTTAATTTATCCAAATGTTTTAACAGGGCACCGCTTGAGCCCTTTTGATTAAAAGGTGTCAAATCTTTCTTCAAGTTGGCTACAACCACTCTTGTCCGTGAACGTGTAACGATTAATTTCTTAATCAAGCATAAAGCTACCATGGAAATCATCAATAATTAATTAACGTAATTAATAAAAATCAGTGAATTGTTTCACTCTGTTTTTCAAAAATAAAATTTACTCTGCTGCGCCCACACTTTGAAAAAACCACAAAAAATTATTAAATAATAAATTCAGAAACATTTTTCTTTTTTTTTTTTTATTTACTTTTCTCAAATATAAATATAATTATTATTATTATTATTATTATTGTTTAATTAATTAATTAATTTTTTTATTTTATATTTATGATATTTACAAAATAATTTCACGCGTTTTTCGCATTTTTTTTTATTCGCGTTGTTTTTCGCGTTTTCACGTTTTTTTTTTTTATTATTATTGGAATTTTCTAGATAACAAATAATTTTCATTTAAATAAAATTAATTAAAATTAGATAGGTTTTTGCCGTTTATAACCAATACTTGACACAAAATACTTTTATTTCCCCCTTTTTATGAACATAATTTGTGGTTCAGTCGAGTCTTAATTAAGTTTTTTTTTTTTTTTTTTTTTTCTCTTTTAAATAAATAAAATTCTGTGAGGACAAAACAATTTTTAATATATTTTTTTTTCTTTCTTGGAATGTTTCTTCTATTTTCTATTTTGTGTTCATAAATTATTGATGGACTTTGTGTGTGTGTGTGGCGATCTTTTTATTTTGCTAAGGATGCGGTTCGGTACACTACGCGTTTTCTTTCATCGCTTCATTCAACATCAACACGATCAACGAATAAATAACAAAAAAAAAAAAAAAAATTCTAAACTAATAATTAAAAAAAAAAAAGTCAGTTTTTTTTTTAATTAAACTTAATTGAGCAAAGGATAATTAGATGATGAAGAAGGAAAAAAAAAATAAAAAAGCATAAAAAAACAGCGAACTTTTCTATTAACCGAAAAGAAGATGGTGGAAGAAAAACAAAAACATTTACTCTGCCCATCCATGCCCAATCCACTCAATAATTAAATTAATAAAATGAAAAATAAGTCAAATGGAAACATAAATATTCTATAGACAAAATAATACCATCACAATGTGCTTTAAAGTAAATCAATTTTGTTGGTTTTCCTTATTAATCTGTGTCGTTTTTGTGGTTTTTGTCGTTTTTACGTTGATGTTGCTTTATCGACAAATCGCCACCGTTGACTATCTAACGCCGAGTTGCACTTCTCCGCGGTTATACCCTTTTTCTCTACGAACCGTGAGTCCAGACAAAGATTCATTTTCGCATGTTGCAGTAAGCTACCCTCGGTTAGATGCCACATTTGATTTTCTGAATCGTCGCAGAATTTCATTGCGACCATAGAGCCGCGCACAAAGTACACGAGTGTGAGGCAAAGGTCGTGATGTTTAATTTGTCCTTTTTTTGTTAGAACCCACTCTTGATTGCCGCCAGTGTTGTGACATTGATAAAGGCCTGCGGGGAAATATTAATAATAATAATAATACGATTAGAACTCCTTTAATCATTTAGATAAGCTAAGATTACGAACCGACAGTCCCGTCTGATAAGTGACCCAACGTATCTATACAGTAGGGACCTTGTCGCAAACTGCCTATTGCTTCCGTCTCAGGAACTGTTAATTCAGGATATACATTCTCTAGATACCATTTAAAGGGTTTGCACTGTAAATTATTTCGCAAAACCACCCGATCATCGATGCTGCAAAGACATAAAAAAAGGGGAAGAGATAAAAAAACACAAAGAAAAAAACACCAAAATCAATAATATCAAGAAAAGGCAGAGTCTTCGATAGACTGCAGACATGCAGCAGACATCACGGAGCAAATAAATAATTGTCATATTTACATACTTGCCAAATGGTATGCTTTTGGCTAGTGGAACAGCTGCATAGTAGTATTGCTTGTATTCATCCATCCACACTTCAGCGGCACGTCTTGTATTCCGTGCAAAAACATTGCCGCTACCTCCTGGGAATGTATACGGATGTCGTTTGCGAAAAACGTGTCCGACTCGACTGCACGGTATTATCTCTAAGCTGCCACCACACTGCCATACACGAAATGAAATCTCCAAGTTCTCCCCGCCCCACACATCCATTTTCATATCGTATTTACCGAGCTTCTCAAAATACGGTTTATTTATCACAAATAATCCACCCGCTATCATTGGCGTTCGGATTGCTGACGTTGGATCTTTCTGTCTTGTCTGTCGTTCACTAGTACTTAAATACTCCCACTTGAATACCTGGAAATATGACACAAATTACTCAATTGAACGTTCTGTAAAAACCAATCAATTTCTCACCAAATTCCAATCGAATCCACCACGTAAATCTGCTGACGCTCCGATGTATTGAAATGTGTCCATGCTTATCACATCGATAACAGGACACACAACACGGGTCGGATCTTCGTTGACACGCTCCAATAGTGGCTCTAACCAATTCTCATTGCACTCACAGTGACTATCAAGGAATGTTAAGACGTCAGCGATCGCAGCATCAGCACCTTTAACACGTGACCGCACCAAACCTTCTCGTTTCTCATTACGAATAACACGAACTTTATTGATTTTCGCCAATTCTAAGCCATCCTCAGCTGCAAACAAAATTTATTTAAATAAAATTTGGAATTCAGAGTTTTGTTTTGTTTAGAAAAAAAAAAAAAAAAACATAAATAAATCAAACGATGCAAGAGAAATGTCGCAGTATTTGCTTAAAGGCGCCCATTGGAAAGGGGATGGCTTTACTCCTTCTAGATAAATAACGAGAAAATATTTTTATTTTTTTAAAGGATATTAAGGAACTGTCAGAAGAAGGATTATTATATATATGTGTGTGTGTGTGGATTTTTTTATTCTTCTCACACAAATTTCACTATTATTTAGGTAAACGTGTCGTGTTTTATATGCTGCAACATGCTGTCACTTAAAGGGAAAATAAAGGAAGAAATAATGATGAGGAACCCAATGGTGGCACCATATTACATTCATAAAAATAATAATAAAGATAAAAGTGATGATACCAAAGTTGGCCAAAGTACACAAGTGTCTTCACACCTTTTGTTTTCCATCTTTGTGTTTCCCTTTTTTTCTGTACGCAATAATATTTTACGAAATTTCTTAATATTTAATAATAATAACAAAAGAGAAGACAAAAAAAAAATTGTATTCCAATCACATACAGCTCATCATCATGATGAATGAAACTAATAAAAGTGACAACAGAATGTCGTATAATCTCCATTAGATCCTTTTTTTATTTGTTATTTTCCTTTAACATTTACAAAACTATCGTGCATTGTTTACGGTTACTTCAATTGCTTCCGTTTTCTTTGGTTGTTATTAAAAAAAAGGAAAATTACACATCAAGATAAATTCCCCATTCCCCCCGAAAACCATCCAGTTTTAAGGAACAAATCTATGGACATGAAATAAAAAAAAAAAAACAAAAAACTGGATTTATACTTACGATGATCACTGAAATCATCAACCAAAATAATTTCCTTAATTAAATGCTCTGGGCTGCGATTAAGCACACTGGAAAAAAGAGAAAAAAAAGAAATTTTTTTGCTTGTGTTAATAAAAAAAAAAATCAGGAAAAATAAAAACTATTTCGCCGTTAAGTTTAGCGTTAAGTCTCGTTAAGTTTTTTTTTTGTTTTTTTTTTTTTGTGGGTGTTTAATATATACATGATACTTCTGTGGTTTTCTTCTTCACTATAACCCAACGTTAATGTTTTATCTTTTATCCAAAAGAGTAAAAAAAAAAAAAAAAAGAAATTATTTTAATTTTCCTTCCGGATTTTTTTTTTCTTTCTTTCTTCTTCCATTAAATGATTTTCTAAATGAGATATTAGAGAGTTTTCAGCAAGAAATGGAAAGACAAAATAATAATAATATTATAAAAAAAAAAAAAAAAAAACAAACTATTATACAGCGGAAAGGAATAGGGAGAAGAAGAAGAATAAAAATTCTTTAACTAACTTTTGGTGGAGTGCAAACGTGAAAATTAAAAATTTCATCTTCTTCTCTATGGAAATTTGAGAACAGTTTTTCGCTGTTTTTTTTTTTCTTTCTTTTTTTAGATTGTTGATACGTGAAAATTACATGAAATATTATCTCCTAACGTCCTTAGTGTTAGATGAGAAGTTTTTTTTTTTTAAATTAAAGTGAGTGGTGTGAGTTATTTGTTGGTTTAAATAACTTTATTATAGTAGATGGAGGGTGGTTACGCGATGTTTTCTTTACATCACTTTACTGCGCCTCTGAAGAAAATTTATTTATTTTTTTTTTTTAATTAAATAAACTTAAAGTGCGTGTTTTTGATCCGTCTGTCGTGTGGAATTTTTGTTATCCTTCGACTTGTTTGTCTGTTTGTTTATTTGTAACCAGGGAAATGATTTACAATTCAGGAAGGATAGTCGATTAAGTGAAAATAGACGACCATTCATTTTATTAGATTTTTTTTTTTTTTTGTTTGCTTCTTTTCATTGTTTTGAATGAGAACTAAGAACTAGAATTTTGTATTAAAGACGGAATTAAGGATATAATAAGGACAAAAGAATACTTAAAACTAAACGATATATTTGTATGAAAGTATATAAAAGACAGAAACGATTCAAACAACTCACGACTGTAATTAAGCCGTTTGCCGTTTTAACAAGAAGAAAGCATAAAATCGTTACGGTCTGTATGGATTTTTTTTTATTCATTTCATTAAGGGAAAAGAACAAAAAAAAAAGAATTCAACGTTCATCTCATCGTGAAGATACACACACACACCCACACACAAAAGTAATAACTTTAAACAATTTTCTTATCTTGCATAGAGTAAATCTGTAATAATTTTTTTTTTTTTTGTTACAGAAAAGAAAACGGTGAAGAAATCTGTGTTGCTTGATTCACATAAAAAAAAAAAAGCTTTCTTTAAGTCAAAACTGTTTATCTTTAGTAGTTTCACTTAGAAAAAAGGATTTTTTTGATGATTGTTTTCTAACATTTTGTTTATCAATTGATTTTTTCTCTGCTATCCGGAAATTTCCTGGATTGTTTTCATTTTTTTTTTTTTTCTCGTAACTAGTTAAATGTATTTTTGTTTTCTTTTTTTAAATGCGAATTTTTTTAAATGATTCGTTTAAACTATAGATAAAATGGGTTTAAAAAGAGGAAGAATCAAGAATGAAATTTCGTTTGTCATTTGTATTATGCTACAGGCGAGCCTTCCAGCATTATTTTAATACATAAATGCCTTTTGGGAACCAATAAAAAACTATTAAATAATTTTAACAAGATTTAAACATAGTGAATTTTTATAAGCTTTTAAGCATATATTCTGTGCTTTATTCAAATATTACACATACGACAGTACAATGGGAAAATTCAAAAGATTTTTTCTAAACATTGAAAATTATTTAGTTTATGCTTTAATAATTTATTTATGAAAAAAGGGAAGAAATTCTCTAGAAAATTGTTGTTTCTAGACTACACAAATATTGAATAAGATAAAAAAGAAAATAATAACACAAAGGATATAAACCAGATGAATGGAGATTCTTCATAGAAAAAATACCGACAGTATGAAAATGAACAAACAAATATGTAGAAAACGGTCAGGAAAAGAAGTCAGTAAAAATCGGTTTACTAAGTAATTAAAAAAAAAGGAGAAGATAAAGAAGAAAGTCAAAAATGCTACCGAAAATAAGCTGAAGAAATTAATTTTCATTAGTCCGTGTAAAACTTTTCTTTTTTTTTTTTTTGTTGCCTTGTTGTTTATACGAAACGTGGAAAACTTTCTGATAAAGCTTTATCGAAAAAATAATAAAAAAAAACGAAAAGCGTAAATCGAGTAAAATTTACAAACAAAGAGAAATTTCGTTTTATTTAAAAAAAAAAAAAAAAACGGAAAAATTAATAAATTAAAAAAACCTAAAAAGGAGAAGGATGAGAAAAATAAACTTTGCTTGTGTGTGAGTTTAACAGTATGAAACAAATAAACAAACACGGATTTCGCATCGTTTTTTCTTTTTGGGTTAGATGGAAAGGAAATTTTCTTCATTTTTTTTTTTAATTACACTTTGTAAAACCGTTAGAAACTTTGTTTGTTTTAAGTTTTACCTTAGCCGTAAACGTAGCTAGAATATAAAAGATCCATAATCCAGGAACAATATAAAAGAAATCAACTTTTGTGGCACGTAGACTGAAATAAATCTATAGGATTTCCTATATCTAAAATATAGGAAAAGAAATTGTGTGGAGTGAATTCAAACTTAAGTCGAGTGTGTCCAATTGTTTTGTCACTTTTAAAATACAATTAATTAAACAACAAAAATAAAAACCATTTACCTGACTATTGTACGTAAAAGAGTTGATCTGGCTTCATTATGAAATGTTATTATGACACTTGTGGGTGGTAATTCTTGTTGCCACTTTCTTTTACGACACCTGTGAATAAATTAAGAGAGAGAAAAAATTACATTAATTACATAAAATAAAAATAAAATCGTTTTCATTACGTTAATTATGGTAATTTGTTATTAATCATTATTTTTCTTATTAACATGATTTTTATCAGTTATGTTAAGTGTTAATAATTAGTCTCTTGTTTTAAATTGTAACATTAATCTTTTACTACATTTTCTCATTAAAAAAAACTGTTACGCATGCGTTAATTACTTAAATTTAAATTTTAAAAAATGGCGAATAATTATCTCTTAAATTTGGATTTTTAACGTTAAATAATGTTGATTACGGTTGAAAGTTTTACTTTTTTTGTACTTAATTTTCAATTAACAAATCGTTTTTAAAAAACACAACAGAAAAAGTTCTCTAATTGTGGTTTTAATTATTTTTAAAGCTATTCTGGCTTTAAAGCTATCAAAAAAAAAAAAAAAAACTTTTCCACACGAATAAAAATACCGAGTAGATAGTTGTTTAGTGGGCTGGCAGCTAGGTATGCCAGTATTATGGTTTTGTATAGTAAAAAGTCTCTAGTCTCTCAGTTATAAAGTACTTAAAAAACCCATTAAATAAAAAAAAAAGATTCTCAACACAAAAACCACGTAAATAAATAAATAAAAAAAAATTAATTTCTCATTAAAACAGAAAAGAAAAATTCTCAATAGAGAACCAGGAAGAAACCCTGAAGACTCAAATTTTCAAGTAAACGAAGACGAAGAAGTACTTTTTCCGAAATATTTATTCATATATATCCTCCCCCTCCCCATATATAAATATTATTACATAATAATAAGATTTTTATATTTTAATTTGCATATTAAATTTCTCACCAAACAATTCAATTTTCTAAGGAAGCGACACACAATTTTAAATTTAATAAACGAAAAGCAAAACGAAAATTATGGAATTTTCAATACAAAAAAAATAAAAAAAATAATAATTCCGTTTTTCCTCTTCAACGTCTTTCAATTATTACTTTCGCAATCTTTTCCTACAAAACACACTTCGAATTAATAATTTATTTAATTAAATTTTTTTTTTGTATTTTTTCTATTAAAAATTAAAAGCTTTATCTGTGCTTTAGTTCGATTTTAATATTTTTTGTCAAATCGTTATTTGATTATGCAAAAAAATAAAAAAAAATTTATTTTGATTATTAATAAAGCCAAAATGTGAATAAATTAAATAATTTTTTTTTTTTAAATAATTCACGCGTTTTTATGTAAATTAATTTGAATAAAAGGGAAATAAAAATTTATTTTTTTTTTGGAAATTACGTGGTTTATTGACGGCACCGAATTTGCATAGTGAAATTTATTTATTTTTTTTTTTGTGTTTGTTACGAAATTTTAAAGAATTAAAACAATAAAGACATATTTTCAACTCACAATGTAAGCGTTAAATGGCAAAGTAAAAACAAACATGTGAGTGACTTTATTAATAATTTATTAGTTTTTTATTTTTTATTATAAGCCATAAAGCTTACTTTTAATTAGCTTAATTTCATTTTTTACTTCAATTTACTTTCAGAAATACGGTAGCTGCTGTTGTGTCCACCTATTTGTTTTAGTTAATCAAATTAAAATAATTTTTTTTTTATTTTTTTTTTTGGTTGTTTCTGTTTACAATTCGGTTTATTTTTTTTACATTTCATCTACTTTCATTTGTACAAAAGTTACGTTAAAAAAATACGCAGCAAAAAAAAAAGTGAAAAAAAAATTTATTATTAACGTTTCAAGGTTGTTTCGTTGTTTTTTTTTTTACTTTTTTCTTCTGTTGTTATTCACAAAATATCATTTCAGTGACATTTCACATTTCTTTTTATGCTGCTTTAAAAAGCTTGTCAACAACATAAAAATTATGTTTTTCAAAATAAAAATAAGATGTGTAATCAGCTATATTCATTCTTCAATTTACTTAAACTTACGTTGACTTTCAAAATCGTTACTTCTTTATTATTAACAACAAAAACCAGAAGTATAATAAAAAGAGAAGCATAATTAAAAGTATAAATAAAGCGAATAATATGAAAGCACATACAAGAGAATTATTATTAACGTGCTAAAAAAAATGCTTTTTAAAAATAAAAAAAATTATTATTTTTTTCTTAATAATGCTTATTGAGCCAGGTCATGATCGCATAAAAATAAAAATAATTTATTTTCTTGTTCACGATAAACAAACATTAAATGTCATCTCATATGGCCAATTTTTATGTAAATTATATCGCCCAATTATATTTTCGATTAATTTAAAGACTTTAGTCTACTGAAAATAAGTTTTTTTTTTGTCATGCTTAAAGGGCGGAAAAACACATTTAGGATAGATAAAAGTCGTTTTTTAATTAATAATCTAAATTTAATTACTTTCTTTTCGCATAACCAGGGTTTAAACAATTCACTGTGTGTTTAACACTCAAATAACGCTTTATTCCCATGTTTCTACCTTGAAATACCTTTAAAAATAATAACATGGAGAACATACATCCAACCTTCATAAAAACCAAACAATAAATTAACACAGAGAATCCTTATCTGTATTTTACAAAAACTATTAACAACATAAAATTCAATAATTAAACAAATATTTAAAGATTAAGCAAACATATTTGTTGAATTTATTTTATAACACGGATTAAACATATTTAATCACGTTTTAATATCAACAATTGATTTTATTTTTATTTTAGTAAATTAATTAATAAACAAATAGTCTATCCGGTGTTTAAATAAATTGAGAAAAAAAAAACATCAAAAGCAAAAAACGCCATTTTAAAATTTTTGAATTTTTTTTTTCCGCGCTCAAATTTAAACTAAGTGCACTGTTCAAAACAATCAGTAATGACTTAATTGAATTATATTTTTTAACAGTGACAAATTATTCTAATTAATCAAAATTATCAAAAAAAAAAATTTGTGTGTGTACGGGAAAAAAATTGTTCTAATTCACAACTCTATCATGTGTAAAACTCTGTGTTTTCTAGCAAATTAATATTATTAATATTATTATTATTATTATTATTATTATTATTGTTCCGGATTTATATCGCACATATGAATAGTTTTTTTTTTTTTTAATCTGTTTTATCTGTTTTACTCGGACGAGAACTTAAATTCATAACAATAGATTCAATTAAATTATTAATAATAATGCTGCTGCTGTTGCTGTTACTACTGATGCTATTAACAATTTTTTTTTGTATTTGTTTATACAGCAAATAGAATTTATGAACACGAATAGATTTAAAAACATTTTTTTTTTTTTTTGACATAAGTTAATATTTTCCAGTAGGAAAACAATGGTGTTGAAGTTATTAATAATAATGTATTATTTCATCGTATTCTCAGGTTCTGTATAATTATTTCATATTATTTACTGCTGAAGCCAATGTTTTTGTTTTGTTTGTTTATTATAAATAGCAAAAATTTCTATCGTTAATAGTGCAGAATGCAATAAACTGCATTCAAGTATAGAAAATAAATGTTTTTTTTTTTTTTTTTTTACATAATTTAATAAATATTAAAAAATTGGTTTAAAAAGAATTATTTTTAATTAGCTATTATAAAGTGAGAAAAATGTTTTCGTATTTTTTTTTTGTATAACCATAATTTCTGGTTTCTTTTTTTTTTTTTGTGAATAGTAATTAACGCTGAAACGATTTGTTCGTTAATCTTTTCTTTACCCTAGCTACATAATAATTTCATTTTTAATTCATTTTCTTGTTTATTATTTCACTTATATGTTAACAGCATACATTTGATATGCGAAAAATTTTAACAACATTTTCTGCGACAACAACTTTACGCTAATTTTCTATGCAATTAAAAAAAAAAATTTTTTTGCTTTAAAAACAAATAATTGTGCATAAAATTATTTATTGATTTTAATTAAATTTATATTGAATGCTTCATTAATTTTATTTTTGTTTAAACATTATGCTATGCTACGATATTGTATTATGAATTTTCTAATTAAATAAAAATTAAATAATTTATAATTAAGGTGTTAAGTGTAAAGATATGTGGATTTAACATTGATTAACAGAGTTAATGCAAAACGTGAAGCGAAACTACTGAAAGACATTTAGTCTCAGGACAGCTAGAAATCATAACTTTAGGTTTTTTTTAATTAAATCTAAATCATAGAACAGACTTTATTTAATAATAAATCAATCAATCTGTGTCGATGCATCTTAGCAACTGAAAGCAGTACAGAAAGTACAAACATTATTATACCGGAAGTAATTTTAAACTACATTGTCAAACCCTCTGATAAGTCCAAATAATAATTAATAAACAAACTAAGAAAATATTTGTCATTTATCTCTAAATCAACAAAAATCTCTTGCATACACGCCTTAAGCTGTCGATTGCACATAAAAAACAAACAATAAAACATAATTTTACCATCTTTACACCTGCAACTGAATATAATTTGTCTAAAAGTCACCAAGTCACAGTGTTTTTCTAGAAAAAAATCAAAAGCAACCATCACAAATCAATTTTTTTTTTGTTTGTTTAATGAACAGAGCCTAATCTATGTTAGATGCTAATGTCACTCAAAACTAATATTCAATTTGATCTGTTAAATGATAAATAATAGTTACTTCCTGATACATTAATCCATATAATAATAACAACAGAACAACATTTTTTATATTTTATTTTATTTAGTTTTGGAAACGATGTGGATACAACAGCAGTCTTGACATTTACTAGATAAATATCCTTGACGTTCAAAAAATTATTTTTTATTTTATTATTTTATTATCCTGTGGCAATTTATATACTAATTTTGTTAATATTTTATTTTATTAGATAATTAATAACATTTGACTAATATTGAAAAAACTAAAAAACTAAAAAACGCAATAAATTTGTTGTCTGCTCTGAAAATTCGTTGAAAATCTGATTAAAATTTCCCAGTGTGTTAATGGGTTTTCTATTTTTAGTTTTTATGTTTTATTATTATTATAGGAAATTTTTTTTATTAAAATTAATTATTTAAAACACTAAAATTAACATTGAGTAAAATTAATCACCGATATATATTCGTAATTTATTCACCAACAAAAAAAAAACTATAATAAATGTGATGGTAGAATATGTATAAATGCCATTAAATTGTTTTTAAGAATAAAAGAAAAACATAAAAAGAATTAAATTTAATTAAAAACTAATTTAATGGGAATATATCATTATAATGGGGAGCACCGTATGCAGTTTCTTAAAACCAAATTTATTTATTCATTCATTTTAATCAGGCTTTGAGTGGTGTAACGACTCTACGACTCTACCTAAACGTTTTTTAACGTCGCTTTAACGTTTGTTTTTTCTAATGTAATTAAAAGCTAGGACACAACAGCAGTAACAGGCAATTTTTTAAAACACACACAAAAGGTAATAAATTGTCTTTAAAGTCTCCTGGAAAGTAGACAGGGAAAGAATTTTAGTCTAATTAAATAAAATTTCTAAAAAAAACAGAAAATAGGTTAATCGGTTTAATTATTTCAAGAACTTTAATACTTAAAGACTTAGTTAAGTTCAGAAATTTTATTTTTTTTTATTAATTTGCGTGTCTTAAGCATGTAAAATTATTTTTTTTTTTCATTCTTTCTTCTTTAATTAATTTAATTCGCAACAAAACACACCAGAGAAAAATCCATTTTTATCTTGGTTTGTTTTTTAATGTCATCAGAAAAAAAATTATTAAATATTAATGACTAATAACCATTTACAGGCGGTGTACACGCAACACACAAAGAACACAAAGCTTTTGTTGTTTGTGGGTGGAAATATATGATAATAATAATAAACATCACCCTCGACAATCAAACAAAGACAAAAAAAAAAAAAAAAAAACGAAACATCGTTGTCGCTGTTTAGAGTTGGGTTTTTCGACTTGTATTCAAAATTATGCTGGTTATGCTGCCCTATGCTTTAAAAATGTTAATGATGGTAAGCAAAAAAACATTTTTTTTTCTTAATCACATTAAATTCGTTAACAACTTTTGCTTTTATTCTATTAAATAAAAAAAAAAAAAAAAAAAAAACAAGACGAAGAAGAATCCACGACAAGATATTTGATCTCTTAGAATAAAACATTTTTTTTTTTTTTAGCGATTTTTGTGTGTCGTCTTTTAATTAATTATCCCATTAAAAAAAAAATATTTTTTATTTTATTTTAGATGTAAAATACTAATCAAAGTTTTTTTTTTTTTTTTTTTTATATGTTAAAGAAAAGTAAAGACGAAACCAGTTTACCTTCGTTTTTTTATTATAATTTTTTTTTTTTGTGTGTTATAAAACGCGACTTGCCTTAAATAAACTTTGCTTGGTTGTAGAGCAACTTTTTTGAAATAAGTCGCGATAAAATTTTTCTATTGTCGTTTGAGTTACATTCACTTTCATTTTTAAACATTTTTTTTTTTTTGTTGTTGAATTCATAAATACTTCTTTTATACAATTTAATTTAATTTAATTCGCTTAAACTATCATTAACGATCGCTTGAATTGTGTTAAAGTTAGTTAAACTAATATTAACTCTTCAATTACTGATTGTTTTGTGAAAGTATCATCATAATACTCACAATTAAACGCTCAGTTGTACTCAGTTTAATATTACCTTGCAGTTAAAAGAAAAAATAACACTCACATTGGATTTCTTGTGTCTGGAATGTCTCTGTTACTGGATAATGTGTCACTCGCTTGTTGATTAAAACGATTACGAATGTAGGGATCTTCGCCCGTTCGAAGACCACCACGTTGTATATAACCGATCTCATCAAAATAATCCCATGATAAACGTGGTGATGTTTCTGGCATTAATACAAATGGTACACCTTGTGGTGATGTTGATGGTGCTGTTTCTTCAATATATTGTTCACCAACAATTGCAGCCGCTGTTATAGCCGCCTCTCGTAAACGTAACGCACGATTTTCCACCTAATAATAAAAATGATGAAAAAAAAAAAAAATTGTTTAATTATGACAATTTTTATTAATTTAAATAAATAAATAATGATTATAATGCCACAGAAATAAGTGAATTGTTTATTAGCATTATTATTATTATTATTAGTATTATAACAGCCACAAGAAAAGTCATCGTTCATTACAAAACGTCTCCTGATATTAATTCGTGACTTTACCTTCACTTTTTATTTCTTTCTAGAAGTGAAAATGATAAATGGATATGTATTAAGCTTATTTTTATATTTTGTTAGTTTATTATTTATTTCATTATTCTTGTTTTTATTTATTTATTCACATATTTTCAGTTCATTGCTGTGGTAAAAACACACAACAACTTTTATTAAAATTTATTGCATACGACGACAAAATAATAAAAATATATTTAATACTTGGTAAAATGGAATAAGAGGAGAAAAAGCTCTATAAAGAAATAACAGAATAAAAAAAACATATTTTCTATGCTTAGGAAACAAAAAAAAAAAAGAAAAAAAAATTTTCACCAATAATCAGCAAAACTGCAGAAGAAAAATTAAATTAAATGAAAACGACACATTGGGTGACACCCGGATGTTCCGGTTAATTAAATTGGTTTTTTTTTTTTTATTTTTTTTTTTTATTTCAACACCTCAAAGACAGCATTTTTAATTTTTTTAAATTAATTTTTAATTAAGAAAATAAAAATCAATTAAGAGAGAAGAAAAATCAAAACGAAAAAAAAAAAAAAACGTGTCACCAAGCGATTATTAATTAAAACGTAAAATAAAAAAAAAAAAAAGGCATTTTTAATTAAATAAATAATCTACTGGTTCGCTTGATTAATGATATTTAATTTTATTATTTATCCAAAAAAGAAAAAAAAAAAATCGCTTAAATGTCGCGAGACGACTTAATGACAGAAAACTAATAAATTTTTTTTTCTTTCATTTTTTTTTTATCTTTTATTGTGGTTTGCAATTTTAGACAAGGACAAGGACAACAGTACGGTCATGAAAATTTATGCTAAAAAAAAAAAAAACACACACAAATAATAATCGATAATGTAGTCAGAAAATAAAATAGATAATTTTCTCGTTGGTTCTGCAAAAAAAAAAGCCAAGAAGAAGAATGAAAGAAACTTTTGTGGAATAAAATTAAAAGAATGACGACATTAGGTTGAGCTTGAATTTTGAACTCGTAAAATAAATTTAAACAAAAAGAAAAAAGGGAACAAAAACGATTATTTTAGATAAATTCAAACATCTTGTGTTGTTTTGTGTGTTTGTGTGTGTGGGGGAGGTACGCCGGGATACTAAACAGAAATATAGAAAATATTCTATAGGAAAATTTTAATTTTATTTACAGATGGTTGGTTTAATGTTTCTGTTGCTTCCTGCGTCTATATGTATATATGCGGTATGAGAGATTATTTGATGGAAAATGAAAACTACGGATTAATAATAAACGAGATATGATAAATATTCATATTTATTTAATAAAATATATAGTTTTTTTTTTTTTCTTTTTTTCGCTTTGTTTTTCAACAAAGTTCAACAAATGTCTGGACGGGTAAATGTAAAGTAAAACATGCTGACTTAACCACGAAACGTTACACAGATGTAATGATCCCTAACAAACAATAGAATTTATTGTAAAAAATCAATAAAAAATTTAATTATTCTAATAATTTCCTACTGCTTCTAACTTCATCATATTTGGTTAAAATTATTGATTTTCTTTGTTCTACGTATATTATTCAAAGCAATTTCAACAAAAACATCCTAATATTTACATAAATATAACAAATGTTATCATATGTAAAGAAGAATAATAATCAAACGAAAAAAAAAAAAAAATGTAGTAGCAGAAGAAGAAATATTAAATCAATCAATAATATTCGACAGCTGTCAGTATTTTTATTAAAAAATTATGTATTTGGAGATTACACAGTATCAGAAATGTATCAGTAACGCAGCTATAACGAAGTTTTAACGCAGATATAGCGTAGCTAGAACGCAGCCATAAAGTAGCTACAAAATTAGTTGTAACGCGTCTATAACACAGCAATAAAGCATCTATAAAACAGCTATAACGTAGCTGTAACGTAGTAATAACGCAGCTATAACGTAGCTACAACGCAAAAACAACGCAGCTGTAACGCAAATTTTAAAACAAATTTAATTTTTCAATATTCAATCAAATGTCTGATGCAATAAATTAAAAACAACAGTTAAGCCACTTAAAAACCTTTAAAACAACATTTATTACCAATAATAATTTTAAATTACACAAATTAATAAGAAATGTATTAAAGAAAATATTTATTTAAAATGAAATTGTCATTAATTCAATACTTTCATTGGAATTTCCATCGTTTTTTTTTTCTTTTTTTCTTCTTGTTAATACATTATAATTATAATTACAACAGGTAAAACAGATTTTTTTTTTTTGTTTTTGTAAATATATTTCATTATAAACACTTAATATACGGTTTGTATTTAGTTAATTCTTAGTTATAATATACCTGAAAACCTCTTAATCGCTTGTGAAATATAATTTTAAAATGAAATAAATTTGTACCCACTGTGTTGTGTAAATAAAACGAATAATCTGTGTATCAACATCAAGCAAATATTATTAAAAAAAAAAAAAAAAAATCAATAATCAACACCAATTACAATAATTCACATAATTTCTTCATTAATTTCATCTGTTAAATTAATAAAAATTAATAAAAATTGTGCAACACAGTGTGAATCTTCTACGTTTTGGAAGTGAAATTTGAATAATTTTTTTTTTTTTTCACATTAATTGTTTCTTTATTACCACATCCACAGTGTTTTAATAACATATGAACCGTAGTGATGTGATGATTTTATTTTGTTTTATTTTCTAGTTCAGTTGACTTTAGTTTAAATTTTCTTTTCTCTACTTGTTTGGCTTTCTCAGCATCTCAGTTTAATGCCAGGGAATGTGTTATGCAATGGATTATTATTAAACAGGAAAATAAATTTAAATAAATATTGCTTTTACTTTTATTATTTCGCTGTTTTTGTTTTTATTGTCTTGTTGGTTTTTCTGTTTAATGTTTTGTGGTATTATTATTATTATGATGAATAAGCGAAGGTGGTTATTGCGAAAGCTATGTTAAGGTAAATTATATGCAAATACGATACAAATAATAAACTTGAATAATGTTTTAAAAAAAATGTGATTGGAATTTTTGATATGAAAAAAAAACAGAAAAAAACAGAAAATCATCACATAATGAGCTTTGTTTGTCACAAATTCACCAATTTGATTGTCGACAAGTTCAATTTACATTGCAATAAAGTTTCAACGGAAAACTTTTTCGTTTTTTATTTTTCTCAATAATAAATAGAACGAAACTAAAGTTTTCACTTGTCAAATACAAAAAAAAAAAAAAAACAAACTGTTCGAAAACATCATGAAAAATTTAGTTAGCCTACGGATAAAAAGTGCAGAATAACAAAAGTAAATAAAACACCCACTCACCTGAAAACACTATTAAAAGATAGATTGACATGGCAATCAGACAGTTAAGCAGCCAAGGTAAATAAATGAAAAATTGACAGAGAAAAAAGTCAATTTGTGATATGATAATGGAACAAACAACTCTCGACTGTCTTATCGGGATTTTAAAGATTTATCTATTTTGAGCTGGGTTTTTTTTAAGGTTAGAAATTTAGATTTTTCCTCCTCTTTATTATTATTTTTTTTTTTAATTAATGAAAGAAAGCGGAAAAATGCGGAACATTTACACAAGTAATAGGGGGTGGTATGCAAATTTTTTCTCTTTTTTATCGTACTGCTTACTGAAATTTCTTTATTAAAATTTATTATTTTTATTTTTCATTGCTGAAAACATTGTCACACTGTAAATATTTGTAAAAATGTTTCTTTTTTTTGTTATTATTACATGGAGGGATGTAAATCTTTTTAACCGATCTTAATTCCACTCTAATTTCACTGTTTTTTTTTTTTTTTTTGTATTAAACCAGTACTCAGTGTAATTTACGTGTATTTTCTAAATTTTACTTTCTCTTGTATGGATTTATTGACGAAAGAAAAAAAGAAAAAAAAACTAAAACAATGAGGACATTTGAAATGAATTTATTATGTCGATTTATGTTCGTTTTTTTGTTTTTTAATTTAAAAACACGACGTAAATGAAATACAAAATGCTTTGTAAAAATTATGTTTTTCAAAAGTCATTAAAGCCAAATAAATAACACCATTAGTAGCATTTAAGTCGCTTTTTTTTTTATTAATAAAAATCGTAACAAAGGCAAGAGAATTAATTTTTTTTTATTTTATTTTATTTTATTTTATTTTGAAGACGAATTAGGTTAATTTAAGTTTTTTTTTTTCTTTTATTCTTCTCCAGTTTACAGACAATTTAAGTCTGCAGTCAAATCAAATCAACTTTATATATTATTGTTGTTATTATTCACATAACAATTGTTTCATTAAATCGTTCGTCTATTTTATTCAGAAAGTTTAAAAGACGATAGAAAGTGATTGTTAACAACAAATACATTTTTTTTTTTTATATATTTAAATAAAATAAAATTGTAACAGAAACTATAGAAAAAATTATTGATTTACTTCGTTTTCTTTCTTTTTTTTTTTTTTTCTCGCATTTTTTATTATTATTCAAGGTTTATTATTGAGTCATATTGCGTTGCTGACACCTAAAGCTTACGTAAAAACCAAATAAATAAATATATATTGCCTTACAGCAAATAACCAGTAAAAGCAGCACAAGAAAAACATAAGAAATATGAATGTTAATTTATAATTTATGTTATTCACATCACTGTTTAATAAAACAAAAAAAAAAGTTATTTTTTTTTTCTTCGATATTAACTAGTTTTTCTGTTATTTCATAAATATAAGAAGAAAAAAAAACAACAAGAAAAAACGAAAGTCTTATTACACAGTGGAATAAAGAAGATTATAAACGCCTAGTAACATCATATTTTACATCTAGTTCGATGATGTAATTTTGTATGAAAATCCATTCTAATTTGCAAAAAGAATTAACAGAATAAATCAATAAAAGCAAAAGGTGATGGAAATATGGAAGAAGCAACATCATTACAACAATACTTCCAGCTCCCCCAAAATTATTAAGTGGAAAAAAAAAAAAATTAAAATAAAAACAAAATCGTCACACCTTAATCTTGATTGTTTAAGCAAAAAAACTTTTTGTTTGTCTCTCTCGTATTTAAAAGTCTTCAAAAAAAAAAAAAAAAACTTTTCTAAAAGGGCAAATAGCTTGTTATTGGCAAATGCTAAGGATCAAGGAAAATGAAAATATCTCAAGCAATAATATTTAATTCATTTCATATAATATTGGTATTTGCATGGTATTTTGCCTTAAGAATCGGTTTAAACATTGATGGTAAACTTTGTTAAAAAAAAAGAAAAAAACGAAAAACTTTTCTTCGAAAAAAAAAAACGAATAAAACCACGTCTAGCCAAGGTTAGATTTTTTTTTATATACATTTTGTCAATAAAAGAAACTTAATTAATTATAATTTAATTGGTTATTAACACATTTTTTTTAAAATTTTTTTTTCTTTACATATACTGGCACGAGTATTTGATTATTATCACCTTAAACACGATGTGTTAAATCGAATAAATGTTAGCTGCGAACGGTTTTTTTTTTCTTTCATAATATTAATAAATAAATAAATAATTTTTAAGTGTCATTTATTATTTCTACTTAACCTTTTATTAAAGTAAGTACTAGAAAAACCTCAGTTTAAAATGCGTTAAAAATAAAACATAAGCCAAGGACACTAAGTAGTAGCATCAGTCAACTATCCACGTAAAAAAATAAAAAATTCATCTTCTCTCTAAACATTAATTAATTTTAATTACTTAAATTTTCTCAAAAAAAAAAAAAAAAAAGTAAATTACCTTGACTTAAATTATGATAAATCGCAGTTGTTGGTATTATGAAAAATGATTTAAAAAATTTCCTGTATATCTTGTGGATTTTTTGTTTTTGTTTTTTTTTGCATAATTAAAAAACGTTTTCGCTAACATTTCCTATTCAAAAAGTTGAGAAAATAAAGCCTGAGTATCTCGCGTTATAAATAAATTAATTTTGTGATCAAAATTCATTGATTTTCTCGTACTGTTTATCATCAATAAATAATCATTTGTTACATCTGTACGATTTTTTTTTTGTGTTTTTTCCCTACTTTATTACCACCGCTTCTGTTACCTGAATACACTTAACTGCATTGAATTCTATTTATTATTGATTTTCATTGTTTTCCCCTGTACACTAAATAAAACAACAACAACAACAATAATAAATATTTGTTTATAATCAAACGCAAAGTAAATAATGAGAAAAGCTCCTAAAAATAAAGTTTAACAACTTACTTACTACCCACCGTATACATCACTTATTTTTACCGAAAACTTTTATTTGTAATAAACATTGAAAAAGCTGCATCACTGTTCATTAAAATAAAAATAAAAATAAAAATAAAATCAAAAACAATATGTTAATTGTGCTTTGTAGGTTTAAAACTTAAAACTTTTTTTTCTATTTTTTTTTTTTAAATATTATTTTTAACTGATCCGAATTACAAATTTAATCCAAAGTTAAGCATTTTTGAATACCAAATAATGATAATAAAAAAAAAAAAAACACCAAAATAATAATAATTTTAAGACAAGTAAAGTAAAGCACGATGAGAAAAGCTTGTTGAAAGTTATAATCTATGCAGAAATAACAAAACTCCTTTACTTTATTTTTTTTTTTATTATTTTCCATGCAGCAAATTTAAATAATTTTTAGTTTTATGTTTTTTTTTTTTTTTTGGTAGGGGAGGTTTCACTTCTTTAAACAAAAAACAAAAACCAAAAAAATGTAATTTAATTAAAAAAACTAAAAAATAATTTCATTGAAACTTTGAAACAGTGATGCGACGACCTGACATTAATGCAAGGTAAGTGAACTAAAAAAAAAAAAAAAACTAAAATTATTGTAAAGCCCGTAAAGTGTGATGGAAGGATTTTAATTTTATTATTTTCATTTTCACTGCAATTAATTGTTTTGTAAGGGTTGACGGTGAATCCCGTAAAAAGGATTTAACTTATGTTAAACGACTTAAGCTTAAATCTAAAAAGCGTATTATATAAGTTAAAGCCATAAAGTAATACAGGTAATACGCTCTATCTTGATATTATAATACGTGGATTCGTTAGACGACTATAAGCTACATTTTTGTATTAATAAATAAAAAAAAAAAAAAATTCTTTCCCTGTACAAAATTTGCATAAAGAACACGTTTAATCATAACGCTGTGTACCTGATAACAACCAAAAAAAAAAAAAAGCAGGTAAATTATCGATGATAAATAACTATAATTAAGTAAATGCGGTATCGCAATTTTTATTTTTATCTTTTCATGTCCTCATTATTATTATTATTATTATTATTTTAATTAATTATAAAATGTGAAGATTTATTTTTCCCTTGCTTAACTCTGCTGGGCTCTTGTGACTCTTTTTGATGCATGTATTCAAATTTTTGATTTTTTTTTTAACGCATACGTTGCACACGTCGATAACATAAATAAATAATCAATATTAAAAAAAAAAAAATATTTTATTTTTTGCCAAAATAAATAACGAAAGCTTTATAATAATTTTTTTTTGTTCATATTTTCATTGCAGAATTTTTCAGAGGCCGATTCTTTACATTATAGTTCTGTATGAAGCGGATATAAGATTTTTTTTTTGTCAGTTATCGATCGAATGTAAAGTACATAATATTATACAGCTATAAACATGAAAAAAGAATACTTGCTTTGGGAGGAGGGGAGAGAGATTAAAAAGAAAATACTGAAAAAAGCACACAGAAAACTTTTTGACGAAGAGTTCTGTCGCCAGAGTGTTTCTTATTTTTCTTTTTTTTTTTTGGTTTTATTATGTCTTTGGCGTTTTATTTAAAAGAAAAAGAAAAATGTATTCCCAGCATTCAATTTGTTGCGGTCATAAATCAAACACGAACAAAACATATTGTGTTAAATAATAGAAATACTGTTTCTGGTGTTACTGCTGCTGCTTCTGCTTCTGCTACTGTTGTTTTACTTTTATTGTTTTAGAAAAATTAAAGTTAATACCGTGCACTGGATGCTTTATAATAGAAATGATGAAATAAAAGATGCTAAGTAGTTTGTTCATAGTTCATAGTGTACAGAGGATTTGTACAGAAATTCATTGTTTGTGAACAATAAACACCATTCGGTTGTTGTTGACTTGAATATTTAAATTTAATTAAAAACGAGAATTTTTTGCATCCACAACAAATCGTGACAAATTCATTATAATAATTAACACTTGCTGCTAATATACAATTCGTTCATTTCTTTTTATATTAATATCATTAATTAAGCTTGTTTTACGGTTTAATATTAAATAAAAAAAATAATTTTTAAGCAAAACAAAAAAAAAAAACCCAAGCAAATCTTTTTTTTTTATTGATTTCAGCGTTTTTATCGACATTTAATGCGACAATATTTTTTCGTTTATTTATTTATATATTTTTGATGAGCTAAGGATAAAGGATATTCTTGTTTGTTTGTTTTTTTTTTATGCTTTTTAATTTATTTTTGATAGTTTTTTTTTTTTTTTTTATTCACTTTACGTTCGTTAAAAATTATTTTTTTTTATTGTTTTACAGCCAGTCGTTGTTACTAGCTGACCTAATTCTATGTTTTGTTTAAAATTAATTTATTTCAATTCACACCCTATGTATAATTTTACAGTATTTATTTATTGTGCTTTTTTTATTATTATTATAATATTTTTATTTTTATTAAATTAATTTGAAATATTTGTTGATGGATTGACATCACGATAGAATCATCATCAATTCGTTAGATTGATGTGTTTTTGTGAAAAAAAAAATAAAATGTATTTTACTTTAATAATAATAAATAATTAAATTTTATTTTAAATAAATAAGTAAATAAGTTAATTATTAATTAAATGGAATATTTCAGTAGTTATTACAAAACATAAAATTCTTTACTTAAATCACTTTGTTGCGATTTTTATAAAAAAAAAGCAAATTGAAAGTAACTTTCCATTAATATTTCTCGTTTTTTTTTTCTTTTATTAAAATAAATTTAAAGCATAAATGATGTAATCATTCAAAACTTAAAAAAAAAAATTAAAATAAATAAATTAAAGAGAAGAATAAAATAAAAATTCCACAGCGGAATATGAGGAATAAAAAAAATAAAAAAAAAAAAACAAGTTAAGACGCTAAGCATCAACATTTATTAAATCATCGAAGATTTAATTTGATTTTTGCAAATCAACAATCAAATATTAATAATAATAATAAAAGCGAAAAGGAAATAAGGTAAGAAAATTTACTTAATAAATCTCATTATAATACAAATTTTTTTTTTGCTTTTTGCTTTTATACAACCAAGCGTAATGTAATTTCCATTTAAATCAATTTATTATTATTGGAATAATATTAATCAAAGCAAATCATCAATTTACATAATTTTTAGTTAGGTGAACTTGAGAGGTTTTTTTTTTTTTTTTTTCGCTTATTTTTATTGATTTAAATTGAATGCTTGCTACTGTCAAGTGTGGAGACAAACTGAACGATTATTGACATGGTGAACACCCCATAAACGATCACAATAGCAGATAAAATAATCAAATAAACTGGAATTAAATAATAACATTCGTTGTTTGTCCAGTAGTTTAATGAACTTTAAAATTGACGTATTTTTTATTCAGCTTTACTAAAAATGCTAAAAATGCTTTACAATCTGTTTGTACAGAATTTAATAAAATGATAGCACAGTGTAGAATAGATTATTGCAGAAAAATGGTTTAATAAATGGTATTACGTAAGAAAATGACCTGTGGCTAGTGTGTCGTCTAGTGGTAATATATCACCAATACTTCCCTTAACAAGACAACAGAAATAATGAAAAAAAAAGACAAAAACTTATTGATTTTACTTTTGCTTTATAATAAAAGTTTGACTAATACTTAAATGTTTGGCATATCCTGAGGTTTTAATAAGTTTTTCTTTGGTGTTTGAACAGCAAAAGAAAAAACTCAAAAGTGACTTTTTTTTTTTGGTTGGTTCCTTAATTAAAATATAATATTAAAAACAAAAAAAAAATAAAAACACACAAAGATGACACTCAACGGTTCACTTAAGTGTATAAGAATTTAAATGAATAATTAAATAATTTGTTTGTTTAGCAAACATAAGACACAGCTTAAATACTTTCACTAATTACCAATGATTATAATAGTTAGATTGTGTTATTACTCATAAACATAACCGACAGAAGTGTTAAAATGTTAACGATGTTATTCATCTAGAAAATTTATTAAACATTTTTGTTTTTTTTTTTTAATTCGTTTACTTAAGTTCTTGAATTATGATTTCATTATTATTAATAATAACTATTGTTGGAATTATAATATCACAGACGGTTTGCCATTGTATTTTCATATTAAAAAAAAAAAAAAAATCATTGAAATACAAAATACATTTTTGGCATCATTTAAAATTAAAAATTTCGTAATGTGATGAATTTTTTTTTGTTATAAGTGTGACACGATGGCGCCTTGTACATTTATTTATACAAATTTTACTTCTTTATTATTATTCTTATTTGACAATAAAAAAAACTTTTTATTTAAAAGACAGAAAATAATTGTTATTTATGATTTTATTTTTCTCTGTTTTATTATTATTATTATTATTATCAAAAAATATTAATTAATTAATTTGACATGAATGAAAGGTTTTGTCGTTTTGTGTTTTCTGTTTCGGTTTTACTGCTGCCTTTTGTATTTTATATTCTTTCGTTTGTTTGTTATTAATTAATAATGAAAATTGTAAAGTCTATTTTTCTTATTGTTTTTAATCTCTTTTTTGTAGTAATTCTTATACTAATTATAGAAGGTATTAAGTAAAGCCCGTAACAAAGTTAATGTGGTGGTAAAATGACAGCAAAGACATATTTAACAAAAGGTGATTTGTATGCTTGAAAATGTCTTTAAAAGTAAAGTAATAATATATATGCTATAGTTAAGTATTAATTATATTTATATACTAACTAAGTAGTGGCTTATAAAAAAATTTAATCAAAACTAAAGTTATAACAGAGAGAGAGAGAGAACCAGGAAAATTATTCTTAAGTATTGTATAACCACTAAATTCTTTAAGTATTACGAGTTGTGCTTGGATTAAGTATATAAATGTGTACTAAATAATACTATAATGTGTACTAGTTTAAAAAAACAACTAAATTCAACTAAAGTCGTTATAGACAGTAGAAATTTCATATTTAGTTATCTTAAATACTAATCTATTTAAGTATTACGTTTGGTACTAGAGTTAAGTATAAAAATTAGTACTAAATAATACTATTATATGTACTGATTTATGTAAGTAATTGAATAATCAAAAGAAGTAATAAAACGATAAGTTTATCAATCAAACAAGTAAATAATTCATTAACTAAAAATAGTTAGCCTAAAAAGCATACCTTGTGTGCTAAAGTTAAGTAGTAAATATGTACTAAATAATTACTACTATATTCACTATCCACAAAGTACTATTCCTATACACCAAAAGATTTTTTTTTCTTTAAAACAAAACACAAAAAAAAATATTTTTGTTTACTTTGAAGCCAAAAAAAAAAAGAAAATAAAAATGTTTTATGTAAACAAATATGTACTAAAACCCTACTAAATACTAAAATTTCAATTAAAAAATATAAATAATTGCTTTTGCAAAACAAAATAAAAAAAAAAAAATTTGTAATTAATATCGCATAACGCAGTGTGGCGAAGGCACTAACTTGCCCTGTCTACGCTAGACAATTAAATAGCATAGAGATATAAAAATATATTTTATTTTATAATGAATATGAAATTACATCATGTGGGTTTTATTTTTTATAAATTTATTATTTATTTATTTAAATAAAGAAAAAAAAAAATTTTAATTCCTCAAACACCATACTAACCTAACTATACTAACTATGGCTACGACGACTCTACTAGTTGTCGCAATTTATCGCTATGGTCATTCATTTTGTTGTATACAAAAATTTTATTTAACATTGAAATAACGTCATCGTTTTATTAAAAAAAAAAAAAAAAATTTTAATACAATCCACATGGAATTAAAATATGCTATTTTGGATTATAAACTTTTATTTTAGTTTTTTTTTTTTATTTTATTTAATAATAATAAATCCGGAGTGAACCGAGTCTTTTCCTTAATTATAATTGTAAATTGATACGTTTTGGTGAACTAGTTGAATTTTCAATTATTTTTATTATTTTTTTTTATTATCATATTAGTTACAAACGATCAGGGCTATTTTTATTACATTATATTTTCTATTTATAAACATATTTGCCAGTTTGTTGTTTGATGACTAGAATATATAATTCATTGATAATCATATATTTTTTGCGTGTAATCTAAATTTAGATTAGAAAAACCGGATAAAAAGGGATTTTTGTACTTTGGTATTTAGTTTTTTTTTTATTATTATTATTATTACTAAAAGGAAGTAGGTTGAGGTTACCTGTGTACAGTACGTGTACGTCTACAAGGTGATCACTTGTGTATTAACGCAGAAAAAAAAAGTTTAAATTATATCAAGGAAAACAAGATCAATACAAAGTGATTGTAAAGGGAAAACAACTTGTAATTGGCAAATCATAACTAAAATCTATAAATCAGATAAAACAAAACAAAATTCTTTTGTTGGTTTCATTAGAGCAAAAAAACAGAAGCTTTTACGACACTAATTCAATTATGTTATGTAAACATAATAATAATAATAATAAAACAGAAAATAAACGTAATAACATCAATTGATTATTATTTTTTATGATATCATTATCATTATCATCATTATTATAATTATTATTCATCAGCCTACAAATAATATTTGTATTATATTAAACACACACAAAAATTTACATAAAAAATTTATATCAAAGCATACGATACAATTTTAATAAAATAAACAAAGCATAAAAAAAAAAAAAATAGAAAACGACAAAAAATGTTTATTTTCTATAATTCCTTAATTAAATTTCATCACAAAAATAATTTTTTTTCAATTAAAATTATCCACACACACACACACAAAAAACAGTTCCGTAGAAAATAAATATAATTAGAGTAAAAAAAAAATGATTTAAAACAAATAAAAAACGACACACCATAAGTATATAATTAAATAATAAAAACTAAAACTAAAACAAACTAACGAAACAATTCAATGAACGTGATTACTGACAATAAACGTATTAAAACAGCACGAAATAATTTTTTTTTTTTAGTAATTTATAATAAACTACAAAATCCTGTTAAGAAATATTATAATTTTTCCACTATGTAAAATGTAAATTAATTAAATTAAAACAATAGTTGAAAAAAAAAAAAATGCATTTCTATAGCATTGATAAATGGTATAAAAGTGCATTGCACTGTTAATGCTAGATGAGTAACTGGCTTAGCTATTTATCAGTTTGTTGACAATAAAAGTGGCATAAAATAAACTAGCAGCAGCAACAGCAGCAACAACAGCAAAACAATAACAGAATATTAAAATTATATTTTTATTTATGAAGAAGATAAAAATCATTTTTTTTTTTTTTGCTGTTATTATTTTTATTTTTCTGCTGTTTATCTAGTAATGAATGCGGTGTATGTTTATGCTCTGTTATTGCTGTCGCATGATTATAAACAAAGTCACTGAAATTTATCACAATAGATAATAATATATTATTAAGAAAGAATAAGAAAAAAAAATAATGTATATTTCGCTAGGTTAAACGTACTTCCAACATCAACAACAACAAACCGCAGACAACAAACATCTTTAAATCGTTCTTCAGGTTAAAAATAAATTAAAATTTTATTAAAATCGCAACAAAGTACCGAAAAAACAGCAATCTATTTTTAATAAAAAAAAATTGTAGTAAAATTGCAGCTGAGCTATTTAATAAACACATTTTTCACACAATAAATTAAAATGAAGAAAAAAAAATGATTTGCGCGCAAAAATAAAATAAAATTTAACGAATGCAGACGTAAGAGAATTTATTTTTTTATTAAAATTCGCAAATACTTATGACACTTTTCTATCTAAATATATATATATAAATACAGAAATTCTATTTTATTTTTAGATCTCTTTCTTTATTTATTTGTTGATTTTTTATGAAAAATATTAATAAGAAAAATGTATTTGTCAGTGAATAACAGATAAATACAATTCGCGCACGCTAAACTACTTTACATTTTCATTATTTATTATTTTTGGTTGAATAGCTTTACAAAATAAACGAACAATTTAACCTTAACCATTAACAAGCTTTATTATTGTATTTCTTTTTTTGTAGCGCCAAAGAAAGAAACAGCGAAAAAAACACAGAAAGAAAAACATTTTAAAAGTGGAACAATTTATCCACCAAATTAATGTCCAGTTAATAAATTATTTATATATATATTTTTTTTTAATAATGCACTTAAAATTAATATCAACGAGTTAATATCTCTTACAAACACTCAATATATGTACAAGAATAATCCACTTGACTGATTGCTTTTAAATTTATTACAGTGTTTTTCGGTTTTTTTTTTCGTTTTTTTTTTTTTTTTTTTGTTACCATGCTCAACAAGTTAACTAAAAATTCGTTTAAATTAAAAAAAAAATTGTTCCACAAATTAACCAAAAATAAAAAAAAAATTATGCCTCCGGCATAGCAAGTATAATTTTTATTGTAAACGAGCGTAACATACAAAACAAACAACCGTTGTCTACTGTCGAGGATGTTCCAATCAATTTATTGCTAATAATAAATAAAAAAAAAAAAAAAAAAAAAAAGTAAAAACAAATCTTATAATAAAAATTAAAATTCATTACAAGGAGAAATAAAAAGCAAAAACGCCCACCAAAAGTAAAAATTTTATTTTTCTTTCTTTCTTCTCCTTCAAAAAAAAGTGAATTAGAAATTTTTGTGTTTTTTTTTTTTGTGTTTTTTCGCGATCAATTGACAAATTTAAATGTAAATTAAATTTTTTAAACAACAAGAAAAAGACGAAGAAGAAGAAGCAGAAGGAAGTATTAAAGTGAAACTTTATTTTCATTAAAATTAAAATTTTTTTTAAAAACAAATCAGTAGTCAACACCACATTTTAATGCTACAAACCGTATAAACTGATTAAATTTTAATTTAATTTCCATTATTTTGTATCAATTTTAATATAGAAATTTTAATTAATTTTTCTCAAATTATCTTGTTGTTTGTATAGAAGAAAAAAAAATAAAACGCAAAATGTTTGTTTTTATTCAGGAAAAATTTGAATTAAAAAACGAACGCAACAGGATTTTATGTGAATCGAAAAACGAAAAGAAAACAAACAGCAAGCAAGGAAAAGATTATTCGACCTAGATATTTTATAGTCATAATCATAGACGTTAACCTTAACGTTAACAAGGAAAAAGGTAATCGAAACACCATGAAGTCTGTTAAGTAAGTAAAACAACTTGGATAAAAGGAAGTAAAAACAGCAGAAGCATCAGCTAAATATCGACAAAAAAGAAAATTTAAATCTATAGAACCCTTTTATATCTGTGGATCCCATCACAACAATTCATAAATACTGTATAAAAACAGAACAATATGCTCGTCTCACAAAGAAGAAAGAAACTTAAAAAAGAAATAACAAACAAATACCAAGATTTTTTTATATTAAGAAAAATTGATCTTAGGAAGTCTGATGAAGAAAAAAAGAAAAAAAAAAAAACGACAACTTGAAAAACCATCGGCAAACAGCATAATAGCATAACAAAATACATAATAATAATCATTTTCTTTCTTTTTTTTTATTATTATTATAATTTTCCCATAACTGCTTTATTTAATGCAAAAGAATCGAAAAAACGAAAAGAATAAAATTGAAATAAACAGAAGTAAAATTGCAAAGAAAGAAAAAAAAAATGTAAAGAGAAAATAAACAGACATGTGTGGTGTGTGGTGTTTTCATGTCGATTTGTTTATACAAAATATATATATATATATATATATATATATATATATAGATCGGTAAAATTTAAAATACTTTTCTATTTTATATTACCTCTTACCTCCTGAAAAATACCAATGAACAATCTAAGTGTATTACATTGTACTTGTTATTCACAATTCATGTCAATACACTTTTATTTCTTATTTTAAACCAAAAAGTGTTACAATTTTTTTTTTCTCTCTCTTTCTCTATGTTTTATTTATAAATTTCTTTATTTTAAACTAATAAAAAACAAAAATTAAATTATAAAAAAAAAAAAATATTATTATTAACTGTGGTAAACTTGTTATTATAAAACTGTCAGACAGAATATATAAAAAGAAATAAAAATAGAAAAGAAACAAAAAAAAAACTGTTAAAGCGGAAACATCAACGAAATAAATTTATAATCAATAATGTTTGATTACATGTCTGGCAAGTTAATCTAAATATTTTTAAGTTTATATGAAAACACTTAATAACTAAGTACATTATCGTATATTAATATTAATAAATTAAATTTTTGTTTCGATGGTGTTTTAGAGAATAGCGAATATTTTAATCAAGATTTTTAATGCTTATGTTATTCATACTTTTCAATTACTTTCCTGCAGTTTATAGTCGTTGCACGTTATTATGATTAATACAAACATGATTTAAGTATTAAAAATCAGCTGAAATAAAAAATAAATCAAAGTACAGGAAAATTTGCGTAGGTTTTTCCTGTATAATACTCTTATTAAGTATCCAGACAATAATTTCTTTACTTTAATTTCCGCTACTTCAAAGAATAATTAAATCCAGAACTAAAAAAATTTTACAGTTTGAACAGAAGAACCTTGAATATTTAAAGAAACATAAATGGAATTTCTATTACTGAAAACTCACAACTTTTCTAATAACTAGTTAAAATAATAAAAACTAATCCACTTAGTTTAAATATTTTTCTTATAAAATAATAAGTAAACTGGATCAAAAAGAAATGAAAAAAAGAAGAAGAAAAATATGAAAAAACCACAACGATGCAAAAATTAAACTAAAATTTAAAGCAAAAAGTTAATTAACCTTTATTTAGTTAACAGTTGTTTTTTTTTTTTTTTTTTGCATAATTAGGAAAATAGAAAATTTATAAATTCACAAGAAAAACGCAATTTTATTAACATTATTGATGCTACGCGTTTATTTGGTTTGCGCATATTGTATTGAAGTTGCAGGCAATACAAATGATTAAAACCAAGCAACAAATAACCGTTATTAAGTTTTTTTTTTTTTTTTTGATTTGTTAGTAATAAGAGAAGCATAATTACAGTGTTAGTGTAATTAGTTACATAATTTGTTGTTTTCTATACATTTGAAGAGCTTTATTATTTATTTAACTCTTACTTTGGCGTCGGAGATGATAAAAGAGAATAAAAATTGATTATTTAATTGGACTTATTGTAATAATCATATAATGACTTAACTTAAATTTACACTTAACTTAGCTTAAGTTAATTTAATTTTAGAAAAATAAACACTGAGAATTAATATGGTGGTGGAAAGTATTTATTACAGACAGAAACAAAATACAAAAAATATTAAAAACAAGAAACAAATGCAATTAAATTATTGGATTTTTGGATTATAAAAATTTACTTTCACAAAATCATCACAATTTCCAATATATTCTTTTAAGTAATTAAGTAATTATTAATGAGAATAAATTACAAAATATTATTACAAATAATGCCGATTCTGGTTTTATTTACTTTAAACTAAATTCTCTCGAATTCAGTGTATTTGTCTTCTTGATTGCCTGAAACACTTTCATCATTTTTTAGTGTCATTAAAAGAATAAAATTAATTCGCTGACCAAACAATTACAATTAACAAAAAAAAACATTTCGTTAGGTGACCGAATATAAAAATTACCTTTAAGCAATAAAAAAAAAAAAACTAAGCCAATTATAATTTAGCAAAGTAATGGCTGAGTAAAAAATTTAACAACCATGAATATTCTTCATTATTTTGCATCAGTTGAGTTCATTTCAACATTGGTGCTATGTTTAGAGTCTAGACAAAGTCTTGAAAAGAAAAACATGAAATTAATTAAACAAGAAACAAAAAAAAAACGATCACAATGAATACGTTTTAAAGATTATTTGCCTGTCTTATGCTTCGCTAGAATTAGCATCACTAACGAAAATACAAAGTACACAAAGGATGCAAAGAAATAGCAAGAAAATATTTTTTTTGTTTATCGACATCCCATTAATTTAAAAATTAATTTAATTTAAGAAATTTTTTTTTATTTTTTCCGTTGATTAATTTATTAGAATGTGTTGATTGGTTCATGCTATGCAGATGTTTAACGTTTTTATTATAAAAATGAAAAGAAAGATAGCAACATGGTATGGTAATAGCAAATAATAAGCCTAATTTCATTATTATGTAGCAGAAACTCTATCGATACTAATTAATAGTTAATTTGTTTGCAAAAAACAAATTTATTAACTCAACAATTCAATTAATGTAATGTGCATAAGTGTTGAATAATTTATCAATGATTTCTATTACACTAAAATTCTTAAATAATTTAAAATGTGTTTATAATTTAATAATAATTATTATTATTATTTGGGGTGAATCACTGAAAACACACTAATGACATTGATACCAATCACAATTTATTATCAAATCAATTAATAAACAATTTGTGCTGTTTAAAGTGTAAAATTTAATTTAAATTCTGGAAACATATTCAGTTAGTTAGAAACTAGTTAAGTCTTCGTTATTAAATCAATAAAATCTCTTAACGGAATAATAATTAACCAATCATTTGATTTTTTTAACGTTAAACAGATTTGATTGGTTGAAAACATTACCTAGCTAAATTTAAATCAACCAATCAAAGCACATAATAAATTAAAAAACTAAATATTTCTTATTATGCTACAGTTAATTAATCAGTATAGCAGCATATTAAAACGTTTAATTACATTTTTTTTTATTATAGCTAAATAGTTGTTATTTATTTTTATTAAGCTTCGGTCATCTGATATCTATTAATTTTTTTTTTCTTGTTGTTTTCTTTTGTGTTCTGCAAAAACAATAATTAATTATTTATTACAGTACTGTACAATACAGTTCTTCTATATTTACATTGATATTGCTTTACATATTTATTTTTTTGTTGTTGTTGTTGATTTGTTTAATGAAAATTCTATATTAGCAAGTATAGCGTTTAAAAGCAAAGAAAACAAACACAAAAAAAAAATAAATTTCTGCTTCGTTGTGCAGAAAAGTAATTAGAGGGTAACTCTATCCATTTCTTTTGCATGATATATATCGACCATATAACAGATGACATACATTTTATAAATATTACCATAAACAACCAGATAAATAATAAAATAAAGCTTTAAGTTACAAACAATACATAAGGAGTTACAAGCAAGGAGTAGGAAGACAAAAAAAAACAGCAAAGTAGTTTTTAAATTAAAGATTTGTTGTCATCAGTATATTAGCCTGACATAATAATCAAATTTTATTGTATAATTTAACAATCAACTAAATTTAACCACCTGTATTAAAAGTTTTTTTTATTATTATTATTCCTCTGCGAAAAAAAACGATAAAAAAAAGCAGCAGCACCAATCAAACGTTTTATTGCGAAAAAAAAAAAGAATTTTAATTTTTTTTAAAATCGAAGAAAAACAATAAAATAAAAATCAATTGATTAAAATTATTTTTTAAAGTATGGGCTGTTTGTGTGGGGTAATAAAAATTACAAAAAAAAAAAACGAACAACACTGGTAATCATTCAACTGAAGTGCGATTACACTTTGCACTAGTTTTTAAAATTTTATGTTTTATTGAATTCAGCGATTTTAAATTTCTTTCTTTCTTTATTTATTTATTTATTTTTTTTTTTCATTATTATTATTATTATTTGTTTATTGCATGGACTAATGAATTATGTTTTGTGTAATAAAATTTCTAAACACAAAGACTGTTTTATGAATGTGCTGTCAAATCAAATAAAACCAAATTTTGGCATGTGAAAAAAAAAAAATAAAATACTTATTGTGTTTTAAGTGAAACATTATTGATTTTTTTATTTATTTTTTTGTATTAAAGGTTGTATTAGCAAATAATTTTCTTTCGTATAGTGTTATGATGATTTATTTAAATTTATGACAAATTATATATAAAACAACCGTTTGATTTGTATTTTACGCGTACAGAATAATTTTTCTTCTCGTTATAAAAAAATTCTTTCAATTAAAAGAAATAAAATGTTATTGAACTATAACTATTATTTAGTTTCATATTACATTAATTGTATTGAAATTATTCTCTTATTTACATATATAAATAAATAATTTATATTGTAGTAGCATAAATGGTACATATTTTCCGTGTTATTTGCTTTGTTCATACCATTTAAATACAGCAAACAACATTTCAACATTGTTTCTTAATTAAATTCAATTATTTTTTTTACGCTCTTTCTCACTCTCACTGTGTTGTTCTTCTTTTATTAAAAAGCATAAATGCAACATGATTTAATTAAAAATAAATAAAAAATAAAAATAAAAAATTGAGTTGTCTGATTAATCTAATTTTATTTTAAACTTGCATAAATAATTTCTTTGTTTGTTTCGTTAATTGATTAAACAATTTATTTTACACTGAGATATCTGTCATTAATATTAATAAATAAATAACTAAAAAATATGAATTTAAATTAAAAATTACAATAAATATTAATTTAATCAATTTAAATCATGTTTAAGTGACCAAAAAAAAAAAAGCAGAGAGAATACAGCAATGATAATAAAAAAAAAATAATTTATAAACGGTACGGTGGTTATCAAATTGTTTTGATTTAATCAGTAAAGAGCATTGGGTCAGTGAAATTTTCTGTTTATTTTTAATCACATTTAACCACGCAGCGGTTGTACATCGGGTTTCATTAAAAGTAAAAATATTGTTTACGTATTACTAGCAAATACGACAGTAAAAACCCTGATTAATGAATTACAGATTCAGATGCAAATATATACTAAGATAATAAAACATAAACAAAACAAATTATATTTTTTATTTAATTATTTATTTATAATCAGTTCAATAAGGCCAAATATATTGAGAGCAGTTAATGTTTTTTTTTTTTTTTTTAATTATTTAATTCAATTTGATTTAATTCTCTTTTCTCTGACATATCAAAATGATTTGAAGGCGAATTTAATGTTTCGGTCGTATGAAAATGCATTTTTAAATAAATTATAGTAAAAGCTCATTAAATACCCTGATTTTTCCGAATAATTATGGTGAGATGAAAGTAAAGACGAAGAAATTAAATCTTTCGGTTGCTGGAAAATGCATTTTTTTTTACAATAAATTATACTAAAAACCCATTAAATACTCGGCCTTTTCGAATAAAATAGTGCTTTTGCTATAATTATGGTGGAAAGAATAAGAAATTTCACGTGTCGGTTGTTTGGAAGTGCATTTTTAAATAAATTAAACTTAAAAGTTCATTAAAACCAGTGCTTTTGCTATTATCATGGTAAATAGTAGAATAGATTTAATGTTTCGGTTGTTTGAAAATGCATATTTTAATAAATTAAACTATAATTATGGTAAACAGTAGATGAAATTTAACGTTTCGGTTGTATGAAAATGTATTTTTAAATAAATTATAGTAAAAGCTCGTTAAACCAGTAATTAAATGCTATAATTATGGTAAGAAGACAACGTATAAGCTTACCTTAAACTATTTATATAATTTTATTTAAATAAATAAATCAGATAAACGAATTCCAATTCGTCTGTTAACTGTGCAACACAACAAATAGAAATAAAAAAAAAATTCTTTTCGATAGTGGAAAATACCAAAAACACAAAAAAAAAGAAAAAAGCTAATGAAAAATCCGTTTTTATGTCTGTTATATGAATTTCTATATTTTCTACAGAATGTCATAGCGTTTATAGTAAATATAAGATATAAAATCTCTTATGTGCTATTCGTTTATGATTATAGGATCCTTTTTTTTTTTTGTATTTTTATTTCGTTTGTTTGCATGTGAGAAAAAACTCACACAAATTTTTCGTCTCTTTTATCTTTTTTTTCTTTTTTCTTTTTTATTTAGCACGATTAAAGCTTTTCTTGTTGTTTGTTTAAATAAATATATATTGGACCGTGTTGATTTGTTATTTTTCTTGTTTATTTATTTATTTTTTTTTTTTTGTTATTACTTTTGAAAAATGATCTGTTTGCTTGTTAGCTTGTTTGCCTGCCAGCCAGCCTGTGATTCTAATTCAAAAAAAAAAAAAAAAGTATTTTTTTTCTTAATATTTGCATAAATTTGTCTACGGCAAGAAAAAAGAAAAAAAAATAGAAAAAAGTTTCTCTGCTTTCTTTGTTTTAGAAATAAAAATAAAACTGAAAAAAATTCGCCTCCAGTTAGGAAAAATAGCAAAAAAAAAAAAAAAAAAAAAATGATAGCAGAGAAAAATCTTCTTCTATATTCGTGTGTTTTTTTTTTTTTTTCTACATCTTTTCTTGATTAAACATAAAATGTAAACAAAAATCATATTTTTATAGGTCTAGTCAACTCAATTATTATCGTTAAAAGTTTTTTTTATTATTTTTATTATTTTTTTTTTTAATTAATAAAAGAATAATATTTGCTCTCACCGATACGAAAGAAAAAAAAATAAAATTGTTCAATAAAACAAATTCTTTTGATAATTAATTAAAAAGAAAATAAAAATATTTTTACACAAAATACGCTCTGATTAATAATCAGCAAAAAAAAAAAAAAAACATGCGTGCTTTCGTTGTTAAATAAAACAAACAGAAAAGCTTTACAGTGTTATTGTAATAATTATTAGAACAATGTATAATTAGACTTGTAATGGTTAAAGTACATTTTGTAACTCCAATTATGTATTGTTCTAATAAAAATAAAAAAGTTCTCAGTGTTACCGGTCAAAACGTTAATTACAATAAAAAAATAAAAACAATAACCAGGCACCCAAAATAAACTTACTTTTCCATTATTTGTTTGAAAATAATAAACCATAACGAACATCCATGATATTGATAAAAATAACACCAGCTTAACATTTCTCCTCATTTTTGGTAATAAATATGTTCCAACACTGCCCATTCACACGGTTATTTAATCACAAAACAGCACACTGTTTAATCACACTGTTTGCATTAATTAAACGAAAAAGTTAAAAATGCAAAAAAGAAAAAGAAAAATGTTTTTAATCTCCTGACTTAGTTTAAATAAAGTTATTTAATCAAAGTAAAAATAGATAAATTACTTTTTTAATTAATTTATTAATTAGTTTTATTTTTGATTATTAATTTATTTTGTTTTATTAATTATTTAATTAACAATCAAACCGCACTTATGAAAATATTTATTGTTTATTAGCTTATCAGTTGTTTAACTGATTGATTAAAATTTTTTTTTTTTAATTTTTACTAGTTAATTAATAAAGAAATTAGTTATTGCTACACATGTTGTTAGATATTTCGCGACTGATTATTTTATTTTAATTTTATTTTTTGTATTAATTATCACAGAGATGATACACAGGTGTGTTGTGGTTTTTTTTTTATTTATTCTTCACTTGTTAAGTCATCTTTTTTTCTTTTTTTTCTTTTTGTAATTTTTGTATTTTTTTTGATTAATTAATTAAATTATTATTCAATCACAAAACATAACAATTTCTAGGTAATATAAGAAAGAGAGAAAATAATTTAAAAAAAAATCCGTATAACAGTTGATTTTAATATTTAATAAAATAAACGTTTGTTTGCTGTTGTATGTTTTGTGCAAAACTTAAAATAAATAAATCGCTAACTGTCCCACACAAACAGCATACAAAAATAATAATAATAATAATAATAATAAATAAATAAAAACCGAAGAAATAGAATAAGACAGAAACGTCTTAATCAAATACCAGCTGAAACGCGAATAAAATTTTATTTTAATAAAATGTTGGAATTTTGTTATATTCAATTTTTTTTCTATTTTTTATTTGTTGTTGACTCCACTTTTTGGTGGAAAAGTAAAATAAAAATAACAACAACAAAGCACTGTAGAAAGCTTTATACACAGAGAGAAAAAAAAATTGCTTTTTTTTTCTTACTTAAACAATAAAAACCCAAAAATAAAAACACTTTGCATTTAAATATTTAAATCGTATCGTATCGTATCCAATATGGTTTAAATACATAAACAAAGAAAACAAAAAAATGAGTGGTAATATTTCACTCAAGTTAAATTAAAAATTCTATTCAGGCATATATAAACGTTTGTATGGCGATCTCTTTTCATTATTCGATATTTATCTTTCATTTTTTTTTTTTTTTATCTAAAATAAATTGTTTTTCTTTTTTTTTCAATTCAAAACGCATTTTATCGAAAAGCACGTGATTCTAATCATTAAATACATTGAGGAGAAATGAAAAGAAAAAAAAAATTTTTTTTTAACTTTTAAATTGAATTAATTAGCATTGAATTGAATACGTATTAACAAGTTGAATTGTATTTAATCTATTTTCAGACGTTTGTTTACACATTTATGCTAATGTTTCGTATGTGAATAATTTTGTAATCATGTTGGAATTAGTCTGGTATTAATCTCACACCTGATAACAAAAAAAAATAAATAAAAAATTTAATTAAATGAGAAAATAATTACTCAACAGTGATAAGAATAATTATCATAATTAAAAAAATAATAAAAAAATCATTAGCAGTGTAAGTAAATATTTATAACGCAAGGAAATGTCACTTGAATCTGTATTGAATAATAAGTGAATCCAATTGGAAGATATAATATAAATAAATAAAAAAAAAAAACTCAAAAGAGATGATTTACGGATTTTTCTCTTAAACAAAATTTCTGTTTATTAAAATTTTTCCCACTTTTCCGGGTTATTAAGTTAGGCTTTTTTCGTTAGAATATTATTCTTTTATTATTTAACTATTATTAAAAATTTTTAAAAATTTTAATTAATTAAATTCTTTTAATGGAAAACACAATTTAAATTTTTCCCACTCAAAACAACCATTTTTTTTTATCACTCAATAGCGTAATATCGTTTTTTTTTTCGCATTTTTTATTAATTAATCCTTTAAAAACGTGAAAAAATGTAATTTTAATCCATTATACACACTTAATTGATTAACATTAAATTAAATTCACCATTTTTTTGATATATAATAACGTGAAAAACCACTAAAAACACACAATTTTCGCCAATTTATGTTGTAAAACCAAAAGGCAGCTCTGGTTTAACTAAACTAAAACAGAAAACACACCGAAATATAATTTCGCAATAAACATTTTTTATTCAATTCTTTGCTTCTCATATTCTCATCTCAAGTATATTATGTTTTTGTATTTTTTTTAATAAAAAAGGAAGTACGAAACACTGAGCATAATATTCTTTCGCTTTTTTTTTATATTTTTGCGAAAACATCGTGCACATTCATTCTTATCAACATAATAGAATGGAACGGATAACAACATTATAATGAGGATATTTTCAAACAAGATATATTTTACTCTTTCTGCGTTTTATTACACATAAAACGTCGCCAATGCACCCAAAACAACAAAAATTCCAGTACTCTGCGTTTATAACACTACGCACTGCAAATTACGAAATTTTTTTTTTTTTACAAATGACTCATTCACATTATTATTATGATGATTTTCCATAGAAAATGGTCATTAGATTTACAAGCAAACTTTTCTTTCTTCAAGTCAATAGAAAAAGGGCGAACAAGAAAAACCAAACCGAACAAAAACACTTGTGCTCGGAAGCCTTGTGTTACTTTAACTCCTTGCTACATTGCTAAAAAAAAAATAAAAATCATCTTTGCGCATGTACCCCACATAAAAACATAACCATTAAGCATTAACATTTACAATTTTATTCATAAATCGATAGATATTTTTTGTTTTCTGTTTATTTATTTATTTATTTTTTTTACCAGGGGGTTATTTCATAGTTTTCTATGAAAAGAAACTTTCCTCCAGCACCCGATCATTCAGTCATTCAATGTTATTGTTTCACGAAATCAGTTGATGAATCCAACAGAATAACTTAATCCGAATGATTATTACCAATAAAAATTCTCCTCTATTCATTATTAACGAAATAAAAAAAAAACCTACATCCAGATTTCTCCTCCTAACTTCTGAAAAATCAATAAGAATGAAAAAAAAACCCCCAATTTTTTGTATCACAAATAAAGAAAAAACTTATTTTTTCTATTCACTAATAGAGAGCAATGGTGTTGCTTAGATGAAAACAATTTTTTTTTCCATTTCTTCCGTTTTTCGTTTTATTCTTTTTTTTTTTTGCTTTCCGTGTTAACAAGTTTGGTAACAAGTGTGTTAACAAGAGAAGAAGAAGAAGAACTTTTTTTTTTGTGTTTTAATTTTTAATTAATATTTTTATTATTAATTCCCTTGAAAATAACTGGCGTTAGTTGATAAGAAATGAACGTTTGTAACAAACTGATAAAAAAAAATTTAATTTTTCGTTTCGTTTTTTTTTTTAATGTAAATTTTGACTGTGGACAGTGTTTTAGCTTGGGATACCAATAAGATTACAAAAAAAAAAAAAAAAAAAATAATTCTTATCATTTTAGGTCAAAGTAATTGGGGGCACTTTTTTTTTTTTTCTTTGATAGTTTTTGATTGGTTATAATGTTACAACAACATAAAAGCTCTAAACCTTTTTTCCCTTTTTTTTTTTTTTTTTAATTTAAATTTAAATTTAAATTTAAACTTGTTTAACAGAGAATACAATTAATTTAATTGTTTTTAAATAAATGGTTGGAAATATGATTAACAAAACTAACAACTATTCCTGTTATAAAATAAAATAAAATGGGAAGAACAATAGCCGATACAAACCAATAGAGAGTTATTTTGGTTTTATGTTAATTTATTATGTAACAAATGTATTGTTGCTGGTAACATAATAATAATAATAATAATAATAATAATAATAATAATAATAATAATAATAATAATAATAATAATAATAACATAAATAAAACATATTTTATATTTATATATACCACATGGTATTATATTAATTATAATAACAAGGCCAGAATATATCTATCTATCTATCTATAGAGTCAAAAACATAACAAATTTACCACAAAAAACATCAAAAAAAAAAAACGAAAGAAGAAAATGAACAAAATACAATAATTGGGAAAAGGATTAAAAAACAAAAAATAAATATTTTTTAATTAAATTCCTTAACAACAAAAAAAAAAATAATAATCAAAATGTGATAAATATTTGGGATAAATAGAGAAAAAGGGTTCACTCCTGGTATAATGATAAACTGCCGTTTAGTAAAGTGTCAGATACTTTAGACGACTGTTCAACTGATTTTTGTCGTAAATCCTTTTTTATAGAAGATAAACAGATGACAGTTTTTAGCGTATATAAAAAAAAGGTAGAATTTTCCGAAGTCTCGAATCTCGCTGACACAATCCGGAAACCTGTAGCTCTTGTGCTTTTATAAATAAAATTTGAAGTGGTTTGAGCGTAAATTGAGTATAGCTAATCAAGCGCCTTTATCCATCCGTACCAATTCGGTGTTATCTATAAAAAAAATTATTCGTTTCTGGGAGCTGCGTTTAGGAGCTCATTACAATTGTTTAATTGAGTACAGAGACGCTTTGTGAGGTTAATAAATGATCGGGAAATCACAGATAAGCTAGGATTCTTTAAACATCAAAGTGAGGTCATGAATCTAGCAATTTTGAATAAATCTAGCTTTAGACATTGCTCAAAGGAGATTGATTAAATTATGCTTCTTCGTGAAATTCTGAGCAGCACTCGAAAAGAATTCAGAATTCCAATATCATAATGATAGAAGTTTTTGAAATGGAGTTTTAATACTGTAGGATTTGTAGATAATTTCATAGCAGTTGTAAAGTCACGTTTAATTTAAAAAAAAGACTTAAGTCACAAACGTTTCAAGTTTAAGAATAAGTTTCTATGTTTTCAGGGTGATTCGGTGCAACATTTTCACGTAGTTTCCGTACAAAACTAATTTATTTAGTGACGTCAAGTAGTTATAAGTCCAAAATGAAATTGGACACAGCTCAAAATGACTTAATCACCGACTAATCCATATAACTTTATTACCTTAAAGTAGGAAGTAGAAAAAATAACTTTTTTTTAACAACGAGAAAACAAAAAAAAAATTTAAAAAAAACCTAAAAACAAAGTGAAATCTGTACCAATTATATAATTTAACATGATTTTAGAATGCTTTTTTTACTTAACTTAATTAAATTATAATTTCTTTACAACTTTTTTTTTTTTTTTGATTACAATCAAAACTTTCGGTCAAGCCAAAATCCACACCACATAAACAGAGTCTATGCAGCTTTGTATTATTACTTAAAAAATTGAAAGTTAGACATTACTTAATTTTTATTTACATTAACAAAAGTAAATGACTTAAGTTTTTAAGTAAAACTTTATAACAAAAAAAAAAAAAAATTTTTTTTTTTTCTTCATCTTTTACTTCCTGAACAAACTTTTTAAAAGGTTTTCTCACTTCATCTTTGCGTTAAAATTTCTGCGTTATTATAAATTTTTTTTTTTTTTTTTGGTTGCAATAAATTATTATTTCTTTTGTTTACATAATTAATTAAATAATTAATAAACAGAAACATATTTGTTGCTGTTTCTCATGCGTTGCTGTATGAAAAACATAAATTTCGCAGACATAATTAACGAAATCACATGTGGAAAATAATTAATTCGTGACTTTGGTTATACAAAAAAAAAAAAAAAAAAATTCTAATAAAATGAAATTAATTAAATAAGCAGTTAGGTTTAATTAAACACAATTAACGCTTAATGCATTTTTACAATATACATACATATATAAGAAAATTGTACAGTAATGTTACACTTGTGCAGGTTTACTTGCGCATTTTAAGTCATAAAGAAAAAATTATTTAATTACGACAATAGAAAAAAAAAAAAAAATTATTTTGTGATTTCTTTGCTTTGTTAAGTAATTAGATTTTTGTATTTTATTAAATTTTACGTTTTATTATTTGTATTAAGATATCGTGGCTTTACGCTTAAAGCTTTCACTTTAAACATTTTTTTTTTTGTTTTGTTTTATTGTTTCTTGATGTTTAATTAGCGATATGCAAATTTACAAATTTTTTCATGACTAACTGTTGCGGTTATTTTGTTGGTATGCATTTGTAACGAGTTTTAAGTAACAAAGGCGTAGAAATTTAAATTCAATGATAACCAGGTTCAGTCTTGTTTAGGGATTATAGGAATTTGTGAACTTTGGTTTGGTTGTTAAATTAGGGACGAAAAAAGGCTGATCGCAAGACGTTGTTTTCGGTATGAATCATTTTGGTATTTCGCGATGCGAACCTTAATAAACATTACTGATTGGATGAGTCTTTGTTGTGTGTAGTCGGGATTTCTAAAGATATTTTCCAAGTACACTTTCGAAAGTTTTCTGTTGCGATATTTGTTTAAAACATTGACTTCCTGACTATGTGATTCCAAATAATTTATAAGACATTCCGAAAAACTATTAAGACTTTGGATTTTACAAAGATGCATTTACGACTCGTTGAATTTAATAGAATTTAAAATAACGTTCGTCCCATCTCGTTCGTCCCCAATTCATTAATATCACAGGAAGAACACCTGTACTAAAAAGAAACCTCCCTAGATATAACCTAGATATAACCTAGATATAATAAATCATTAATCCCTCACCATAAATGTATAAAGCTGGTAATGCAAGATTATTTTTCATTCTGCACTTAGCAGCTCAACTAAACTCCATCTAAAACTCACTAAAAATCACCCAAAAAAAAAAGAAAAAGGTCGTAATTTTTCTCAGTTACACGCAACGTGCTACATCTACAAACGAAATAATCACGCAAATGTCGAATTTCAAAATAATTATTATAAAAACCGTAAATTCAATAAACAAATACGGAAGCGACAATACACCAAATTAATTATTCATACAGCGTGGAATTAAATTATAAAAAAAAAAAAAAAAAAAAGCAATTTTTTTTTATTTATATCAGATCCGCATTTTAGATTAATTTCGTGACGCTAGGAATTGATGCTACAACTTTTACCTTTCGAAAATAGTTCCCTATATTATGATACGTGAACGCGTAGCTTACAAAAGCTTTATTTAAACTTTAAATTAAAAACATTTTTAATCATTAATAAGACTTCCAGGGAATAGTAATGATTTTCTAACGAATAAAAACACATTTTTTCTTTCATTAAGAATGTAATCCGTGATGTAAATTTTAATTAAAAAAAAAACGATAAAGGTTTTATAGTTCAAAAATCTAAAATTTTGATAGATTTTAAAAGATAATCTCTGAGCTTTGTCTCTGAAAAAAAAAGCCAAAGCAACCACACGCTTTCAAGCATCACATGTGATGTTTATGGTAAAAAAAAAATTTTTGTTGCTTTGGTTTTTGTACTTTAAAAGTCCAGGGCTTAGCATCCAGGAATGTAAAAAACGTTTTTGTTGTTTTAAATAAAAATCCACACAGATCTTACACTGAGTTTATTTTCTATTATAAATATTTATCCTTTTCCGGGGTGGAGAAAATTAATTTTCAATGATAATAAAAATTCGATAAATCTTTTTTATACAAATAGGAAAACACAAAAGCAAAAGCATAAGCAAGAAAAAAAAAAGTTTAATTATAAAAGCACACTTAAGTCTTAAGTTCATTATAGAAAAACCACAAAAATTTTAACCGCATACTTTGATGACCCTTTTTATAAATCTTTCAAGTAGCTTCATTAATATTTTTCTTATTTTTTTTTATTTATTTATTAATTTTTAATTAACTTTATAATAAACTCCTTCACCGTCTTCATCTTTTACTTGTTAATTTATTATTTAATTAACGTTTTATGATTAAATAAATAAATTAATAAATAATTCTAAATGAAAATACAGAGAAGAGAAAAAAAAAGAAATTCGTGTGATTAGAAAATGAATTATTAAGAATTATTCGAATGTTTTAGATGAGTAATTATGTTAAATTTCACGTAATAATTCATATACACACACAACATTCTTAATCTAGATGATAAAGTACGTGAATTAACATTAAACACTTAAATAAATAGTGGAAAATTAAATAACACACAACGCATGCATACACACAGTGGAAAAAAAAATGTAAAGAAATTAAATTAGATTCATAATATAAATCACAATAAAACAATAAGCATTTGATTGAGTTATCAAACAAACAAACAAACAAAAAGGAAAGAAAGAAAAATAAGAATAAAGGCAATAGAATAATAAAATACATAACAACAACACTACCACCTTAAATCATCCCCTAAAATTTTATCCCGAGAGAGATGTGTGTTAAAAGATAAATCAGCTACACCGTCTTAATGTATCTACATATGATTTGTTAACAGTGTTATTTCGGTTATGTTTATTACAAAGTGTTTTGATTATTAATAGAAGAATTTTTATATTTTTTTATTACTTAAGGCCTTGTTCTTGTGCTTTTTGTGTAATATAATCCACGGTCTCGTAAAGTATTTTATTAGCATTAGTTATCTGAAAACGTGAAAATTGTAGAAAATAAATTTAATAAACGGGGAATTCCCGTCTTAGGCATGCTTTAATTTATTTTTAAGCTTCTTCTACCTTTACTGAGTAATAGTCATAAAAGCATAGTGACACGTCATCTTCAATTCCAATTGTTTTAACAAGTAATAAGCTAGATAAAAAATGTCTTTACACAGCACGCCTTCATTCATATCCAATAAGTTAAAGGAAAAAAAAAAAATTAAACAACAATTTTTGTAACCAAAAAAAAAAAAAAATAAATTTCCATCAAACAGAGTAAAATTGTTGTACGAAAACACTAAATCAATTTTTTTATTTTTTTTTATGACATAATTTATGTCAAATGACATTCGTTGTAATAAAATGGGTTACGTTTTACGTACGCTTTGAATGATGAAGAATAGAAAGAAAAAAAAAAAAAAAGAGAAGAGTCAGTGAAACATTGTAGATTCTCCAGAGCAATGAAGTGTGTATCCTCATAACCAAATAGATATTATGAAAAATGACTTTAAATGTAATTTATATTTTTATATTTTCCTTTTTAAAAACGATCCTATTTCCAGTGTCACAAAATTCAATATAAATGAATGAAGGAAATGAAACACAGATAAACATTTTTTTTTTTTTTTTTCTTAAATAGAGTACAAAAAATTGTATTTTTCCATTAAATAAAATTAAACAAAAAAAAAAAAAAAAAAATTAATTAAAATTAAATAGATTTCTATCACAATTTATATATATAATTAATTAATTAAATTTGCATTTTTAAAGACTAATAAATACTTTGTGAAATTTTCTTTTACATTTTTTTTTTTATAAATAATTAATTTTTATTCAAATTATATTTCACCAGTTGTGTAAAACTTGTTGGATTATATATATATATATATATCGGTTTGTACTTTGCGTTAATCTCAGCTTAAGCATGATAGTTGGTGGTTTTTAGTACATAGTTTAACACAAAAATTCTTTATTATATTTGCTCAAACATTTTGTATGGTTTTTGCTCTATATAAACCATTAAAATACTTAGCTAAACTGTGGTTTAATCGGATCTTAAGCGAGCGTATTCATTTTCTTGAGGATTTAACGGGTAAATTGTAAGAAAATTACCATGTACCATAATTAATAACAAACAAAAGCTAATATTAAAAATTCTCGCTAAACTCTCAACTATCACGTAACTTGCATTAACCGCCATAATACAATCCAAACGGTTTACATCGCTGGTGATAAATAATTTTCTTTATTCTCTTAAATCTTACACGAACAGACAACATTAAAAATATTTTCAATTATTAACACAAAGTACTTAGACTTTTATTAAAATTATTTATTTAAAGACTTTTAACGATTTTAATTAGGTCAAAGATTTTTTTTTTGTTTTATTGTTTCTTGAATCTTTTATTGAATCTTGCACTAGCCTTGGAATGATTTTCTTTTTTCTTTCTTTTATTAATTTTAATTTTTTTTTTTTTTTTTGGTGATTAATTATGGTAGCGAAATAAGCATCCTTGGTCGAGGAATAATCAATCAAATTGTATGACGAATTAACTTTTTTTGTGTTTTGTTTTGTTTTATTTACTTTAATGAAAACGATCGGTCGTTACATATTTTGTCTGGTTCATAAAATTCAATAATATTTATATCGCATCAAAGCTCATCAATCGAAAGAATAAATAAAGCTTCGATCTGGTTATAACATTTCATGTTAAGTAACTCCATAAATGTGTATCCTTGATAGGTTAAATGACTCGCACTAAATTTCCTTCTTCATTTTTTTATTTTATTTTTTTATGTATTATTAGTTACGATACATTAATTCCAGTTTTGCTTTACTTCTCTGTATATTTTGTTGCTGCTGTTGTTGTTGTTGCTGTTCATCTCCTTGTTTTTCATCATTTATCTACAAGATTGTGCATATTTGTGAGTTAATCATGCTATCATATTTACAAGGATCAAGCAAATAAAAAAAGTATACCGATGAGGTAATTCCTTATTATCAACAAATACAAATACAAAAAAAAAAAATCGGAAGGGAATGAGAGCAAAGAACAACCCAAAAAAAACGGAAGAAAAAAAAAACTCCACAAGGCTACAGTTGCGAATCATAATTGCAATTTACGAACCATTTTTAAGTTCATGCCCCGTCTAAGAATTTACTTTTAAACTTATTTCAGGTTGACTTAATTTTATCCATGAAACGCCACCGTTGTGTAAATAATCCTGAATTACATTTTTCCACTGTTATACCCTTGTCTTGAACGAACCGTGAATCAAGACATAGATTGTATTTGTCATGTTGTATAAGGCCACCGTCTTTCTGTTGCCATTTCTGATTATCTGATTCGTCACAGAATTTCATAATTATTTTTGTGTCACCGGTGGTGTCGGATAATGTTAAACATAGCTCGTGATGTTTTATTTGACCTTTTCTTGTGATCATCCACTCTTGATTACCACCAGTATTATGGCACAGATATAAACCTTAGATAAACCAAAGATAAAAAAAAAATGTTTTTTTGTTTATTATCTCTCGGAAACTTATTTTACGATTTTAAGGTTTTGATTATCTTACCTACTGTGCCATCAGATATGTGACCCAATGTATCTAAACAGTGAGGTCCTTGCTGCAAACTACCAATTGAGTGATTCGTCGGAACTTTCAACTCCGGATAAACGTTTTCCAAATACCATTTGAATGGCTTACATTGTAAATCCCGTTTCAACTTAAGACGATCATCAATACTAAAAGCAAAAAAAAAAAAACTCAGTAAGTAAAATAAATTTTAACCAAAATCTGAATAAATCGCCTCGTACTTTCCGAATGGAACATTTTTTGCTAGTGGAACAGCTGCATAATAATACTGCGTGTATTCATCCATCCATACTTCAGCCGCTCGTCTTGTGTTCTTCGCAAAAACATTTCCACTACCACCTGGGAATGTATACGGATGTCTGTTTCTAAAAACATGACCCACCCTACTACATGGAATTATTTCTAAACTGCCACCGCATTGCCAGACACGAAATGATATTTCTAAATTCTCGCCACCCCATACATCCATTTGCATGTCATATTTACCGAGCTTCTCAAAATACGCTTTATTTATCACAAATAATCCGCCAGCTATCATTGGCGTACGAATGACGGTTGTTGGATCTTTTTGTCGGGATTGTCTGACATTAGAACTAAGGTATTCCCATTTAAATACCAAATTCCAATCGAAACCACCACGTAAATCTCCCGAGGCTCCAATATATTGAAATGTATCCATGCTTATCACATCGATAACAGGGCACACAACACGCGTAGAATCCTCCTCCACTCGCTCCAACAGTGGCTCTAACCAATTCTCATTGCACTCACAATGACTATCAAGGAATGTTAAGACATCAGCAACCGCAGCATCAGCACCTTTAACACGCGACCTAACTAAACCTTCACGCTTATCATTTCGTATTACTTTCACTTTGTTTATTTTTGTTAATTCTGTGCCGTCGTCAGCTATAATAAAAACGAATGAAAAATTCTGTTACTCATTCTACCAAAGAAGTTCACAAAACACTTACGATTATCACTAAAATCATCAACTAAAATAATCTCTTTGATTAAATTATTTGGACTTCGATTAAAGACACTGGAAATAAAAGGAATTTTTTTTTATTTTTGTAAATTTCAATTTCTGTAAACTTTTAGAAAATATCTCACCTCATTATGGTACGTAAAAGTGTTGATCTCGCTTCATTGTGATAAGTAATAATCACGCTAGTTGCTGGCAAGTTTTGACTCCAATTTTTGCTACGACATCTGAAATATTTCATTTTAGAAAAAACAAATAGAAAATTTCAAGCAAGTCCATCATAAAATAGTATTAAGATGAAAAGTCTTAAGTTACATAACGATAAACTATGATCAAACCTTCTACAAAAGCTTCGGATAAGGATAAGAAAATAAAATACGAAAAAGATGAAAAAAAATTCTTTTTATTACGCTTTATCAACCGGATTTCGATTAAAATCAAAGTAGTAAGGAACTGCTGCTTTGCTTTTTCTATTTCATATTGCACAGTCTTTCAAAAGATATTTATTTTCTTAATACAATTTCATCGAAGAGAGGATAAATAAATAAAATAATAGAGCTTTTTCAGCAAAAACATATTTCCCCGAAAAAACAAAAAAGGCATAAAAATTGTTTTCTTTTTTTATTTTTTTTATTTTTCCTTTCTACTTTCTGTTATGATATGAGATTTGTCTCTGTTTTAATTTATCTTTGATGCTTTCCATTAAGGTTTTCGTTAATATTAATACAAGACATGCCATTTGTGATGTGCGGTAATCCACACTATAAATAGTAAAAAGCTTTTCCAAATGTATTCTTTTTGGTAATAAATGTGTGGCAAAAATATTATTTAATTGATTTATGATATTAGTTTTGGGTTACTTTGAAGTAGTTTCAGAATGAATGTAGACATTTAGCGGCTCTACAACGAAAGTGTCTCTTATTCCTTCCTTATCATATAAATCAATAACAAACACTAAATGCGAAGTTTGTTATTCTGCTAATGGATCCTTAAGTGTATTAAAAAGAAAAAATTTAATCAAAAATTAATAACTTTACTCACACTCGATTTCTGGTGTCAGGTATTTCACGATTGCTCGGCAACGCATCACTTGCCTTTTGATTAAAACGATTACGTACATAAGGATCCTCGCCTGGCTGAAGAATGCCTACTTTAATATACTCCTTCTCATCAAAGTGATCAATTAATATATCTGTCGTTATATCCGAAAGGATTTCATTTGATATTTCCCGTTTTAATGCAAGCGGTGTTATTTGCTCTAAATACTGAACATTTGTGACGGATGTTGTTGCGGGTTTATCTCTGGGACGTTGAACTCGCTTCGTAAGCTAAAATAGAAAAAATAAAACGAAGAAGATGAGAAAAGTTTCTTTAAACTTTTAAGGCTTTTTAGATAATAAATTTATTTTTTTGGGTTTATATCATGAAAAGTTTTCTCTTTAACAAGATTTATGCGAGACAACAACAACAACAACAACAACAACAGCAGAGACAGAACCACTGATAATATCTTCTGGTTAAATACTTAAATGTTTAAATGATTCTTTGAATAAGATAAAGATAGAAAAAAAAAATTGTTTTTTAAGCCAAAAATTTGCAAAGCTTTGCAAAATCATTTATTTCATTTTGTTGTGAGATTTTATGCTTTATTAATAACATAATTATGTAAGAATAGATAAATATTTGATTAAAATTATGTAAATTTTTTGTATTGGAGAAAAAAATCCCATTCACCTATTTTTTGTTTTATTAATTAGCCTATTGTGCTTAACGGAATTTTTTGTTATTGTTGTTTATAGTCAACCACTTTGGATCTATATTTCTATTTACTTAATATAGTTTACATCGTTATGCGTTTAAAATTGTAATTAGAAACATTTATAAATGTTTAATGTATATTCATTCACATTAATAAATATTAGATTATATAGTTTTGTGTGGTTATATTTTAGTTTGTTGTTATTATTTATTATTTAAGGTTTTAGATGGTGGTTTTAGATGGTTAAGTAATGAATTTATTGAAATAATTTTAATGTGTATTAATAAAATAAGCTCCGGAAGAAACCTTAATCTTGGTAGATGTATAACAAAATGGTTAAAACACAATAAATAAAAGCTTGCGTATGTTAATAAATAAATATTATATAAAAACGCATGCGTGAAGGACTTTTAATTCAATATTAAGATTAATATTGTTAAGTAAAGTAAACATTTATTAACTAAACAAAAAAATGCCTCTTAACGAATGTTTGTTATGACAATTTGTTAACTTTAAGCTTGTTTTTCTTTTAAACTAGATTCATCGAATTAAAATATTACAAAAAAGCATGCGCAAAAGACTGAAGATGTTTTACATGATTTAAAATCTTACATATTTTTTTTATATGACCCTAAGAACAATGCCCCGATGACTATTAGTGACTTAAAATATATTTAACAAAGATTTATTGTGTTGACCAATCAGATTTACTTGTGTTTAGATGCGCAAACGGTTTATATTCCACACAATCATCACAAATGTTTGTAAAGCAAATAAAATTACGTAATAAAATCGCTGTAATCCATATGTCGTATAATCATATCAAAGGCATTTAGATACAAACAAACCACATAATAACACCGTCTACCAAAAAATATTCACTGATAATAAATAACAACCGTCTGTAGTTAATACAAATGTAAAAGTTCACAGGTGATTATATAAGTAATAATAATTATATATAATTGATAATTAAATATTTAAACTACAGAAAAAAGTAATTTGTTTTTTTTTTCGTTAAAATATCTCTTTAGAATAATTTAGGAATAAAAATGATACACAGCGGGATAATTTAAGTAAATTTTTGTATGTGGGTGTTTGTTTAGTGTTTTGTTATTTATTTATTTATTTATTAACGTACTTAACATCGCAGATAAATTACTAATAAATAAAACAAAAGGGGTGAAGGCAGTAACGGTGGCAGCGGCGGCTATGTTATTACAAAACCATTAACCACGCAACATAAATTTAAACATAGCTGATATGTGTTTGGGATATAAGGTCGTCATTTTCCACTCCATACATTATCTACTTATTCTTTTTCTCTTCTTTCTAATGAAAATATTTTTAGGAATTCACTTAAAATATCAGCAGAGGAAAACAAAAAAAAAAATTACTTTAATCTTGATGAATTAATAAATAAATAAATAAATTTTTTTTTAAATATTTTTGAAGAGACTGAATTTGTTCGCATGTTTTATTTATTTTATTTTTTTTTTTTTTTTTTTTTTGTCATTAATAAAAAAAAAAAAAAGAATTTCTTAAGGATGGTGGAAAAACTTTTTGACGTTTTTATGCTTCTGAAAACTCATTAAAAACAATTTTTTTTTTCCTTGTTCTCCTTGTATTTTTTTTTTTACTTGTTTCTTGTAAAGTAGAATCATTGATGTTGTTTTCGGTAATTTTTTTTCTTTCTTTCTTTTCTTATTTTTCTTTCTTTTTTTTTTCTTGATGATTTTTAATGCTAATGGCATTGTTTCGTTAATAAAATAAGAAAAAAAAACAAAAATCTTGTAAACATACTTTAAAAACAATTGGAGATTATGAACAATCAATCATTTTTCGTTGTTGGTTATTTTTTTTGTTTTTTTTTTTTCGTTTCTTTCTTTAATTTTATAAAAATATATATGGAGAGTGAATTCAGTTTGTTAAGAATTATAATGCGATAATACGAGAGGTAAATTAGCTTGAATATCCGGTGTTTACTATAATTGATTTATTTAATTAATTAACATAAATATTACATAAAAATACGTGTGTGTGTGTGTGTGTGTGTGTGTTTTTCGTATATAATTGTTTTACAAAAACCTAACAAAACCAAAACCAAAAAAAAAAAACATTTCACTGTTATTATTTTTTGCCCACTTTTGTAATCATTTTTAGGTGAACACACATTTAACATAGGTAAACAACACAGAATTGGAAAGTGAATTGAAAATTTGTAAACGAACTAACAAAAAAAAAAAAAAAAAATTAAATATATTTTGTAATAAACAATAAAAACAGAACACAATACCATAATTAATGTAATTAATAAAGTATAATAAAGGTACTTTTAGGTTGGTAAATGTGTAGGGAAATGTTATGCTTTCTTTTGCGGGGAAATACTATAGTTATGCGTATTTTGTCGGTTATTAATGTAATTTTTCGTTTATTTGAGGAAATGCATTGGAATTAAAAAAAAATAAATAAAGGTTATGAGCTAGGTATTCGAATAAAGTTAAAACAGTAAGCTCAATAGATGACTCTGTGCTTAAAAGGTGATGAATTCAGGAGAGTAATTTAGAGATTAAAGTATTTTCCTCAACACTTTTTGAGACTTTCTGTTAAAAAACTTCACACAGATTGATCAGGGTATTTGTTGGCTGAAATTGGGATTTTTTTTTCATTACAAAATTAATGCTAAAAATGCTCTTTTAAGAGAAGTTATCCAGTTTGCGTTTTGTTTGTTCTAAGAAAATCCATACATAATAACAGGTTATGATGTAGGTAGCTAATAAAGTACAACGGTAAGCTCATTTAAACCATCAAAGCTCATTTTTTACTTATAAAACAATAAAAGAAAATTGATATCCATAGATTTTTAATTAGCAAATAACGATTCGCTGATGACAAATCCCTCAACATTTCATTACAACATTGTTTTTAGCGTTTATTAAATAAAAATTGATGAAAAAAAACCACCAACTGATTAGCGTTTGCGTTTTAATTTTCTTAAAATAAAAATAAATTATCAACACATGTAATTTTGATACAAAAAAAAAAAAAAAACACACACTCACACACATTCGCTAATTAAATAATAAAATTTTTATATATTTTTTCTATATGGAAAATACAATAAAAAAAAAAAAGAAAAAATTTAAGCGAATTAGTTGATTTTATTTATAACTGTTAAAAATTAATTTAAAATATTTATTTTAATTAATAAATAATAAATGAAACAAATAGATAAAGCGTGATAGACCGCGATAAAACCGCGAACAAAAGGTTAATTAAATATAAATGTGCACACTTTCACTTAATTCGTGACTAACTTATTTCGTATATTTGTTTTTCTGTTTGTTACAATTTTAACATTAATTTTAAGCAATATTTAAATGAAATTTTTTTTTTAATTAAAATAAATAGAGAAGAAAACTTTATTTTATTTTATTAGGGTTTTATATAATAAAAAAAAAAAAAAATTTTTTTTACGTTTTAGCTACAAAATAAAAAAATCCAAAAAAACATTTCTAAGAATCTCTTTATTAATTTTTATACATTACAAAAAAAATAAAAAAAGCTTAATAATAATGATTATAACGATATAATAAATAAGCAATGAGTTTACTGAATAAAATTATACGATCTACAAGAAATGCGAAAATAGCAAATTACCTTATCAAGATAAAAATTTTAAGTTTTTAGTCTTTAAGTAATTAAAAATAAATTGTTTCTTAACAAATATAGTAGAAATTAGAAGGAGCTTAGTAAATAAAAATTTCAGGTACCGAATCCGTGATAAAGTACGTGACACTCTAAAGAAAAAAAAAAAAATTAAAAACAAATCAGCTGTAGGGATTTTAATTATAAAAAATCATAAGAAGCATGACTTGTAAACCGTTCTATGGTGTACAAAACAAAATAAAATAATAGTTGCATTCAAAATACTAAAATTAAACCAAAAACATCTGCTACTTACAAGGAAACAATTTTTATTTTTCCTCTTTGTTTTTTATTTTTTGAATTTATTTTATAAAATTGAGAATGAAAATAGAAAACAACGTTTTGCTACAAAAAACAGAAAACATTGAGATGAAATTTCTAGACAAAGATGTTTGTTGTAAACAAACACACACATTATGCTTTGTTTTCTAGCTTAAATAATAATAATATGCAATATTAGAGAATTATAAATAAAAGAAAAAGTTGAATAAACGTAGGAGCTTCAACGAGTAAAGTAAAGTAAAAAAAAAAAAAAAAAAAATGTTCATACAATCAGTTCATAATCAGTTTATCACAACATGAAACTATTTTTTCTACTTTTATTTATTCTTATTACTTTCCCTTCAAATTGCAATTTTAGATACAAAACTTTGTGTTTTTTATCGCTTCAAAGCAACGAATTTTTTTTTTCTTGTTCATTTTTATTATTAATTAAAAAACATATTTTTTTTTTTTTTGATAAAAACTTGCTTAGCCGACAAACTAACAAAAAAAAAACTATTTTTATGATAATATTCTGGGTGGCGTAAGTGTTTATTACTTTATTAGCTTAAATTAAATGAAATTTTATTTGCTGTTTATTACCAAAAAAAAAAAACGCTTGTTTAGTTCTTTTCAAATAAAACAAAAAAAAAACTGAAAAAAAAAATTCAACCAATCATAGAAAAGGAATTTTAATCATTTTGATTGGTTAAAAGAACAAAAAAAAAATTTTCTCCTTTGTTAAATTCCTTATAAATGATTCAAAAATATTTTATTTTTTCATTAGCGTTTTTAACAAGTTTTAATTAATTAATTTAAGTAATTAATAAAAAAACAGAGAAAAACATGAATATTCGCTATAAATAAATTAAATTCCTCTCAAAACCAAATTAAAACATAAAGAGAAATTTCAGATGAAAATTTTTTATTTTTTTTTTTTTGGTTTCGGTTATACATTAAGCATGTGTTTAAGCTACAAGAATTAATATTTTATTTTTTGTTTAATTAAAAATACAGTAAATCAATTAATTATTAAAAAGAAAATTTATTATAAAATGTATTAATTATAATTGCATTATCTGGTGTAATTAAAAATTTACTAACAAAAGAAAATTTCTTTAAAAAAAAATTTGTTTAACGCTTTTATCGCACCCGAATTATTTGTTTTTTGAAAAAAATATTTTTGAATAATTCTTATAATAATATTTACCTTTGTTGATATTATAAAAAAAAAAATCGAAACGCTAATTAATTAATTAATTTAAAAAAAAACGAAAACAAATTTTTTTTTTTTCGCAAGTGATTTTTAATTGTAAAAATTTTAGTAGAAAAACGTAATTTTAAACAGACAATTAGTGTATTTACTTAAAGAAAAACAATAAATTTGATTTTAAATGTGTGTTTAGGTGTGTTGAGATAGAAAAACCGTGAAAGAGCAAACAAAGTAACCGCAAACTTTACGAATTACTTTACTAAGCAGGAAGAACAAACGATTTTTTTTTCTCTCGTCTATTTTTAATAAATTTTTTTTTCTATGTTTATGTTTATTTGTTTAATGAATATGTTAATTTTTTTTTTTTTTTAATTATTTTTACACTTTTTTTTTATAGGTTAATTTTTAAGTTCTTTAAAAAATTAATTTCATAAACATTTATTACATAGACATGTAGCCGGAATGACTGACTAGGTGCCAGTCTGACTGATCAGTATGCAAACATTTTTCATGCAATATTTTCATTTTCTATTGATTTATACAGGATTTTTTATATTAATTTCCAGACTTTGATTGATTTTATTAATGAAATATTTAACAAAAAATAGCCAATAGCTAAGCATTTCGTTACCAAATATGTATTAACGGAATAAACCTTGCTTCAGGCATGTTAATATCCTACACAATTATTTAAATTAAAAATCTGTAAAAATCTCTTAAATAGAAACAACCCAGATACATTTTTTTTTCTTTTTTATTGTAATCAATCCTATTAAACAATTTTTCACCAATATAAAATAAAAAAAAAAGTAATTCATATCATTCTGTTTCGCGTTAACAACATTAAAAACCCGATAACAGGTGAATAAACATTTTCTTTTGTAACAGCACACGTTTTATTATTATTATTTATTTTTTTTTTTTACTTTTTATCTTACTAATCAGGTAATTAATTAAACAAAAAACAAAAAAAAAAAAAAAAACTTTTCAAACTCGATAACCGTTTAAATTGTAAATAAATATTTAATAATCACCTTATCATATGTTTGACTATAGTAAAAAATTAAAAATAACCAAGAAACAATTAAAAAAATAAATAATTTAATATTTCTTCTCATTTTTCTTCTTTTTTTTTTTTGTTTTTTATATAATTAATTAATTAATTCGCATTATTTTACACTAAACCAACTACACTAAATTTAAACCACATTAACACTTTAATTTATTTATCATAATTTCGCACTTGTCACAATAACACACACTGAAATGTATCCAATATAAAGCAGGAAAACAATAAAAAACAACAAAAAAAAAAAATTAATTTTTTAATTAAAATGTTTTTTGTTAAAAAAAAAAAAATAAATAAAAAAATTATTTCCACCTTATCAATAATCGTTTTAATTGATTATTTATTACTTCATGATTTTTTTTTTTTAATTATTTATTTGCAACGATACAGAAAACATAATTATTTCTTGACAAATTATTATGATTTATTGAATTTTTTTTCTATTAACCAATAAAACAGGTGAAAATTAACCGATATACAATAAATAAATAATTTTTTTTATATTTAAATTACGAATTAAATTTTACTAAGTACGTTACAGTAACACCGTCTACGGCCAATACAACCATAATAAGTGAAATGAAAATAACGAAAAAAAAAAAAAAAAAAACAATTCCAAATAAAAATAAAATTTTATAAACTCAACACAGATTGAATACAGTTGAAATATGTTTTATATTTATACTAAATACGGATTGTCTCTTGTTATACTAAAATTGCATTTTTATTATAACTGATACAGGAGAACATATTTTTCTTATTAATTATGTTTGTTACAAATAAAACATAAAAATCAATTAAAAAAAATTTTTAAAAATTGTCTGTCGAAAGTGTCAACGTCAAAACAGTACAAGGTTGTTTATTTCTGTTAACGAATCTTAATTAAAATGTTCTTTAACCTGATTGCCTAATGTCAGCATAAAAACAATAAAACAAACCCAAAATCATAATTAAATTACATAGAAATTAATTAAAAACTCATAAATCATTAATTAATCAATAACAATTCGTTTCTAAATGTTTATCATGGTTCTGTGATTGGTTCAAATACATTCAGCTTATAGAAAAGTCATGATTCACAGCTTAAATATTGGTTTAAAAGGGTTTATTGTTCCCTGAAATAAATAACCGGACATCAGTTATTAATATTTTTTTTTTGTTTTTTTATAAATAAATACATCCGTTGTCGCTTTAGTTTATTTATTTATTTTTTGTAATAAAAAGAATAAATTTTTTGCCATTTGAAATACATATGACACATGTGCAAAGATTTTTAATTATAATTCGGAGACGATTTTTTTATTTTCTTTATAAATTTTATCAATGAGGTTATAAGCTGTTTCAGTGCTTTACAGTATTTATAATTAAAACTGAGTAAAACTGGGAAACAATTTTTTTCCTATTTAATTGTGTTCTTTCTGAGAATAATCAGTAATAATAATAATAGGACGATATAGTAAACTTTTATTAAACCCCCAGTTATTAACCCACCTCGACACTTTAATTTAACAGCACAATCCCAATTAAAATAACATTTTGTCCTTAAATTTAAAACACAAAACCAATGGATAATGATAATAAAAAAAAAAAAAAATTAATAAAAAATTTTTTTGCATACACTAAATGCCCAAAAATAAAAGAATCAAAGAAACGTGTGGCTTAAATAAAAAAAAATTTCTTTTTATTTCTTATTGAAACCCACATAAATTTTCGGTTACTGTAATAACGTGCCCCATGATATAATAAAAATAATTTTTATTATTATAATCCGAGATTGACAGACAGAAAATTAATAATAATAAATTTTATTTTTATTTTGCACAGATTTTTCAAAGCTTTATGACTTTATTCTCTATTCTGTTTCCTTTTTTTTTTTTTTTCATCTCTTAGTATTTTTTGGAAGAAGCGTATGATGTTTTTTTTTTTTGTTTAATCAAGAGAATTAACATTTCTGAGTAAAGTACTTTGATTTTCCTTAAAGCTTAGTTTTAAATTAAAATTTTTCTTGTTCAAATATTCCTTCAGTTTTTACAGAATTGTACGGTTTTTGCATACAGGTTTAACAGTCAATCAATCAAGCCAATTGCATGTTATTTACGTGTTTCTGATTAAAAAACCATAAATGTCCGTTAAAGTTATAAAACTTTTTAATAGTATTAACCAGGTGATTTATTGTTAATTATTCTTATTTTCTTTTAATTATTTAATTTATTTGCTGTGTTGAATACATTTTTCGTTTTTTATTTATGACGTTTCTTACTCCTTAACACCTGAACATTTTTTGTTTTATAATAAAATGTTCAGGTTAAAGTTGTTTGCGCATTCTATTTTAATACCACGCGCCGAAAAGCGTTATTAATTTGCACAAAACTCTTAAAAATTCCAAAAATAACATAACAACGCGTTTAACGAGTTTTTTTTTGTTTCTTTTTTTTTTTCGTTTCTTTTTCTTTTACAAAGTTAATTGCTGTAATTAATGACATTTAATTGCTATCCACCTGTTTTTATTAACAATCGTTAAAATTCTTTTATTCATTTTTATTAAATCTTAGCGTGAATGTTAAGAAAAGAGAATAAAATAGTCAGCAGATGTAGCAAAAAAAAATTAATTTTTCTTTTTTTTTTTATAATAAAATTTCAGAAGAATTTTC